>RXPK01000193.1:254799-482249 GCA_004143645.1 Protaetia brevitarsis | reverse complement strand
GTGCTGTTTTGCCGGAAGACTATTTTCTTCTTAAGTACATGCTTTTCGACGAAAAGTAACCGTAAATAAATGGAATGCACCTTAGTTTTGATTAATATTTTATAATGTCTGTATAACTTCTGTTTAAATAAGACAATATACATTACATATTATATTGTTATTATTATGTACATATTTAACAACATATTTTAGTTTCTTTTAAGTATTATTGAACCATAAACACTATTTTAAATAAAAAAGCCGGACGTTTTGGTTTATTTGCGTAGATACGCATGTATACATTGATTTAAAACTTTTGCCTTTTAACGGAAAATGCAAGCAGCTGTATTCAAGCTGAGTGCTTTTTTACGCGGAAGCATTTTAGTTTTATTCATGTTTCCACGTGCATAAGTCTTAGATACACAAATAATAATGAACAAAAGCGAATATTTTTCGCGCGATGTTAAAGAAATTTCAGAGATAATTGGAATCTTTTCAGTTAATGCTGATTTACTTATAAGCCAAGGGACTTTACATTATAGTATATAGTGTTTGAAGGTTTTAAAACTGTTATACACGGGAAGGATCTTGTTGTCTTCAACCAATTTTCATGCATTTGGTTACAGTTACTAAATTATTACTTGATTTAGGAATATTAAAAATGTTCCCGTATTCAATCAAACAAATAATTTGGTTAGTAGATTTATTTGAAGCTAGCGCATCAGTATTTATTAATTTAACAAAATATTTACATGGAAGTAAAAATAAATATCGCATTTTATTTTCGCATAGCAGTTTTCTCCCCATATAGTACAGCAGATAAGCAGATATACTTATGTGTAGTAGAGAAATTGTCGCATAGATGGCGCATCCCCTATTTCATTCCAGTAACAGATAATATTTCGCATAAAATAGGCTGAAAATTACGATTGTAACATACTAATCTGGTATATTTAGCAGATTCTGCTAGGAGTCATCGCCGTTGAAAGAACGATTCCTTTAACAGTACACTTGGGTGCTCAGGATGGTCACTGCGACCAATTCCCAATACTACTAGGATTTACAACATTCTAACGGCAAATCCACCTCCTTAGTGCATGGGTTTTTGGAGATAATTCATTTTCATTTGGATTGAAAATGATCACGGTATTTTGTTGTGTTTTACGCTTAAGTCTAAAATGAATAAATGTTATAAGGAAGGGAAAACCTCTTGAATCAAAATGCTTACGGTTTTCTGCCAATCTGCATAGTTTTCAAGTTCAAAACAAAGAGGACTACTCAACTATCAATATCTTTCACTTAAAAGAATAAATTATTTCAACGAAAAATATATTATCCACAACTCTTATAAGGAAACTGCAAGCGAAATTGTCGCTTACATTCAGCGTAGGAATATTGCCATTCGCCATTAAGAAATTGTGCACTTCGGAAATATGCTTCAACAATAAAAATATGTTCTTGCAATGTATACATTATTTAGCAGTATTAAGTTAAAAACTGTCAAGAAAAATTATATTGCTACTCACAAAATGACAAATCTCAAAATGAGATTACAAATATAATTAATTATCATAAAAGGTAAGCGGTTTATCTATAATATGCAAGTACTAGTTTCTTAGTACCTACTCAGATGTAATTCATTTTGAAATACTGTGTGTAAATCATTATTATTCATCATGATTCAGCATCAGGTCAAAATTATACTAGAGAAGATTTAAGTCAAGCAAATTTTAGCTGATAGATTGAAGAAATTTTCACTTTTGATATTAATTTAATTAAATGTTTCGACTTTAATTGAAACTTTTGAATTACTTCTATTATAACAATTGAATAACAGGCTTTATTTTATTTATTCTTATCTATATCCAAAATAAAAATGTTTACCATTATTTGCGTGATTTGAATATATAGAATAGTTAGCTATTTATATCGAAATCAATACCATCAATTTGTATTAAAATCTTACGTAATAACCAAGATCCCATTTCGACATTAAACTTAGTCTGTTTACAGTGTTTAGACTAGCTAAAATCAGTTCTAAGATTACAAACAGCACTAAAAAGACTTATTTCACAACAGGCCAGTGTAATTTACATAACATTTATTTTCACTCCATGCAATAGTAGTTCTAAATTCACAGCGTCGGCCACAAAAATTAAATACAGTATTCCCCTTGGCTCCCATCACGCGCCGAAGGTATTAAGATTTTGCAGAATTCGTAGGTAAACCAGATTATGCGGCACACACACAGGAAAACTCTTCTCGTCTCATTCTGCTGCCTCCCCTCCCCTCTTCCTTGCGTTTTAAATAATAACAAGCCAGCTCCGCGTGAAATGGGAGAACCGGTTTTGTCTTATATATATTAACTTTAACGCCGCATGCAGAACACGCCGGCTGTGCGAAATACCAGGCGTCTGGGAGCTCTTTTCCTCGTGCCATATTTGGTATTGCGCACGCTGCTAAAGGAATGTTCGAGGGTCGGTACACCAATTTCGTTTCGTTCGTTGGGATTTGAAAGAGGAAACTGTTTGAATAGGAAAAACATTTGTCATGAAGTCATGATCAATCGAGGTTTATATGCTATACTTTAGAGAAAAAGATGTGGACTAATGTAATCCATTATAGAAGAAAAAAAATATATATCTGCGTATTATCGAAAGCCACATAAAATCATAGTTGCTGTAAAATTGTTTATAGATAGAATTTTCAGATTTTTAAACTGTTAACTTTATCACGCTTTCAGATAATTTTATTGCATAAAATGTTTTTATCTACACTGTTACAAATAGTTTAATTTTGTATAACTTTATATGATATTAATAGTGGTGTATAAAACTGTAAGACTTCGATAGCGATTGCCTTTCGTCAGGGGGCAAACTGCCTCAGAAAGTCCGTTGAATTCACCGAAGTAAGGGGAATATAAGATATTTAATACATGAGAATGCCCATGTGACCAAATGGAACTAACTAATTATTGCAAAATTCTGGAATCACCTTACATTCATTATAAAATAAAAGTAGATGTATCTATTATACACTACATTATTTATTTATTTATTGTACTTACAGAAAAAAGAAATTCCAATTGGTACATCTTTCTATTTATAACAAAATTTAAATTCTTGTGATCAAATAAAAGAACAAAAAAAAAAAATACTTAAAATACTAATTATGTTTAAAGACTTGAAGTTTTTTACAAAAAAGAAAAAAATAAAATAAAATAATAAGCACTACATAAACATAAATTAAATTTAACAAACTTAGATTGCTTGGGTCATCCCGAAGACAGGGTCTTTCCATTATAGCTTTATTTTTGCTTTTAGGAAAAAATCGTTTCTATAAAAGTTGTACAGAATTCAATGCTGCATAACCTAAATATTATTTTTAATTATACTGGGTGGTCGCTAAGACTGGGTCTTTGATTATAGCTCTATTTTTGTTTTTAGGAAAAAAATCTTTTCTACAAAAGTGTTATAGAATTCAATAGTGCATAAGTTAAAAATATTTTTAAATATACGGGGTGTTCAGGAAGCCAGGGTTTTTCATTATAGCTCTATTTTTGCTTTTAGGAAAAAATCTTTTCTACAAAGGTCTTATAGAATTGAATGCTGCTTAACCCAAAAATATTTTTAAATATACCGGGTGTTTAGGAAGACTGGGTTTTTCATTATAGCTCTATTTTTGCTTTTAGGAAAAAAACTTTTCTACAAAAGTTGTACAGAACTCAATGCTGCATAACCTAAACATATTTTCGCCTATACAGAGTGTTCCAAAAGTAAGAACAAAAGAAAACTACTTAAAACGTACTGCACATTAATGGTCAAGACATTTAATACGACTCTTGGGAATATAATGCTCCACCATCTTCGCTGACGAAGATGCGCAGCATCTAGTAAACATAAATTAAATTTAACAAACTTAGATTGCTGTCCAGATTCTTTGTGCATTATATGATGTATAAAGCGGGTAAGAGAGCAATGGAACACATCAATGTTATCTAAGGAATTAAGGTAGCCCAATATTCGCTGCAAAGGGTTATTTTGTCCATAGAGTGTTCTATGGAAGTGATTTTGAAAAGTGGTCTGGGTTCGGGAATTGAAAGTTGGTACTCGCAAGTTGATTTCCGATATTAATGTTGGGGAATCTATGGAATTATGCAGTAAATGGTAAATTAGGCCCAGTAAGCGTCGTCGAAACTCAAGGGAGTTGATCCCTAGAATTTATCTGCATACTCATAGCTCTCCTTGTTAATACGTAGTTTGTATAATACGAACTTCACCATTTTTCTTTGTACATTTTCTATTCTGTTGATATGTGCAGCATAAGTAAGGTGACCAAATTAAACAGCAATACTCTAAGATAGATCTAATCTATAGTGAGTTGAAAAGTGTAATTATCGCCATGACATTTGTGAAGTCTGCACATGTTCATTTAATAAAGCCACACAATCGCAAAGACCGATTTATTATTGCGTCAATATGCGGTGTAAAATTAAGCGAGTTATCAAATATTACGCCCAGATCAGTTGTTTGTGTAACCCGTTGCAATATGACGTCATCTAATCGGTAATCAAATCGATCAACGACGATGAACTTCTAGAAAAAGTTATTGTGCGACATTTGGAACTGTTTAAATGCATGTTGTTGTTTTTGCATCATGTAAATAACTGGTTTGAGTCCTTCTGATGTAAATGTGTGGAATCAGATAAACCTGTTACACTCTAAAATATTTTTAAGTCGTCTGCATACGATAAAAAGTTGCAATTCTCGAAGGTTGAGTATAGAGATCGTTAATAAAGAGTGTAAATAAGATAGGTGCCAGGTGGCTTCCTTGCGGAACTCCGGAAATTACAATTGGTTTAGATTTTGCATGGGTTATTGCAACCACCTGTACCGGGTCTTTTAGGTATGACGATATCCATGCGAGTAATGGTTCCTTAATCCCATACAGCGTGAGCTTTTCTAACATAAGCTTATGATCCACTTGGTCAAACACCTTTGAAAAGTTAAGATATACTGAATCATATATCATTATGGGAAAAAATACATTCAAAAACATTATAAAACTAAGTTTAAGTAAAATAAGTATAATGTAAACTTGATCCTCACTTGAAAGCCTTGATTTTCTTTCTAATTTATAAATTATTGAATTAGGATTACGGAGATGTCGAACAACTATTGGGTTTCAACAGCCTGACGGGACACAAGGAGAAATAAAATACTCCATTTCCAGTCGCTAAGCTTTCGCCATTTAATTAAGGCTTCTTCAGAGTGACATCTACAATATTACGGAAACAGTGGTGCTAATAACAACATCATCTAATATGTTATTAGCACCACTGTTTCCTTGATATTGTAGATGTCAATCTGAAGAAGCCTTAATTAAATGGCGAAAACTTAGCGACTAGAAATAAGAGTCTTTTATTTCTCCTTGTGTCTCGTCAGGCTGTTGAAACTCAATAGTTGTTGTCATCTCCGTGATCTTAACGTTGTACTCCTACTCAACCTTAATTACGGAATTAGGCTTAAGGTGTGCTTATACAGGGATAAATAGTTAAAAGTATGGAGACGGCAATTTAAAATAAATGAAAAAAAAAACTGAAGTACGTATTCTCAAATGTAGATAAAAATTCAAACTCATTGCTCATCATATTGCACATAATTTCGTAAAATGAATATTAACAACAATAAATATACTGAAATTATGAGAAATATGAACACTCCTTCACCAACACATTTTTTATTTTTTTTTTTCGTTTCTCATTGTTGGTATGTAGTACCAGTAACTACATATATACAAGTACCATGGCAGTTACGACCGATACAAGATAAAAACTGTTATATTTACGCACCGTGACAGCGAACGTTAATTGTTCAAACAACCTCTATCTGGAAAAATAAACAACCTGGTCTCTCTAGGTAGATTTTTAGAATCCAAACACACGGACAGATGACAAAGGGTGCGATACGTACGCGGTTTACGGGCTATGGTGAGCGTTCGCGCCGCTCGGATGTGTGAGTTTATTTGTAGTCCCAGGACCTGGTCGAATGGAGGTTTGCGCAAGCCATTAGCGAAGGAAGTCCCATGAATGGGACGGGCATGCCGTTCCCAGCGGTCGGACAATTTATTCCCGGACGTATATTAGCCGAAGGTATTGAGGGACCGTCGTCGTGTCGGCCAGACGCTAATCGATACGTTTTTGGGTCGCCTTTCCAATATATATATTTAGACAGGCGTGTATGGAGTAGTTTACGATACGTTGAATGGGTGTGAAGTTCGGGAGTGTATTGATGGAACTTCTTTTGAGGAAGTTACGTTCACCTCAATGTTATACGTGGTTTTTTTTAGGAAAAGAAGTCGAGTCACAAAAAAAAAAAATGTGGCAAAATGCATACAGGGTTAGGCAAATAAATGGATCTATTCGGATATCTTTAATATATAACTTTCACATTTAATTAAATACAAATCGGGGATTCGACACAAAGAAAAATCCGTATAGTAATACTTACACTTCACTGCTGGACGGAAATTGTAGTAGGGGAAGTTGGAGCAAGATGGGAACATTAAGCTTTAGGACACTGCATCAGGACTGCAAATTGATATACAAGGTTCTAAGTGCGCTTGTTGTAATCTTTAAACATTTATCTGCTGATGGATGAATTTACAATTTTTCGATGGGTACTCTTGATGTTGTGAGAAAATTTTGAAAAGATATGTGTAAATACACCATCTTGCCCCACCATGGGGGCAAGATGGGGTTCCAGGTGAGTTAAGAATGGGTCGTACCATAAATCTAGGTAATAGGTAAAAAAAAAATAGATTCTTAAAATATTCTTAAAAACACGCAACAACAAAGCTTAAACTCTTTAAAGCGGGGGACTACTTAAAATAAAAAAATACAATAACGGTAAGAATATTAAACTTAATCTTCACAATTGAGACAATAGAAGACGAATTCATCCACGTTATTCGCACAGCTTCCATGTACCCAACCTCGCCATCCATGGCATTGTATCAATACTTCCCCTTACAATACTAACATTGAGCGTCATCTTTCTCAACAGAACAACTTGATTATTTCCTTGACGTTTTCTAAAAATCTATCTCTTTGCTTTCCTTGCAAAATTCGGCTTCTTGATCTCTTCTGTTTTCTTTGTCATTTTTTTTTCCTTTAATACTCCCTCAGCACTTCTAATTGTCTTAGGGATTCTCCAGACTTGTATTTTCTTATAGCAGATTTTTATACGTAATGCTTGTAAAGATCTTTTTCTTGTTACGCTTTGATTGAACCTGTACTTTATCCCTAACATGAGAAATAGGCATTATGTCTTCGAGAAAGCATAAATACTCTATTATCCAGGCATAACGGATCAGACTGAAGAGTGAGATAATGATGTCCCCATATTGCCCCATACCAAATAGCCCGATCTTCCCTCTTTGGGGCATTCTCTGGTTATGTTATAATAACATATTAAATATTTGAAATAAACAAATAACGCACTATAGAAAATACATGCAATACATGTCAATTAATAAGCACAAAAAAGTGTAGTTGTAAATAATTTACTTATGTTTCAGATATTGGCCGTTGAACTCACCATCAAAATAATACCGAAATTCTGGAAATTGCAAAGTTCACGCACAAACAGCAATAACTTTATTATTACGACTAGTAAAGTTTCCTACATTACAACAAACATAAAACAGCACTTGTCAATATTAGGACTGCTATTATTTGATAAATACTTACTACCGTTTTGTAGATAAGACGATGTCCCCATCATGCCTCGTGGCCCCTTCTTGCCCCACCTTCTCCTAATAATTTTTACAATTGTGCGAAATTTTTAAACAACGTCGCTGCAGTTTTGTATGCTACAGTTACAAAAAAAGCAATAAAATTGTTAGAAAATATTATAGCACAATCTTCTAGAAAATATTGTGAAATGATTTACAATATTTTACTTTACTTTAACTAGTAAATATAATAACTTGCATATGATAAAGTGAGGAAAAGTTATAAACGAGAATTTTTATACTGGGAAAGTTTGTAGTATACTCGAATGGTAGTTCACGGATCGAATTACTAATTAATTAAATATAATTGCAATGTTCTGATTTCCGCTAATGTTAAGGACGTCGGTCTGCCAAAATCTTGGACATACCTCAAAATTTACGAATTGCTATTTCTGAATGGCAATAATAATTATATCCACCAACTGCCAACATCCCTCAAGATATTTATATTGATTCCCTATTGTCGTTAATGAAATCAACAAAGAAACCTTCAAACTAATGAAATCTCGTTTATTTTAGAGATATTGGGAAAATTAAGAAAATAATTGGTATAAAAAGCGATCATATTATTTTGTTACTTCTAGTTTATTAATTTAACAAACCCATTAATTTCACTTAAACGATAAGTACTCTTTAATTAACAAAGTGAACCACAATTGTAGTTAATTTAATGTAATTATTATGTTCAAATTACTTTTTTCAAACCTATATAGCCCACACTTTTGTAAACAGTAAACAGGTTCTGTAATCTAAGCATTATTATTATAGTGAAGTTTTCTACCCATATAGTTACGTTCAATAGATATATGTGATACAGCCATTGTTGTAAAGATGGCGCTTCTCCTATTTCACTCAAACACGGTTATAAAAAGTTAATTTGGTGCATTTACCGGAAAAAAAATATTGTATATCGGCTAAGAAGAATTACTAAACGTCACATATAGGACAAAATAAATTAATGAGATTAAAACTTCTCAAATTAAGGACCCTTAACGTTGTTCGATTAAATGCTCGAAAAAAACATGTTTTCTTGGGAAAAATTCCTCCTAATTATTACAGTTAATAGCAGAAATATATTAATTTGTTAATTTCTTACTGTAAAAAGCTTCCAATCCTTGCATATTTGCCGTCCTGCCGGCCTTTCAAGATCTCATATCGACACATGTTCGGTTAAACGCTCGAACTTACATCTCCTGTTACAAGGGAACCTCGTGAACTGTAAATCGCAGATTTTGATGAAACTTTGTCAGTTTGTAGACTCCATGGAGTGTTATTCAAGGACGCTTTCCGTTGCTGCGGAACTTCAACTTTAGGGGGTGCAATTCACCCTTACAATTTGTCCCAAATTTGGTTTTTTTCTGAATAACTTTTAAACGGTAAGAGATAGAAAAAGTTTCAATGGCGGACTTGTACCGTTTAGTCAGCCCTTTCGATTGGTGTAGATATTTATATACAGGGCAACGCAATATAATAATGAAATTACAATCATTGGTCCACAACCAACTGTCCTCTCCAAGATATCGAAACTTATTTCTATATTCCTGGCACAAAAGCGGTTACATAGAATCTAGACCAGACAAATTTATTTATCCAGACATATGCGTTTTCGTACGATGATGAAAGCATTTTATCCATATGCTCAATATGTGGACACCCCGCTTTTATAAGATGTGCACGTTGTAGCCCATATTTATCTTACTTTTTTGAGGATTCTCACTATCATGATGAAGAGTAATACACGAATTGAAAGAATGTATACATATTTTCACTACTGACTTTTATTTTTTAAAATAGATAATTTTTTTCTATTAATGTATCTTTTTAAATTGTTAGTATCGTTTCTATATTTTAAATTTAAATATTTGAATAATAATTTGAATAGTAAATTTTAATAATCAACATAAAATACTTTATTAACTTTATATGAGATTCTTGATTGGAGATTTCTCCACGCTTTGTTCAGATTTTTGTAGCTCTGATGAAACATTAATGTGAATGCGAAATATTGGCAGTAAAAAATAAAGAACAATAAAATAAACTAATTTCGAGTTCTTGCCGCTACCCAGAATTTTTAATGGCTCTGGCTACCTGCAGATTTGCAAAACAATATGATGTCACTAATTATCAATAAACTAATAAATCATATTTTAATTTTATTTGCGTCCTAACTACTACCACGAACAGATGAATTTATGAAAATTTGAAGTGTAATCTGTCGTTATTTTTGTATATACAGTGGTCGGGGATTAATTAGTCATTACATACATCCGATACGCCGGTATAACTCGAAAACTATCACAATATAACGCATCTTAACGGCCTAGTATAAGTTTTACACTGATTTTCGATATACAATGTAAGCCACATAACAGTATACAGAGTATCTCTTAGAATATTGAAATATGCTAAGATTTATATTTTTGTGGACACCCTGTATTAACTTTTTTAAATTACCTTTCTATAGACCTATTTATGATCAAAAAAGGCCTTTATAAATAACGCTTTATATCTGAAATTCGATAAAATATAGCACAACATACTTTCTTTCCACTTTTAATTTGGTAACAAACCTGTATATAATATCTATAACAATCAAAAAGGGCTGTCTCGAGGTTCGCCTTGTTGGCCTTTATTGGTAAAGGCGTTTGTCCGGAAAACGAGAGGATGTAGGTTCGAATCCAGCGTGAGGAGAAAAAATTTTCTTGGGAAATTTACTCCTAATCATTACAGTTAATAGCAGAAATACATTAATTTGTTAATTTCCCCATGTAAAAAAGCTTGCAATCCTTGTTTATTACCTATATAATTTCACAATATTATGATAATAGCTACCTCATAACTATATACCGATGCATATCGCAATAGCAGTCAAAAATTCTGTTGCGTCATCAGCCTTCCATTATAAATGTATCTCCCATCGCATTCTATGTAAGTATAAAACAGGAAAAAATACTCTCCACACACTGCACCACGACAGTAGAAGACGCAGCAGAAGAAGCAGCAGAAGAAGAAGAAGTTAAAAGTAATCGATGATCGGTACGATTACACAACGTATCTTTTGTTGGGGTGAAACCAAACCTCCAACCCTCCCCCGGTCTATAAGATTGCCTCATCTTCTCAAACGCCACCTCTCCTTTCACACGCTACACAGCCGGGGTTTCCCGTAGGCGCGCTGGCCTCTCGCTAAGTGTATAGTCTGCGAGAGCGTTTGTATTCCCGACGAGTCACCCCCAACGATTTCCCGTTATCCCACGAGGGACACCGACCGCGACTGAGGGTAGGTCCTCTATTGTACAGACGCATCCCCTGCCCTGACAAAACAGCCACTCGACGACACCTCTTCTGTATATATGTATACTTGGAGATCGAAGGCACTTGAACGCATGGCTTGCATTCTGCTTTATATATAAGAATATTGCTATAGATGGGTGATGGGTGGCAGTTTTAAAATTGTATTCGTTGTATGTATGTTATAGATTTACGTTGTAATAATAATATAACTTTATTGTCGAAACAGATTAGAACTAAATACAGGATAAAATAAAAAAAAAGTGCAATTTAGATTGATAAATGTGTACGTGTGCATGTGGTACTGAGAAAAATCTTTGGTGAAATTAAATATAAATACAGGGTGCTTCAAAAGTACCGAACTAATTCCTGAGATGTGATAAAGGAACGTTCACTGGCTCTGAAAATGTAAATAAGATACCAATAAATGTTTTTTTTTTACGATTTGTGGTCCTTGAAATATAAAAATTTTGTATTAGATTTTTGGTCATTCAGAGAAGAACTATATAATATGATTTTAGTTATTGTAAAAGATAAGTTTTACAATAGAAAAGAGTGTTTGCTAATAAAAAATTAAAAGTTTTAAGTTATAAAGCAAAAAAAAAAACAGCTAATTAAATGTTACAGGTTACAAAAAAAAAATATTTTTGGCAACATTGGCATACAATAACTAGAAATGTCATTTTTGACAGTTTTGAAATTATTTTGTGGTGTCATTGCTTTCAAAGTGTTTAAAAATGTCAACCAATAGCGATGTGAGAATGAGTTCCAGTATGATTTGAACTTTCATGATTTTTTTCGGTTTCTAATGGCTACAGTTTTGTTGTTCATTAACGTATAGTTTTACCTTAGCGTTAATTACACAATTTTGACGAATTGTTTTATTTTTAAATACATTTTTTTTTTAGAAAATTAAAAGTTCTAAAGAAATTCCGATTGCATTTTTCTCGTCAAATAATGATTCTTTAGCGCTTTCTAGAAGGTGGTTCAGTGCTTTTGAATCACCCTGTATATTAAAATCAGATATATTTTTTTCCATTTAACATTACCTTATTTTCAAATTACTATCAGATTGTTTTAAAGCTAAATTAAATAAATTCTTAATTCTAAAACACTCGATATTTTAAGAGTTACATCAATTACGAAATCAATTTAACAATAACTTTTACTTATTTATTTATTTTGCTAAAAATTGTGTTCGTTCCTATACCGAGAGCGCACTTTCTACCTGTCGATGACCGTAATATGAATAAAAGAATGATGAAAATCATCTGATGATTTATACCAGTTAACAAAGTATCTATTTATAGTAAAACAATTTTACGATAGCAATTCAGCAGCAGTTACACATGATTATATTAATATCGGTCGTACAAAATTAGTACATCCCAAGAACTTTTACCCACTCAACGATTATTACTGTCGCATCGAATTTTATGAATTAATGATTAATTAATAACCTGAAAATTAATATATTTTTCTAATAATAAGGTAGTAAAGTCAGGAAAGTGTGTAACCGAGGCAAGTGTATAGTTTGGCTATATTTATTTTTAAAATTGAAATATGGATGTCCTCTTGTTATAATACTAAATGTAGTAAACTTCATACTAGTTTTACAAATAAAGTTCGTATTCCTAACGTGTAATAACTTGAAAATCTTGTGGAATATATCATACCAAACATGCATCAGTTAGTATTACACTCTTGGCCGAACTTAAAGGATTAATGCTATTAATATATAAAATGCGGAAACGATTACACACTGACCCCATTTTGCTGGGTAAGTGTGTAGTATTGACAGTGTTTCAAATTTCTTTTTTTTTCTAGTAAACCGTTGATAATTATAAAAGGCGTATCTATTGAAGGCTTACAACTGGGCATATATGTATTACGTACTTCTATGTGTAAAATTTATCAAAATGTCTTATTATGTGAACAGTGTTACATTTTCTTCGCACATAGCAATTTTTTACTACACACTTACCCTGACTTTACCTTATACTATTTATAGTAAAACAATTTTACGGTAGCCAATTCAGCAGAAGTTACACGTGATTATATTAATATCGGTCGTACAAAATTAGTACATCCAAGAACTTTTACCACCAACGAATTCTGGGTCGATAAAATTTTATGAATTAATGATTAATTAATATTCCGAAAATGAATATATATTTTTTTAATAATATACTATTTACCTGCGAATAGGTACTTCATTTACTATCTTTAAGTTTTTTTGTAGACTCTATATTTGTTATTTTATTTGATTATTGACTTTTAAAATTCCTTTTCATTCGTTTTAGTATTGTTTATGAGCTCTGTCAGTGAATATATAGTTTACATTGACTGATGCTTCGATACAAAAATAAGTATGAATAAGAAAGAGACGTGAATAGATTTTAGTTATCAAATGAGTATTGTTTCTTTTTTTACTAATACGAATATAATGGTGAATTTAATATGATTTTTACAAACTTCATAAGTCCTGTTTTACTATAACTGGCTTAGACAATTGGTTATTAATCTGCTGTTTATACCATCAATAGCTATATGAGAGTGAGCTCTAGTTAGAAGAAGAATGTCACATTCATTTTATTTCGGCTGAGCTATGACACTGCACCGAACGTTAATAATCTGTTTTCCTAAAGCTTAATCGTACATAGCCTTTACCATAAGATTTTTTGTCGGAATGTACCTTCTTGAATAAAATAGATAATTTGAACCGCATGAAATCTAAATGTTTTGACGTTTAAACAATATTTTCCAAATCAGGGCATGTATTTTTGATCCTATTGATCACCCAGTATTGCCAAAGCAGCAAAATCATCACCGGCCATCAGTGTTATTGCAATTGAAAGCTAAGAAAACTATTTTAAGTATATCTATTCTAGACTAAATTAGCACCACAGATTTCAAGTTAGCAATTGAACCAATTTATTTAGACATATATCACATATTAAAATAAAAAAAATTATGCCGACAAAACAACCCATCATACCGATACAGCCAGATGTTAAAACATCGCTATTAACTGGCCGATAATTTCCTGATCAAATTCACTTCGTTTAAAGTTTGATTTACGACACAACATGCCACTACTCCCGTCCGTATACAGAACGTTAATGCATCGTAATTAACGCTAATTATATTCGTAATTCGAGACGGATAAAAATGTCTAAATTACATCTGTACATAGAGGAGAAATATACAGTTATATAGACACAAACGCAGGATGGAAAGAGATCATTATACATCATCTGTTCCTCGATGGCTCTCTATGTAGGAATCTCGGTTTAATTTACGACCGAGCAAAAAGCATCAATTTGAATCGTATAACGAGCCAGGAATTGCGGCCAAAGGCATCAGCGTTGCGGAATATTTTATGCCGTACTATGACATTACACAGAAGCTAGAGCTGTGTCGTATATAGAGATTGCAATTAGGAATAATCGCGGATGAGATGGTATATAGAGTGGTTTTCTGCTTGTCGTCTGATGATGGCCTGGTTCAATGTTTTTGTAAAGGAAATGTTTTAAATTACTACATCATTTTAAAATGTATACTCTGTCTTATAGATTATGGATATTATCCATTTAGACATGCAAGCGTTCGGTTAGTATATCTGTTCTCGCAGGTAGAAAGTTTATTGAGGTATTGATACGGGAAAAATACTTCTCAATTATGCAAATCAGGTAAAAGACTTGTAATTAATCAATACCTATAAAGGAAACGTTGTATATTGCAGTTTAAATGTAATATTTGCTGCACAGCTTGGTTGCTATATTAGTAATTCCTATATACTTGAAAAAACAAAATTAATAAACATCGTTTATTGACTTGGGTTTATTAAAATAAGAAAAAGATATATTGTATGGACGAATTTTTTTTATTATATTGAACAATTTTGTTTATTGACAGTCACGTTGAAAAAGTCAGTTTATTGTATTAACAAAATAAAGTTTATTACTTATTAGAAAAAGAAATTATTAAGTAGTAGACATTATATCGCTATTCACTAACATACCCACGGAGGACGCACTGGCCTTACTTCCAAAACTTGGACTACAAGAAGACATAATTGAATTAGTGAAACTGTGCTTATCCACCGACATACTTTTGTATGAAGGAAATACTACGAGCAGAAGAACGGAACAGCAATGGGAAGCCCTTTATCACCAGTAATAGCCAACTTGTTTATGGAAGCATTTGAAGAAGAAGCCCTAAGTTCCAGCGATATGAAACCCAAGTGTTGGCTGCGATATGTCAACGATACTTTTGTAATATGGCAACACGGAGAAGAAAACTACACAGTTCTGGAAACATAAACTAACAGCACCCAGCATCAAGTTTACCATGGGGAAAGAACAAAATGGAAATCTCCCTTTCCTGGATGTTATGGTTAGAAACACAAAAGAGGGAATGCTACAGCACGCAGTATTTAGAAAGAAGACGCACACCGATAGATATCTGCATGCAAGATCTCACCATCATCCGATGCAGAAGAAGACATTAATACAAACATTGCTGTCCAGAGTCGAAACCATCAAGTGACGAACAACATCTTACCAGTGAAAGATACATTTGGAGAAAGCACTAAAAGAAAATGGTTACACTGACATCGACATAAGGAGAGCCACTAAGAAGAAGACGACACTGGAGACAACTACAAACCACGAAGAGGGATGGCGTGTTTACCTATATAGCAGGAGTACCGAAAAAGTAGGCCGAATTTTGAAGAAACGTAACGTACAAGTACGCTTCGGGACTGCAACGTCGATCAGCAGTATCTACCGACCGCAAAGGATAAGATACCCAAGGGCGCACAGAAGGTATCTACAAGATAACATGCCAATGCGGACAGTGCCACGTCGGACAAACAGGAAGAGCCATCGACATAAGAATAAAAGAACACGAGAGGGACGCAAGATTAAGAAGGACCGAGCAATCAGCGGTGGCAGACACCATGCACGACACGGACACAAAATGGTTTTAAGAATGTAAAAGTAATAACTACCACCAAGAACTACGGGAAAAGACTCATCAGGGAAGCCATAGAAATAGAGAAGAATAAAACCGTTAACAGAGAAGAAGGGTACCACCTTAGCAACACGTGGAAGAGCCTACTACGAACCGTCACGGTCAATGGAGCGGAAACTACACGGTTGGATGCACCAGGGGCGTATATAAGAAGAATGTCGGACTATGGAGAATCAGTTCAGCTATCCTGAAGAAGCTGTCAGTATGAACAGCGAAACGTCGAGCGAAAGTTTGACACACGGTGAAACCCGCAAGAAGCTGTTAGTTATATTAAGTAGTTTGTTAATTTAAAGTAGAATGGTATTGATTTAATTAAATATTTTATTATTTCTATGAGATATAATGTATTTTTAATACTGAGTTAATTGTATTAATAAATGAATTTATAACGATATTGATTGTTTCTAATCATTTCAGATTATTAAACATATTTTAGTTCAATAGCACACGTTGGCTTTAGTATATCGCAAATTTTTCAGAATTTTCCAATCCATACTCTTTCATATATCGATCGATGCAGTTCCTCGTGAGACACCCTGTATACCTATAGTAAATTTATTTATTATTTTTCGGAGTCTAGGAGCCATGAACCATATCGCACGAGCCGCTACTGTCTAATTCTATATTTCATAAATTAAACTCTTAGTCAGAAGTTTCGATGCGTAATTCTATAACATATTTTTATGTCCCCATGTCATAAATAAAATCTCCTAGTCGTAAAATTTGTTAATTCGCATCTGCCGTACAATCACCACAAACTTGGACAAACAACGAGTTCACTACCGTCACGAAATCATTCGCTCCTTTCGCGTTATAATTAATTAACCTTAAAATCTGCCGAAAAGGAATCCCGCCAGCGAAAAGTAAACATTTTATTGTCTCACCTCTAATAAAAACACGACAAGCGGCCCTCTTTTCCGCTTTGTATCAACTCGGAGCACTTGATTGTTTAATTGGGGGGTATAAAGTGCTTAACACGAAAATAAAATGAAGAGCGTTCTTGTGTTGTGTTATAACATCGTGATGAAAAGCGTTCCGCGAATGTAGAAATCTCTTGTTTGTGTTGCTCTCAGAAACCGACGATCTTATCAAAAGACAAACGTCGAGGCTTAAGACAACAGTTCGCGTCGTTGAGATATTTTAAATGATTATTTACTGTTTCAGAATGAATGAGGTTTGCTAACTCTTAATTGTTTACCGACAAAAGAATGCCGTTGTGTCCTATATGCATATTAGTGTTTATAAAAGTGGTGTATGTGTGTTATTTACATAGTTAAAAACTACTTTATAAAAAGAGTTCCTAGTTCCTTTTTTTTATATGTATGTATGTTTCTTTATTGCACTATAATTTATGATGGAGATTAATTATACAGGGTCGCTAAAAAGTATGGATACAGTTAAATATTATGAAAATTATTCAATTTGGTACATGGTTAAAAGTATTTAAATTTTATCGTCTAAGATGTTCTTCAAATTTCTATCTTCATTTGTTCTGGGGATACAAGGCTAATTTGATTTTTTTTTTAAATGGCACGAAGGGTCAAATTTAATATTTTTGAAAAGAGAATTTTTTTCTGCGTTCTGTGATGTAACACGTCCATATCTTATTTTAATCGAAACTTTAAAAAAAAATTTCGAACTAGTAAAATTTTGAAAAATGAAAAATTTTGTTAGCCTTGGAAATGTTTATCTATCGTTACTTCTTTGCTGCGTGAAATTTGACCAAAAAATAATAATAGTTAATAATAATTGTAAAAATAACACATTTAACTGAAACAGAACAGATTTTAATAAAAAGAAGCTCAAACAAGAAATTACATAATTTTCATGTTACAAAAGATATTCGAAATGACTTCCATTTACCTCCTGGCAATAATGAACACGTTGAGCAAAATTTGCAAAGAATCAATCAAAATATTTGGACAAATACTGGCAATTTCGTTTCTTATACGTTCTTGTAGGTCTTCGATTTGTAATGTTCTGTTGACATAAACTCGATTTTTTACATGACCCCAGAGGAAAAAACAAGTGGTGTCAGATCAGGAGACCTAGCTGGCCATTCAATAGCCTCCTTCGCCCTATCCATCTACCGGAAATGTTTCATCCAAATATTCGCGCACTTGACGACCAAAATGCGGCGGTGCTCCGTCTTGTTGAAACCATATGGTTTCTGTTGGTATACAATTTCGATTGCCGTGGTTTGGAAATATTTCCCTAAGTCGTGGAACAATATGTAAAAGTTGCAAATATCTTTCAGACGTTAAATTGCGTTAATGAAAAAAGGACCTACGATATTCCGACCAATAATGTCACACCAAACATTAATTTTCTGTCGATGCTGCGTATGAACCTGCTCCATCCAATGCGGATTTCTGTCAGACCAATATCGACAGTTATGGCAGTTAACATATCCATTTAGACAAAAAGTTGACTCATCAGAGAAGAGGACTCGATTAAGAAAGTTACCATCCTGATGTATTCTGCGCATCATAGTTTCGCAAAATTCAGTTCTGCGGTCAAAATCGTCGTCACTTAATTCTTGTAGCAAGTGAATTTTATCAGGATGATATTTTTCGCGTTTCATTATTTTTTTTTATGGATCCTCTACTCATGTTGTGGTTCAACGCCAACTGTTGTACTTACTGAATTTTTTGATTTCTATTCACATTCAACTAACATTCAAGAATTTTCTTCGTTGGTGATAATTCGAGGTCGCCCAGGTCTTGCACGGTCTTTAACGCTACCAGTTTCTTGAAATCTTTGTAAGGTTTTTGAAACCGTCGTCCTGGAGATCGGTTCCCGGTTTGGATGAATTTCATTAAAAGAGTCACTACTTGAAACACACTTCGTTTTCTGTCGCCATAACCAACCATCATGAGAATTTATACGCTCAGTTTCGCTTAAATGTACCATTGTTAAACAATTATTGCACACAAGTTTAATTTTTGGCGAATATGCAAGTGACACATCGTCAATAACAGCATTTTCAAAGCTAACTTAGTTTTATTTTTCCAGAATTAAATTTTTGATTTTTTTTTTTTGCCTTTTAATAAAAATAAAGGTGGGCATGTGTTACATTACTGAATTCAGAAAAAAATGCTCTTTTTAAAAATCTCAAATTTGACCACCCGTGCCATTAAAAAAAAAAAATCAAGTTAGCCTTGTATTTTCAAAATAAATGATGGTAGAAAATTGAAAGAAATCTCAGATGATAGAATTTAAACACTTCTAACTGTATGCCAAATTTCAACGAGCTCTGCTAAACCGTTCTGAAAATATTTAACTGTATCCATACTTTTTAGCGATCCTGTATAAAAAAACAAAGTTCTGCACTTCTACGCGTTTAATTAGCAACTAAAATACTTCTGAAAGATAATTTTATACACACCACAAAATATTACATACATAAAAGCACACAATTTCCAATAAATTTCCTACTTCTGAGCTCGGCATCACCACTACGGCTTTTACTTCACTATTTCCTCCGCTTTCTATCGGCCTCATCCAACTCGCCAATCTTAAACTCTCGCAACATTTCCTCGGCGTCTTTCGAATGCTTCGCCTCTTCGAAAGCGTCAGTGGCGTCCGTCCCGATAACCTCCAGTAAGATGTCCTTGCCTCCGGGATGAGAATTGAGGAATTCTGTAACGTCAAATACTTCATCGCGGATCAACAGCCAAGCGCTTCTCTCATTGTCGTGCTTCTTAATTTCCGAAAGAGAGTATTTTTTGACCATTCTCACAGAATATCGGAAGATGCTGGATGATGGGTATAAGATTTTTCGAAATGGGAACAGAAAATTTTATCGTATAAAAATGTTTTGGACAAAACGGTGTTTGAGTAAATTTTGACAACTTTTAACAAACAAGTTAGAATGAATCTTCCAAAGTATGACAGATACTATACCTAGTGACTAAAATATTACCAACAAGCTAGTACGCAATCGAACTATAAACAGTGTTCACATTTCGATGCTTCTCATTCTTATATACACCGCGAGAAAAAAAGTGTTGTATTAACTAATAAAATGGTGTATTGAACACTTTTTTTCTTTTTCAATATGAGCAATGATATTTTAGTGTTAATGCAATAAGTAAAAAAAATGTTAAATTGCGTTAGTTAACTGAATAATAATAAATGTTATAAGAAACAGACTATGCGTGATTCTTTGAACATGTACTTAATTTTCCATTAACAATTTCTACCTGCTAATTGAATAATACAACAACATTATCCCAACACAGTTACTTGTTGTAGACACACGAAGTAATAATTGTCTCTATAATTTTATAATATTGGTACAGCACTATAAAATGTTGATTCAAAACTTATATTGTTTCATTTAACCTACCTGAAGTATTCATCGAATGACTATTTGCATGTAATTCCACACCTTTAGGTGTTATACGAAAAAGATTTTCTTGTTAGTGGAACCATTCTCGATTTTGCTTAAAATCACGTTACTGATCGGGCGAGTTTTTAATTTCATCGATGGATCCATCAATTACTGTATCATTAATGTATTAAACAGAGATATACTCTAATCGATGGATCTATCGATGAAATTAAAAATCCGCCCGCACATTCAGCAATTAGTCCATTGATAGCAACGCATAGCTATATATTGCCTAATTAGGAAGACTATAGTAGGTAATAGAAGAAAAACATTTACGGCATTATATACTAAACTTATATTAGCTTAATAACATAACTAAAAAATTATAAAGGTTTTATTCACACATTTGAATGGAAAGTACAATTTAACGTTTCATAATAAATCATTAATAACAACATTTAACCAAAATTCGTTATCAGCATTTACCGATTTCGTAATACTACCCACCAAATAATCATTATTTTCAAGGGAATTGGTTTTTATCATATTAATCGATGTATTTAAACAATTAGAGGCAAAATGATTTTAGATTACATTTATCACTATTTTACCATAAGCTGGACAACTGTTTTGCGCATACGTAAATTTACAACGTGTACACCGACCTGTTCTTAGAATGTTCGAATTCGTTACAACGATCTTATTTGAATTTGCCGGACACCCTCTTTCCAATGATCTCCATCTGTGCGACCCTTGGTGAAACGCGTCTTCTGTCTTACTCCTGCATCCGTGTCGATCGATGTGTTTTCCAGTGTAATTTCAATATTATTTAAATTTCTCGAACTTCCTTTCCTATACAGTGTAACAGCGTCGCTGCTTGTATTTCGCTGTTTTCCCACTGCAACCACTCGCGGTAGAATATAATCCCAATCTTCTTTGATTTGCCTCAATTTTTGCTAGGTCGCTCTCCATTTTCATCTTCTCGGGTTGAGATATTATTCTCCATTTGTTTTTGTTCCTTTCTGACACTTTTTTTTATAATTTGTTGCACTTTTTCTTCCTTTCACTGATTTTTTTTTTGTATTTTGTTTGTTTTTAATTCTGACTGGCGCCATGTAATATATATACTCCGCGATGGGTTTGATTATCTTTATATTTAATATTAATGTTACAGAAGCTTACAAACATAGGTCTTATTGCTACGGAGGTTGGATACTGACTGACTGTGCGCATGTGTGATCACCTATATGTAATAGTATTAAATATTACATTTCATTGAGTTAACAACGCGATAGTAAATATTTAAAGAACAACTTTTAAATGTCAATCGACAATTTGTGGGATTAAACCAACAAGATAAATATTGGTTACGCCTGAAACTATAATCTTGTTAAATTAACTGTAAAGTGTGCAACAATATAAATAAGTTTGTTTTCAAAATAGGTGGCATATGATTTCATTAAATGCAACATGGTTAATCATGCTAAATTCGTGACACTACGAAAAATGTTGAAATAACCATTTCATTTCTCTCACTGTAGGTTATTCGAAAATAGTGATCTATAAAACCGCTTCTTGACGTTAGCAGCTACAACCTGCAGATTTGAAAAGACTCGGGCGACTGTTTAGTAACATGAATATCTCCACTTTTGATTATCTTTTTTTTTGCACTTGTGTTCCGCAGGGTCTGTTTTGGGACCCTTTCTCTTTCTGGCCTAGGTAAATATTTGGATAGATTTCTTGGAAGCAGGTACTTTGGGGTGCAGTATGGCATGAACACTCGGATACGTTATGTGTTACTGAGTCCCATGTGCGAGTAACCAAGCCTGGTTAGAACGGCCACATTAAGGATTAATCGATATTATATTTTGCGTATAAAATATTTACTTTTATCTTTAGTTGCGATTGTTACAGTCCTGACCTACTTCAACCTTTCCTTGTTATACATTAATTAATATGTCATAAATCAACTCACAACATTAATGTCCTCATTTATGGCATATATACTTTATAGAGTGGTTATTTGATATGTAGAGCTACGCCCTTAGATATCGTGCCATGCATTTTACGGCAATTTTATTAATTTTACGACGTCGTTTGCGCAAGGGGAGATGCCGCGTTAAAAATTCAACCCTCGCGCTTCCATTTACCCCTCCGCAGCACGCTTGTGACACCTACCGCATTAAACTGGTCGCCCTAGAGCGAGAGTGGCGGATCGCTTGCTCTAACAGAGACGCGTTATAAGAAGGAGTGCAAGAGCATCCCAGATATCTTTGCGTAAAAAAATGATGGAGGAAATACGCTGGAGACCTTTATGTTTTAATTGAATTGTAATCGTTTGTAAGATTTAAGGAAATTTCCAAATTCCTCAGCAAAAAAGATAGGTACAAACACAAAAAAAGAGTCATTAAAAACAAAAAAAATCATAAGCAGAAAAGAAATATCACAATAAATTGAAATGGCAGTATTCTAAATGATTTATGAATTCTGGATTCTGGATCAACGTCATAACATCAAACTGCAAGCACACTGTAAAAAAAGTTGCAATAAAATTACATGTAAAATCGTTGGTAACAAAGTTGCCTACAATTTTACAGGTAAATTTGCTTCATAAGGTAAAATTTCTACCATCTAGTAAATTTCACATGCTGATGCATTCTTCAAAGATTGTACTGTAAAATTCGTATGTAATATTTATATGAACTCTATATTTAATCTATATTTTTATAAAGAGAGCAAGCAACTTACCTAATTCTTTTATAGCACCTAATAGGTCATACTGAATCGCTCAACCAGGGATCAAGAATGAACACGCTTACGCGATTATACTACGATTGTTTGTGACGTACATGATATCATTGAGCCAATAATAAGTTCGACAAACGAATAGAATTACCTACGCGCACAGATAAACAATCCAATAACCAATCAACATTGCGGCGTATGAATTTGTATTTTCCATGATATCTATAGTTTTACCCGAAAAATCAAGTAAAAAACAAATAAATATAAAAGATCCTCATATTTACCAGCAAAATATATAGATTCACTAGATAAACATTACTTTTAAAGTGCACTAAATACCCCAAAAAATGTCAATTTAACACCTTTTAATGTAAATTTTGAAGTGTAAATACAAAATTGTACATGTTTTTTCCTGCATTTTCCTTTTGAATTTTTGTTACATCTTAAACTTACATGAAAAAGCTATAAATTTTACCGAAATTTCTGTTTCTGAGTTCCTTGATGGACAGAATAAAATTCAAATTTAAGCGAAACAAATCAATATATCAAAAGTACAAACAAAATGGCAGCAAACAATTTAGAAATACATGTACTCACGCTGACAGTCGACCAAGGAACTGATTGTTACAAGGTTGAACAGTCGTATTCATACAAAAATCCTACTCTCGACTACGTGCAAAGCAGCCGCACAATTCACCCAAGAAAACTACTAGAATAAACATTGAACAACATAAGCAAATAAAAGATATCTTAAAGCGTGAAATTAATTAAAAAAAAACTGAACACTTAAATAAATGAAATTAAACAATTAACTCATTAACTTAATCTTATATAAAAATAAACATATACATCTGTGAAAATTCTTTCGAAACATTGACAAAGGCTGATCGGAGTAAATATGAGAACATCTGAATTTGCGAAAACAGGGGTGCCAGTCCACAGCAATACGTAGATCAAAATATATCCAGACAGAAGATTCACTTCCATCAAGATCAGGCAATAAAGGCAATTCATTCTGCAAAAACAGCCTGTATGACTGACCAGTAAGTCGACCAGGCAAAAAACAAGGACCAATCAAATTATCTCCAATTATACTACCCCATACATTTAATGGAGTACTGAAAATGCGTTTGTAAATAAATGCGTATACATTTGTGGATTTTCATCTGCCCACGTGTGGTTGTTGTTGGAAATCCATAATTGAAGTCCTTGAAAATTCGCTTCATCGTAAAAAGGATTTTACAATTAAAATGCGGTCTGCTGCTAGCTTATTAAGGTACCATTGGTAGAAATCAATCCTTAAGGAAGTCTCGGGGAAGAAAGCCTGCACTCTTTGAATGTGGGTAAGGTTATAGAGGGAAACACGTAGAATACGCCAAGCAACTTGATGACTAATATTAAATGTTCACTGATTTTTCTGGTGCTGGTGCAAGGATGTCTGTCTATTTCATTTCAGAACAGCCTCTTCGATCTGTGGTGTTCTAACAGTACGTGGTTACCTGCATCATTAGTATTCTTTTTTAAAGTTCCAGTTTCTCAAGACGCCTATGAATATTTGAAAATATTCGATGATCGGGTATCATTCTATTGGGATAGCGCTCCATGTACAGACGCCTGGCTTCTCTTGCATTTCTATTCGCAAGGCCGTAGATAAAATGCATGTCAGCCATTTCAGAATTAGTGAAATTGGCATATTTACAAAATTATAACGAGTATTTAAAACACTTTTACACCTTACAGTTTGCAATTTAAAACTTAACTTATACAGACACAAGTTACGATTTCTAATGTCAGTTGTCAAATTAATAAACTCAAGTGATTATCTGAATATAAGCCAGAGCCTGCTAGACCATTTTAAAAATTTAATTTTCTCTGGCGAATTACAAAAATTGTTTTCTATTTTTTTTTCTCGATAACGGTCAGAGATAAGAAAAAATACAAGAGATCAAAAAGGTTTCTAAACAAGACAGAAAATTTATTGCGTATTTTAGAATCTAGCAGAGGCGCATCGCAAAAAAGTTCAGGGTGGGAAAAGAGGGCATGACCCCGAAAAAATTATTACCCTCTAGATTTACATTATCATTTGGCATGGCTAATGATGCAGGCCTTATAGCGTAACCTACCTTCCAAATTTGAGCAAAATATTTCAAAAACTGTAGGACCTATACAGTAAAAAGTGAAAAAATCTTGAAATTTCAACACCCTGCAGATTGGTAACAAAGCGTTTGCAGACCTATGTTTATATGAAATTTTAAGCACAAAATAAACCAAATAATTACCCCCTTCTTTATGTACATGATATTTAGGAACACCCTGTATAGTTTTTATCAAGTGAATATATTTCAATTTAGGATTGAAAACGCCGCTGTATTACATTCAATTACTTTTATCATTTTAACATTCCTTGTTGCACTATCGTCAAACGTTCAAAAAAAAAAATAGTCACGCATTTACGAAAGATACTTATCCAGGCGATATCTAAGCTATTTCTCGTTTTGCGCGTTCGTACACCTGCTCCTTAATCTCCCCAATGAATCACAGTTCTTCTTCTCGGTACACCTGAACGTGTATATCTCGCTTCATCACCGCACAAGAATTTCACCTGAACGCACAGTCACATTTAGAGGTTTGCGGCGCGCAGACCAGTCCGGACAGGTTTATAGAAAATATTTCTCCCCTTATAGAATACTATAGCGCGGCCCGGCGATTCATAAACTGCCGCTCGGGTCGTTGTAAATCTAGAATGCTGGCAGCAAGAAAGAGTAAAAGAGAGAGACACAACGACGCGTATATATCGACTAGAACAGTTGTAGGATCGTTCAGATTGTATCTTTAGCGATCTCCCTAATTTTATTTATGCGTCGATTCTTCTCTATATATACGTGTATTCAAGGTTAAATGTTTATCCGACGTATCGATTCGTGTCTTGATACCATCTCAAATGTCTATTAGGAGGAATGGCGGAAAAAAGAGTATAGTTTCAAGAAACTGAATGTAACATAACCTGCACTTCCTCTGCGAGCTTTGAGTTCACACCACAAATGTCAGTTTGATTAATGTCAGTCAGATGTTTTGTTTATGGAATCGAAGAAAAGTTCCAAGTCATAAAGCGGTATTATGCAATAAATTATGTAGTAACCATAACTAAATTTTTATCTGTCAAATAATTCGGTTTTTCAATGTATGTTGCAGCTTTCGTTTTCCACTTTTTTTTAACTCTCTAGACTTTAGATCATTTAAAGAAAATGAAGCAAGTATGGATGATAAACTAACGTTACTTAAATATAATACAATAATTCCAGCTATATGGATGTACAATGCCCAAATAAACAATTTCACACGAAGCAAGAAAGGTATTACATAATCTATTGTAAACATCCACAAAGTTATAAAGACCCCAAAGATTTAGCCAAAATAGTTTTTATTAATTAAAAATTAAAGTAAACACTAAAATTATCTTCATCACCAAACTCTCTCAATATCTTAACTACATAACATATTGTCACGCCTTTCTTAGCAAATCGGTCCCAAAACTTCCCAAAAACTCTAATTTCCCTCCAAAGTCTGATTTACCGTAAACTTCGCTTATAGTGACCCTACTAGCTGCAGTGAAAACGGGGTGGTTCGAAGAGATGGTAAAAAGGCCTAGGAGATACTTCCCATAAACCCAAAAACTGCGGGATGTTAAAGATGGAAAATCAGGAGAAATAAACAAAATTGAAACACGATAAGGCTCGCTTAGGTGTTGTATATATATATATATAAGTCAGCACTCCGGGCCAAGAAGGCCCATGGTTTGATTACAAATCTTCTCCCATTCTTCTCGATCACGAGTTTTCCTGTGTTTCCAGATCCTTTTCTACCGTCTGTAACCATTCTGTTCCTGGTCTGCCTCTTCCTCGTCTTCCAGTTATTCTTCCCTTTAGTACTTGTTTTGTTGGCCTTCTACTGTCCAGTCTCGTCACGTGTTCCCAACCACCTCATTTTTTTACCCTCACTACATTTGTTATCGATGGTTCCCCATACAACTCATGAAGTTCTTCATTTGTTCGTCTTTTCCAAACATCATTGACTTTTTTTCCACCATACACCTTTCCCTCAAAAATTTCCAACGACAATTTTTCCTTCTTATTCAGCTTCCATGCCTCTCCTCCATAAGTAACCACTGGCCTTATTATTGTCTTGTAAATTCTTTTTTTTTTCTATTTCGTGAAATATTTTTTGATCGCAGAATATGCAGTGCAGTGTATAGGTGTTGTATAGTCGTAAATATCGGCAATACGAATCGATAACACATATATTAACCATTATTTTGGGGTAAGCCGATACTAGAATTCTAACGTAGCAATTTTCCAACGTAAAGATAATCGACAGAGCTTCCCGATGGTCTGCAAACTGTATGTGGACTACGTACAGGCCCAAGATGTAACGGGTGTTAGCAATTTCTTCGCAATTTCGGTAAAGGCGGATATCTCCCTAAGTACAAGGTGGTCATCTTCAGTAATTTGGTGTACTAAATTCCACAAAAAAGTATGTAGGCATCGGGAGAAATATGTGTAGCCGGTGGGTACGCCAAACAATCACGCGAAAGATCAATCCTCTTCGTAGGATTCGACTGAGATACGTATAAATATATAGAGATTGTAAAATTGTACGAAAAAAATCCAAAAATAGAAAAATGTAAAAAGATAAGATGGCGACACGGCTTACCGTTGCGAGTTCCGACAAAAATCCCTTGAAGGAAAACGTAAAACGTCGAAAATGCGTTGAAAACCTAAAATCCTGCCTACAGCAGATGTACTAAAAACCAACTCCAAACCGAGCTTCTTCAAAATACAAAAAACAAAATCGCACACTTATCGGATATCTCAACAACGATTCCCATGGGATCGAAAAAAATGTCGAATCTTGTTAGAAAATTCTCGCAAAACCCCTAGATGGAGAGAAAGAGTACTACCTCGATGGACGGACAACAGTGTTGTCACAGGGTTAAATTTATTTGTAATCAAATTTTGTTAAAAAGGCAATAGATTGACATCTGTGCCTCGTTTTTCTCTACAGCCGATTTTAGACGATACGACTTGCTTTGATTCGTTTGTGACAAGACGTTTCAGGTTATATATTATGTAGGTACCGAATTTGGGTATTAGCGATCATTAGCGTTTAGCAATTCAAATACTACAGATACCATTAAAGCTGAAAACAAGGTGAATATCAAATATAAATCACTACTTAGTAAAATATTACATCAGACATATGTAATCCAAGCAAACAGACGCACGAAAAAAGTTAGCAATATTGGCATTTTACACATTTAGAACCATAAAATATCCATATGTATATCTGTATATAAAAGTTTACTTATCATCTCTAAAGATATTTAAAATCAAGTGCACCTTATTAATTTTTTCCAAGCATTTTGTATTTCATGTTATATTTAATACATATATCAGAGTATAATAACCTTACTTTTCTTCATGTGTTTATTAAAAAATCACTTACATAAAATACCATCTCACGCAGTTTTTTATTTTTTTATTACTATCTATGTCAGTGTTTTAATTTCCTATTTCATTCACTCTTATCCGAATTAAATCTTGAAGAAGTATCCAAGATTAGAGACAATTGTAATATTAGACATGGACACTCTGACAGGCAGCAATCTACCGCAAACAAACGTTGTGATTCGAGAGGCGACTAGTACTGCTACGGAGAAAAATAATTCAAATATCACGAATAAATATCCTAATTGAGAAATGAAACGTAACAATATCTCTGTTATCAATCACGTCATTAAAGATTACAAGAATCCTTCAGTCAGTAATTTTAGGTAGTAACAACTGTATACGTTACATTTGTACATCTCGGATGTTAACAATGCTAACACTAAGTGCTCATCAGTCATATCAAGCCTCATCTTAGAAATATTATAGTATAGGCGGCTCTGTATTGTTTACGTGTGCTTTTGTCGCCTGCTGATCCGTTCGGCAAATATTTCTGACGCGTATATATACGGCTCATTTGCCATTGACGACGGAACTGCTAATGGGGATAATCTTTTACTTAGCAGCAGGTAGGCGCCTGAGTCGTTCGATCCTCACAATTGTCGACTACTAATACACGTAGTTTTTCCGATGTTTGGTGAACCTGTCCGGGGGGGCAGGTACCCTCGTAAATCGAGGAGAATTTGTGGGAATCTGATGGCGTTTTAAATGAACACAATAGGAGCTAGGGATGATGCCTTTTCAAGGTTGTGAGATTCAAATACATATGGGTCTATGATTTCGTTTTATACGAAGTAATTATTTAATTAACATATATTTCGCTTCCGAAACGAGGAAAATCTTTTCATTCAAAATGCTTAGGGTTTTCTGCCAAACTGTATAATTTTCAAGACCAAAATAAAGACAATTTGAATAGACTATCAATATATTTCACTTAAAAGAATGAACTGGTTGAACAAAAATATATTACTTTCTAAGGCATGCCTAAGTTTGAAATTATATTCCTTTCCAAGGTCATAAAAACTTCACAGTTTCATCATAGATACAGTGGTGATAAGTTCCGAACTTCTAATATTAGTAGAAGTACAATTACAGTACAACAGTACAAATACAGATTGTTGAAATACAATCTTATACAAATTATTAAATATCAGTATTAAAGTATTCTTTCTATGAATAAAAACATTTTGTCAGCAGCCAAAACTTTCTTGAATTTGCAACAGCTAAAAGCCTTAAAAGTATTAGGGAGTTTGTTATAAATTTGTATCCCCAACACATCCAAACTAGCTGCTGTCATTCTTAAACTATGTTGAATTAAGTGAATTTTGGGATCTCTAATATTGTAAGAATGCCCGCTATTATTTTGACTTATTGATTTCTCTTTATTTTTATGAACATAATAACTAGCTTCCAAAATGTATAATTCAAAAATAGTCAATATATTTAAAGAAATGAAGTGACTCCTACACGAGGTAAGCTGATCGATAATGCACATACATCTAATGGCAGCTTTTTGTTTAAGAAAAACTGCGTTAACAAATGCACTCGAGCCCCATAGCAGAATGCCGTAGAGAAGCAATGACTGAAACTCTGCATAATAAACAATTCTCAATGTTACAAAACTTACAGCAGCTTTTAGTTGTCGCAGCTTAAAAATGACTATGTTTAACTTGGATATTAAGGAGTTGCACTGTTCATCCCACGTAAGCGTAGAAGTAAAGGTTACTCCCAATAACTTTGCAGTCCTAATGCAAGATATGATATTATTATTTAAGTATATACGAGGATACGAATCGAATCTTTTTTGTAAGGTGTGAAAAAAGATACATTTAGTTTCGTCTAAATTCAAGGAAAGACCATTTGCACAGCACCAATCGTTCATTTTGCCTATTATGATTTCAGCGGCACAAGCAGTATCCTTTTCATTAACAGCATCGATTAAAGTTGTATCATCCGCATAACAGACAACATGATAATCGCGCAAAAAATGGATAACATCATCCAGAAATAGGGAAAATAAAGTTGGCCCTAAAACGGATCCTTGCGGTATCCCAATACAGTTGGGCATAAGTGAAGGTCTGACGGTTTGTTTGAGTATTAACATTGCCATCTTTACGTGTATTCTGAAAAAGTGGACATAGCTGGCTAACTGTTTATTATAAACTGTGCTATTGCCTATGGTAGCTGATCATCATTTCTCTTTATTCGATACAGTATGACAGGTGCGCGTTATGTTTTATGTTTATGTCCTATAAACCACTTTACTATCTTATCTAGATGGCCGTTCTTCACACGTCCTTTTTCAGCAAGGCAACGCACTTCCCACATATAGCTCGTCGAACTTTGGACTTTCTCCAAGAAGCAAGCGCCACCCCCTTCACTGGATTGAAAAAAATGATAATCACGGACAAGTGGATGTGATTTACATGGACTTTTCTAATGCTTTCGACACTATTGACCATTGAATTTTACTTCGAAAACTTAATAAACTTGGAATGGCTCCATCATTCCTGACTCTTATTAACTCATACTTGACCTCTCGAAGCTTTTTTATAATGGTTATCGTTCCAGGGAATTTTATTCATTTGCCGGAGTCCCACAAGGCTGTAAGTTAGGTCCTTTCTTATTTAATATATACTTAAATGACTTATTAGAACAACCAGGACTTTCTTGTCCTACACTTGCATATGCCGATGACGTGAAGATTTACGCAACGATTGAAGATTATAATGATATCTAACAGTTACAATATAATCTGGACCTACTCTCCAACTGGTGCTGGCAAAATAACCTCAAGTTGAACACTGCAAAGTGTCCGTCAGTTTCATATATATACACGTAAAAGGAATCCACTCCCATCCGGATACTACATTAATGAAATTAAACTATCAAAACCGGACACAGTCAAAGATCTTGGCATAACGTTTGATAGCTGCCTAACATTTGTTCCGCATATAAATAGTATTGTTCAGAAATCATCTGCACGACTTGGGTTCATTATACGAAATACGAAACATTTTACTAGTTTACAATTATACAAATCAGTATACTTCTCCTTCGTTGTTAGCTGCCTGGAATACTGCTCACCTGTATGGTCTCTTTATTATTTGTGTCATCAACTTTCACTTGAGCGAGTACAAGGAAGATTTTTGAAATATGTCACTTATAAATTAGACGGACAGTATCCTCCTAGAGGATATGACTACCAGCTATTGTTACAACGCCTAAATTTTTGTTCTTTGAAAGAGCGCCGGAATAGGCAAGGAGCGCAATTTATTTTTTATATTTATTATTTATTGCTGTCGACGTTGGATTTTTACGTACCTCAGTTCCGCTTCCGTAATTCCGTCACCTTTAAACTACCCACTCCCCAAAACCAACCTGCTATATACTGCACCTCTCTTCAACATGTGTAAATTATACTTTATTTCGTATTACATGTTAATAAATTTTCTTGCAAATATCATCGTTTCATTTTCTTGATGTAAAACTATCACATTGCCAAAAAAATTACGGACAAGCAAAGACATTTTATTCCTTCTAGGTGTAACACTTCTAATGTCACTTATTGTTAGTATATTTTAACATAAATTTGAATTTCTTCCTATTTCAAAACTAATTCATTTTACCATTCTTTCACCTGACTGTGGGGGCCACTTTCGGCGCTGCTATTAAATCACCTCAGCACGTTATAATTCACGACCGGTAAGGATATTTGCGCGCGTCGTTTATTTTCCCCCCCAAAACCTTAATTAAGCTTTATTAAATTTACGACGCGATAAAAGCGCCGTGTCGCCTTTCACTATACGACTCCTAGTTCGCCGTCAGGTCGAATTTAACGCCATATTTTTTGCAGCATCCTCAGTTTCACTCGGAAAACGCCCAAAGCGGCACCAGAAAAAATAAACGCTTCTCGCGCGATCACCCCGACTTCTTTTATTCTAAATTTAGTCCCGATCGTACCACCGATTTTACTCATCAGATAAACTATTAACCAGTGCGCGAGGGAGATGAAAATTATCTTTGGGTGGCCAAAGCGGAGGTGACGGTCCATCATCGTCCGCATCATGTCATCGACGGTAGTCAAACAGAGACGGCGGTAAAGGATGGATGATGATAGTCGGTCTCGCGTCCCGTGTAGTCATCCGTCGTTCGTTGATCCTCTCGCTTTCCGCTTTCTTACCTGGATCGCCTCCTCCGAATCGGACGCCATCTCGTGGAATGTGCAGAATGTAGACTTGTCGGCCTTTTGATTCGTTTTGGAGCGCTCGGCGCATTCCAAGCGGGTTTTCACCGCCCGTCGACGTGATGCGGTCCCGCGTTTATTTCGTTTTTTTTTTTTAAGTTCGGAGATTCATTGGGTTGGCATCATCGGGCTTATCTGCGTTTCTTCCTTTTCTAGTGGAATGATGATTTCGTAAATAATGAAATTTCCATAAAAATAATAATAATAGAATTTCTGCAAAATTATGTGGAGATTCGCAAAAAAATCAATCAAAGGTAAAAAGTTCATATTCTTACCATAACTTGCTTTAAATAAAGTAATTCTGATGTCACTGATTACACTAGTTTACAAAATGAAATTTTTTTCATGTACATTTGATGAGAGATGGATTTCCTTATGTATTTTCTTCTGCTGAATTCGAAAATCAAGGTTAAAATTTTTTTTATGGAACAGTTTTTGAGATATTGTAATTTTTTCATTTTTTCGACCTTTTTTCACTTGACAAATCATATCTCGAGCTAGAAATGGCCGATTGGTTCGTTCTTGGTACTGAAATGCAAGGTATTAAGATGACGAACAAATATGTATAATCGGGATCTTTGATTGGTAAAGCAGTTCAAAATATATCGATGAAAATAGGGCACATTTTAAAAAAAAAACATATTTTGCAGTGATTCTGTGCCGACAGAAAAGTACAAATCGTTAAAAAAACGTCTGGTTTCTGTTCATGTACGTAAAGATGATACTTTTACGTAAGAACTAAGACCAACCAGAAGAAAATCGACCGAAAAATGACAAAGTTATAAGCAATTGAGTGAATAAATCCAAATCCGATATTTTCCGAATATTTTATTTTTTTCGACATTTTATTGGGTGTAAACGCTTGCAATACATTCTTGACATTTTTGTGTATTAGAAATAGTTGTGGCTCTTGATTTGTCTTCGGTTGCTTTTGGGATCCGTTTCTCTAGTGAGAAACCATACATAGTCTCCCAACATGGCTTCATCCCAAAATCCTTGATAGCGCCGCTCAATGGTCTTAATTTGTTGGTGAAATCTCTCGCCGTGTTCGTCACTTACGTCACCAAGATTGTCCGGAAAGAAATTCAAATGCGAATGCAAGAAATGGATTTTTAGATACATATTTACACCTGTAAGAAATAAATAAAATGGTAAAAAGAATACAATAGAAAACAACCAGGAATAAAATTATATAATGGCATTCCGTACCCATCTTGTTGTAGTTCTTCAGCAAATCGGTAATAATTTCCTCGTAGTTAGAGCTTTTATTGTTCCCAAGAAAATTGGTAACAACCCGCTGAAATGAATTCCAAATGAAATCCCTCGTTTTCAACGGGTGTTAAATATTTTGGAAAATCTGTGCTTTTTACCAATTTCTTTACGCGTGGACCATCGCAGACGCCTTCCTTGATTTTTGCTAAAGAAAGCTGCGGGAAAAGGGTTTTCAAATAGGAAAATACTTGGCCTTGTCTAAGGCCTTCACAGAATTTTTTAATGAGGCCAAGTTTAATGTGCAACGCTGGAAGGATTATATTTTCTTTTTTGACAAGAGGCATGTATTTAATATTGTCTTTGCCCACTGTGACGTTCTACCTTTCTGGCCAGTCTTTTCTTCTATAATGATGTTCACGAGCACGACTATCCCAGAGGCAAAGAAAGCAGCAATATTTTGTATATCCACCCTGCATTCCACACAACATGCCGACGACTTTGAGATCGGAACATACTTTCCAGTTGTGATGCTCATATTGAATGTATTTTAGCAAACTGGCCATTGTGGCGTATGATTCTTTAGTGTTGATGGCATGAGCGATGGGGATAGAAGGTTTTTCATTTCTAATATGCAGTAGGACTGCTTTCAAACTCTCCTTACTACTACGATCAATGAACAAGCGCCACTCATTTGGATCATAAGGCTCTCCGAGTTGCTCAAACAATGCAGGAATATCGTTGCAGTAGCATATGTCGTTTTCCTTCTTAAAATATTGTGCGTAAGGTTTATCACGGTTTCTGTAAAATGTTCCATTTACTCCCGGAGCCAAACAGTTCCGTTGCTTTAACTTGTCGAAAAAATTAAAATATTCGGAAATATTGGATTTGGATTTATTCACTCAATTGCTTATAACTTTGTCATTTTTCGGTCGATTTTCTTCTGGTTGGTCTTAGTTCTTACGTAAAAGTATCATCTTTACGTACATGAACAGAAACCAGACGTTTTTTTAACGATCTGTACTTTTCTGTCGGCACAGAATCACTGTAAAATATGTTTTTTTTTGAAAATGTGCCCTATTTTCATCGATATATTTTGACTCCGCTTTACCAATCAAAGATCCGATTATACATATTTGTTCGCCATCTTAATACCTTGCATTTGGGTACCAAGAACGAACCAATCGGACATTTCTAGCTCGAGATATGATTTGTCAAGTGAAAAAAGGTCGAAAAAATGAAAAAATTACAATATTTCAAAAACTGTTCCATAAAAAAAAATTTAACCTTGATTTTCGAATTCAGCGGAAGAAAATACATAAGGAAATCTATCTCTCATCAAATGTACATTTTCGGTGTAAACTAGTGTTATTCAAACTGCCCTTAAAGCCCTCAGCTGTTATAAAATCGCTTCAGGCTTAGTATGTTACGGTTTTTTGCTTCGCTTACCTCGAATTAGTTCTCCGCTAGTTCTTTTCGACAGGCTTTTGTAAACCCCATTTTCTTCATTTTACCTTCAGAGATGCTCCTACGTCTTGTACTTTCACAACGTAAACATTATCGTTTAATTTTTGGTTCCTGATTTGTGTTTTCTTTCCCCTGTTAGAACGGCCTAGCTAGAATTTGAATCTTTTATTCTCATTTACTTACAGTTAGATTTTTATGCTTGAAACGGTCTCAGATTTCTGTTTAAATTCCTTCGATTCCTGTGTTTTGACAATTGGATACACACATTTCTAGTAATGTTAGGACTGTTTGTTTTAGACATGTCGGTATTATCGGTTCCACGCATAGATTTATTCGATTGATCGTTATTTTATTTAGATCTGTTTATCTGTGTTTACACCTTTTCGACGTTAGAGGGCACCTCCATGTCATTATACTTGTTTTATTTATCTGTTTTCTGATTCGTAGCGCGACGTATTCATTTCTTCCGCTTCCCGTTCCTTCTTGGTGATTGATTAGACGCGCTCTCACGAGTAAATCTTCCTATCTTTGGGAATTTTGGATATTTTCACACATATGTGGATTTTATTGGACGGTTGCTTGAAATAATCATTGGCCGTATCTTCGTTTGTATTTGAAGTGGAAACTTCGTGATTATTACGGCGAATGAGCCTGATATTTTGGGATATAATTTGAGAACCACGCGTCTGCAACGCAATTTCTGTATCTTTCTTCTCTTCGTTGAAAAACCTCGTTATTTAACGGTAAGCAAATTTCGTTACTTCTCTTATCTTAGTAATTTTGGGGTTTCTGTGTTTTAGCGGTTTTTTTAATCCCCCTTAATTTTAACTCTGGAATCTTCCAATCTTTTTGTGTGAAATTTTGAACCACCCACGTGCGGCTGAGGACTTCTGCGACTTTTTAAGTCCTTCGGAGAATCTACCTCTTGTGGAATTACGTGGACCATCTGTTTCGGTTGTGACCGAAGTCAGTCCTAGAGGCTACGACCTGTCTGTCCCCATAAGAGAGGATTTCTACGCCTCACTAACAGCTTTTTTTCTTTTACGGTACAGTAAATTTCATATGTTATATCTTAGATCGGAGAGTGCTACTTGCTGCTAACTTAGTAGAACATTACGAATTCATTTAATTCATTCAATTAATATTTAATTATGTTTTCATTTATTTATTAAATTCAATATAACCGTTTAAACACCAACCGATTGAACATCGGCTTGTCATATACAGGGTGATTTATTCCATCGATGTAGTTTATTCAAATATTTAGTTTTATTTTTGCTTTTATTTGTAACCGTAACAACGTTTTGTTGAATTTTAATTAACTCCTAGGGTAAGTTTTTTTTTATAAATTTTTGTAAACTGATTGCGTTGGCCAAAGCATTCAGTGTTCGTGTCCTACCGTAGGATTGTTTGTTTGCATCACAATACCGTCAGTGTCACAAAGCCTTGGAAGCAATGGCTATTGATAATGACTTGATACTCAGATGGGTTAAAGGTCATAAAGGTAATCTGGGAAACGAGGCTGCCGATAGGTTGGCGAGACGGGATTCGTGTACTCCTTACATGGGACCGGACCCTATTCTTCCCATTTCTTCGGCTACACTCAATACCCTAATAAACCAGTGGACCACTACTCTACACGAGGAGAGATGGGCATCCATTACCACCTGCTGTCAGGCACGTAGAACCATCCCCAAATGCTTCGAAAATTTAATAAATGCAATCAGACAAAAGGTGACATGGATAGTGATTTCTTATATGAGAATGTTCTTCCGAATACCGTATCTTTATTTTTCCATCCTATTACAGAAAATGAGACACTACGGCTAATAAATAAACTCAACTCCTCACATTCAAGTGGATATGATGACGTCTCAAATAACCTTGTCAAATCTGTAAGTGATTCATTATTATTGCCTTTAACCCTTTTAATCAACCTTATGTTTGAAAATGGATTGTATCCATCGGATCTTAAACTGGCCATTGTTCAACCGATATATAAAAAAGATAATCCAGCATTACTTAAAAACTATAGACCTATTAGTTTACTATCTACATTTGCAAAATTATTAAACTGCAATAAATTATTTTCCCAATGTTTTAGGTCTATTTGTCGATTATTCTGGTACTTTTGATAGTGTAAATCATGACCTGTTACTAGAGAAACTGCAACGCTATGGGGTTCGTGGGAAAGCTTTAAACTTATTAAAGAGTTATATCAAAGATAGATTTCAATGTGTGAAACTGCCAAGCGGACATGTCAGCGAAAGCATGCAGATTACTGCAGGAGTCCCGCAAGGCTCTATTTTAGGTCCGCTCTTATACATTATATATACAAATGATTTATTTCAATTTTTAGAAAAATTAAACATACCTAACACAACAGTTAAGCTGCTTCGTGTAACATTAGATTCATGTTTGACTTGGGAAGCACATATTCATGGTCTCGCGGTCAATGTGAGGAAACAATGTTTTGCTTTGCGTACACTAAGAGATGTTTGTAACCTGGACATCCTAATAACAGTTTATCATTCTTGCTTTCACTCACGTATGCGTTATAAAATTGCATTATGGGGATCAAGCTCACATGTCCAGAGGATTTTTGTACTTCAAAAATATGCCATCCGCTTAATAAACAAATTAAAAGCAAGAGACTCATGTAGAGAGTCGTTTAAACAACTCGGAATAATGACGGTCTTTGATACCTACATTTACAGTGCGTGCTGTTTCGTTCATAGAAACTACAGTTTATTTAGTAAAAACGAAAATAACCATGTAGACGATACAAGGGGAAAATCTCTTTTACGCTCAGATAAGCCACACTACTACTTTATATCAGAGGAGTGTTTTCTATAACGGTTGCAGATTCTATAACAGGTTACCGAATGACTTTAAACTAGCCAGTATGTATAATTTCAAAAGGAAATTAAAGGCAATGCTGCTCATGAAAACTTGTTATAATGTAGATGATTTTTTTTAAAAATAATGTGCATTTTTCATTTTTATACTCAGGTCAGCCTAGCTGTGTTTTAATAAATTTATATATTTTATATGTATTTTGTAATTGTTTTGACATTGTCCACACATTTTATGTTTGCTGGATAAAAATAAAATTTGAATTTGAATCAAAATAGTCATACGCACATTGCAAAACTGGAATAAGCGAATATCTCCATGTCAGATCTTGGCTGTACGTAAGAACAGAAGGCGACGCTTTTGAAGTCGTTAAAATTGCTTTCCACGGCAACGACAATAGCACTTCAGAGCGCCCCTTCACGCCCAGTGCTCCTTTTGTGTGTTCTCGCGTAGTGCCGAGAGTTTATGCGTTCACCTGTGTACACGTGTGTGGAGCTAGGGCCATCATATTACGATACTTCTGCCGCGACTCGGGTGCTGGCAGAAATATCGACCTCCCACGCTTATATACGCGACCATTATGGTAGTTGTAACTCGACGCGTAACGAAAGATTTCCATAATGTCCAGATATTTTTTTCAATCCTCATAAGTCATAACCTCATACGATTCTTTTATATTACTTTGCATACTTTTGCTGCAGTATTGCAGTTGGTATTCCAAAGAGATTTTAATCAAATTTTGACATTTACTTCTGTATTTAATGTGATTATTGTGCTTAATTTATAATGAGTACACAGAGATTCAAAATGATTGTCAATTCCGCTCCTATAGATAGTAACAGGGTGCAGGTATATGCCGCGTGTTTGTAATGAAGGTTTGAACTAAGTCAGTGTTGGAACATAAGAAAGTAAACGGATCTGTCATAAATAAGGAAAACGTAACCTATATTTGAACTCGCATTATATAAACGACTATGGATTGGTGTTTCTGCTTGTAAAAATGAAATGTAATTAATTTAACTTTACTAAATCATGATTTTACAATTCAGTACTAAGTGGTGTTTAACTGAATTTATTTATTACTTTAAATTATAACATACAATTAGTATAATTATTAAGTGACAAAACTGCATCTCTCAGTTCTTCTATGGTATGCATGCGGTTTCTATAGATCCTATTTTTTAGATAGCCGAACATGAAGTAATCTAATGGGGTTAGATCAGGCGATCTTGATGGCCATCTTTGTGCTCTAACGACCCTGTTAGCAAAAAACTGTTGAAGATATTGGCAGGTTTGTCGAGCAGTATGTGCTGAAGCATTATCGTGCTGAAAATAACCTGCTTCAGGCTCATTTTCTTGTAACTCTGCAATAAACAATTCCAACATCTGTTGGTAACGTTGGGCTGTTACAGTTTCCTCGAAGAAAATTGGTCCTATTATTCGTTGCCTGGACATAGCTAACCAAACTCCAACTTTTGCGGAATGCAATTGCGTTTCTCGAAATTCCTGTGGATTTTCTGCAGACCAGACACGATAGTTTTGTAAATTGATATAGTCTGTTAGATAAAAGCAGGCTTCATCCGAGAAAAATGATTTGTTTAGCAAGTCATCGTCCCTTAAATTGTTATTAAACCATTAACAATATTCCAGTCGCCTATCGTGATCTAATGGTAATAATTCCTGTACCCTAGAAACTTTATAGGAATGAAAATGTAACTTTCTTTTGACAGCTCATTGCGCTGAAGTGTATGATAAGCCTATAAAACTATAAAATGTAATAAAACTATTTCACTTAATGTTAATATTGATTTTTCACCTGTTTGTTAAGCTAATTACCACAGATAAATTCCCTTATTCTCTTACAGTATTCAGAAATACTATTGTTGGTGATATTAGATGTAAATATAAACGATTTGAAAAAAATTATAAGATAAATAATCGAAAGATACTACAACACGCACGCCAATATCGCTAAATGTCAAGAAAATTCATTTAATGTATGAAATTTGTATGTAGCTAACTCCGCTCATTAAATTGGTAATAAGTATAGATAAATTTTTCCGGAAAACAGTTTTTTCTTACGACAATCATTTTGAATCACATGGTATAAACTCTTCGTTCTAACTTCATGGTTATTCGTAGTGTTTTGAATGTCACTACGTGTACCTTTTGCGACATTATGTAGTCATTAAATATTTCGCGAACAAGAACGTTATAACCAATCCACGTTAGTGTCAGTAATCATTTACCCAATAGAAACGTCCACAGTACGAATATTCGACACTAATAATCTATATGCACTTCTCTAAAAATGTGAACGAATAATGAAACTACAAAACACTAAGGAGTAAAGTCAATATAATGCAGAATTCGAATCAATGTCATCCAGGCAGGTGTTGCTGTACATCTGGTCTATAGAGGTTAAAGTTATCATCGTGTTGATGGTCTTCTTATACTCCGCAGGAATCCAATTATCCAGGACCAGCTTTTAATCTCACGAAACTTATACGACTCACCGCTGTTCTGCGGTATACAGGGAGTTGGCGGGTCGTTACGATAAGGCGAAACGGCAGATGTCGGTCTTATTCGACGCCAGTAACGCTATAAATAACTGTTAATCTTTCGCTTTGATGTTGGCGAATTTTTCCGAACTAAAGCTGTCTGTGTAAACCGCTTTACCCTGGTCGTAACCGGTATATACCTTTGCTGGTGCACAGACCACGGTACCGAAAACATTATTTAAGAAACTTTATGTTAAACCCAGTATCCCAAAAAAAGAATATACAGAAAAAAATTAAAAATATGCAAGGAATAATTTTGTTTTATGTATTTTTTTATATGATTTAAAAAGAAAAACACAAATTACTGTAATCAGGAATGATAAAGAGAAGATGTGAATGACAGCGTAGGCTTTTTTAACGTAAGATCTCACAACTTCATCCTTGCCGGACATCTCTAAAGGTTTCATGGGATCACCCGAGCAGCAAACTTTATGTGTAGTAGCATTATTTTGTTGATTAACGTTGGTTTTCTGATGGATGTCAAAAGTTCGGTTTTTCGCGAATGTTGAGGTGTTAAACGTTTAGAAAATCGTAATGGACTCACTAAAGGGCTCATAACAATCCAGATACGCCTATTCGATAGTGATAAAATTCCTTTATCGCGGCTCAAATGGACGATTCCTTTCAGAGCCTATACCGTCGGCATTTTTGTTAAACCTACCATATGAGGGAGTTTTCAAGTGTCAAACGTTTCGGAAATGGCTGACGCGGGCTTTCCGTCAACCTCAATACGTCTATTCAGTAGCGGTAAAGCTAGGGATTCCAGGAAACGTCCGCGCGCGGAAACCGACCGCCATCACTCAGTGCTGCGGACCAAGTTGGCGTTTATTCAGCGTTCGTCGACGACTGAGTTGGATTGCAAGCATTGTAGTCGATTGACTGCTGGTTGCGAAGATGGAACTTACAGTAATGATAGCAATTTTATTAGAAGAGAAATCAGACGCACAACATTTTATGGTAGTGGCTAATAAATACAGATATTCAACCAATAACTTATTTTTAAAGAGAAATAGGAAAGGGCATATCTATAATTCACTTGTATATCGCAAATTATTAGGAAGTAATAATTCCTCGAGTATCTGCGTTTATGACCAGAACTTTTTATAAATGTCCTTCCATCTATTAACTAGAATATCAAGAAAATACCTTGTAATAGGTACAGATGGCCAACTTCTTCACGAAAAAAAAATGCATTACGTTGAGGCAACTTGATATAAACAATATTACAGGTAAGCATATATATGGAATAACTGTCAGAAAGTTACTGTTGCAACTACAACAAGGATTTGGAAAAACTTGGCAAGCGCGAGTTCTTCTTTGGTTGTAACATTTCCAAAATGTTTTAAGTAATGTTGCTCAATTTTCAATTCGATTTCCTTTATTTCGTTGAGAATTTGCGGTCGCTTAACGCCTTTTCAAAATTATAGGTCTCTGCTGTCATATTAGTTGCAACATCTAAAGTAATCTCTTCAATATAGTAAATACAATAGTGAATCGAACTAAATAGTAATGAATAAAAAATTAAAAATCGTCTAGATAGTTTATAGGCAGGGTTGAACAAGAAATGATTTTTATTAAAGAAAATCTCCTTATTAAGCTAATACAAATTATTTTAATGCATTTAAAGTATGTCTACAAACTATTGCAAGAAAATACCACTTCCATAAAAAGGAATGGAAAGTGGAAGTAAATAGTTGTCATTTTTCTTAATATCACAAAGAGATGAGCTGGAAATTGCAAAACAGCTGCCAATAATAAAACAATTCCTGGATGCAACTGCTCTGTCAGCGTCAGTAGAACGTATGTTCAGCTCCTTTGGTTTTGTTCAATCGGATGTTAGGGTGAGTAGAGAGGAAGAGAAGGAAAACTAGTATTTTTGTTTAAACTATATAACGAAAACAAAAATAAATAAACTGAAACATAAAGTTCATATTATGTTTAAGTTTATACTTCTTTTTTATTTTTTACAAATGTTGCGTTCCACTTTTAATTTTAGAGAATAATTATGTTGTATTGCTCTGAATAAAATTTTAAAAATCAAGTAATTTAAATCATGATTTTGATCATGATTTCAATCAGTTGATGTAAATCAACCTAATTCTGTTTATATATAAAGTTCTGCAGAAATCTTCAACTCATTATTTTAGGAGCATAATCTTTATGCTTGTATTATTAAATTTTTGATTAATCTTACAAACTCAGTACATATCCTTTCAGTATTTACGGACTCTTGGAATACAAGGCTATTTAAATTTATTGACCAGATTTGAACGACTGTCAGTTGCGGTCGTTTTCCGCGCGCCGACGTTCTTTGGAATCCCTAGCTTAAGTGTCCTTTATCGCGGCAAAATACTCGCGACTCGAACGGACGCTTCCTTTCAGAGCCTATACCGTAGGAGTTTTCAGATCTATTGTTTCCCTCTATCCTTTGCTAATCCTTTACATCATCATTTTCGGTCATACATACTAACATGTTATTTTAGCATTTATAATCAATCAGTATATTGAGCATCATTACCTATTCGTATTAAAAGGTAGCAGAACTGCGGTCTGTGCGACCATAGGCATGATAACCGGATGCGAACCAGCAGAATCGGTTTACGGTGTAGTGCTGATTTCGGTAAAATTTGCGCTCGTCAAGGAAATTAGTGAAATTAAGCAAAAACACCAAACAAAAAAAATTTGCACATATATACAGGGTGTTTCCAGGTTTCGTAAAGTATTTAATATCAATTACGTCGCATCATTTATTTATTATGGAAACTTAACGGAGGTAATCGTCTGATCAGTCGGTTGAACACAGCCAAATCTAGTACCAACCCACGCAGAAACACGGATGCGTGTCTTTGCTCCTTCTCCCCCGTTGCGTTTAACTTATCCGAATTATTTGTCTACGCAATTAGAGCCGGTAGACCGTCACTGATACTACAACTACTAGATTAGAGAATACACATCGACGACGAGGCAACCGGAATAGGAATCTTCCAATCTACCATTGAACGCGGTAGTCTGGGACCACCCACCACCGGCGTGTTACATGGAATACCGAAAACGTTGCACGCACAGTGAGCCGCTGTAAAGACGTTTCGAAAATCGATGGTAATTTGTCTCTCAGACTAAGTGAATACGCTGTCTTTCCGGGCAATTTGTGCGCTGTTTCGACCGTGAAAAGCGGATAGATAGGATTGTCGACCTAGAGAGGCAATGATATTAGGGATGCCGGGCTCATTCACAGCATCGTTCCGGTGTTAAATTAACTATTTGTTTTAGTTAAATTGTTTTAATAAAAAAAATAAAAAGAAACAATGTTTATCATTTACCATAAAAAAAAAAATGAGTGATGCGAAAAAACGAGCCGTGTAAATCTATTCCTTGAGCTGCGATTTCAGCTAGGAATGTTGGCAGCTTGTTAATGATACTACCGTCAGCAAAACAAGCGTCCCTTTTTAATAAGACGGCGTTTCTCTCATCTTTTTTTTTCTTCTTATTCATTTCTTTAAACGAACGCATTTATAAGGTTCCACGGGGAAAATTTAATTACACGGAATATTTTTGCCGGTTCAACTTGCGCAAAGTTTCATTTAATGGATTTAATGGGAAATGTTGCATGGAACAAAATACTAAAACTAGAAAAAACGTATTTAGTATGATAGATGTGTTGAACATCGTAACATAAAACAAAATAGATACTTAATAATGAATAGAAACAACCTATTTATCACACTAAAAGTTTAACAGTGGGTATATAGATCCACTTCGATAGCGATAAGATAACATAACTTTCCTTCCTCAAATGAGGGAGGAAAGTGGACACTTTCTTCCCTGTTGGGAAAAAAAATACCATGTGATTCAAAATGATTGTCGCAAGAAAAAAACTGTTTTCCGGAAAAATTTATCTATACTTATTACCAATTTAATGAGCGAAGTTAGCTACATACAAATTTCATACAATAAATGAATTTTCTTGACATTTAGCGACATTGGCGTGCGTGTTGTAGTATCTTTCGATTATTTATCTTATAATTTTTTTCAAATCGTTTATATTTACATCTAATATCACCAACAATAGTATTTCTGAATACTGTAAGAAAATAAGGGAATTTATCTGTGGTAATAGCTAAACAAACAGGTAAAAAATCAATATTAACATTACGTGAAATAGTTTATTACATTTTATAATTTTATAGGCTTATCATACATTTCAGCGCAATGAGCTGTCAAAAGAAAGTTACATTTTCATCCCTATAAAGTTTCTACGGTTCAGGAATTATTACCATTAGATCACGATAGACGATTGGAATATTGTCATTGGTTTATGGTAACAATTTAAGGGACGATGACTTGCTAAACAAATCATTTTTCTCGGATGAAGCCTGGTTTTATCTACCAGACTATATCAATTTACAAAACTATTGTATCTGGTCTGCAGAAAATCCACACGAATTTCAAGAAACGCAATTGCATCCCGTAAAAGTTGGAGTTTGGTTAACTATGTCCAGGCAACGAATAATAGGAACAATTTTCTTCAAGGAAACTGTAACAGCCCAACGTTACCTGCAGATGTTGGAATTGTTTATTGCAGAGTTACAAGAAAATGAGCTTGAAGCAGGTTATTTTCAGCACGATAATGCTCCAGCACATACAGCTCGACAAACCTGCCAATATCTTCAACAGTTTTTTGCTGACAGGTTCGTTAGAGCACTAAGATGGCCACCAGGATCGCCTGATCTAACCCCATTAGATTACTTCATGTTCGCTATCTAAAAAATAGGATCTATAGAAACCGCATGCATACCATAGAAGAACTGAGAAATGCAGTTTTGTCAGTTAATAATTATACTAATTGTATGTTATAATTTAAAGTAATAAATAAATTTAGTTAAACACCAGTTAGTACTGAATTGTAAAATCATAATTTAGTAAAGTTAAATTAATTACATTTCATTTTTACAAGCAGAAACACCAATCCATAGTCGTTTATATAATGCGAGTTCAAATATAGGTTGCGTTTTCCTTATTTATGACAGATCCGTTTACTTTCTTATGTTCCAACACTGACTTAGTTCAAACCTTCATTACAAACACGCGGCATATACCTACACCCTGTTACTATACACAGGAGCGGAATTGACAATCATTTTGAATCTCTGTGTATATGTACAGTTTAGTCATTGTTGCTTAAATAGCGTTGTTCTGTGTTCTGTGACTTGTTGTTGATGCAACTGAGAATAGACGTTATGGTGACTTACATATCACACAGGTAAAATTATGATAGGAAAAAGGCAGTAGAAATAAAAATAGAAAACTAAGGCTCCGCTACAGGTGATTAGTTCAAGTCGTGTCAAAATGCATAGCCAAATTTTCATGTTGTCTTAGCCTAGATAGCAGCACTAACGATATTAGGGTTTTAAGGGGCTCAGTAATATGTATGTAATAGCAAGTGGAATACAATAAATATTATTAAATTAATTAATTATGAAAAGACGTATTTACTGATTAAGTTCTTGCACAGGGTTCTACAACGATGCCAGTTGTTGCTTTCGGCTACCGAAAGCCCAACTGTTAAAGCAGGTCCCAAGAGGGGTGGGGGTCTTAGCTTAACTGCACGGACCGAGAGGAGACAACCTCAACAAAAACCTAAATCCTAAGGCAGCGGACTAGGCTGATGGGATGCGTGGCTGGATAGAAGACCAGTTATACTAGTCCAACTTGGAGCACTGCCACCCCATTTATTTAGCCTGGAGGTGCTGTGGATTGGACCTTTTCTTTCCTAAGCTGCTCGTGGGATCAACCATGGAGGAAGGACATTTATAGCGGGACGACACCGCTAATAAACAGGAATTGGAGCAACACCTCCGTAAGAAGCCTTCCACTTCCAAAGTGAGAGTACCTCATAAGAGAGGAGCAAAACGACTGGAGCAGATTGGGGAACAGGATGGCATCCATCCCCTCTCAAATTGCGTAGCACTGTACAACTCAAGGGCGTTGCACTTGAGAGCACATGAAATCGAAGAGGAAGACTTATCTAACCTGGGGCCTTCTGATACCCTACACTTTCTGAATAGGATTGGAAGGCCAACTGTAAAACAGCAAGAACTGGGGACACAATAGATCGTTTTAAGGTGCGAGTGTAAGTATCAACCCTTGCAATATATACATATACTGATTAAGTTGAATACAGCCAAGATGACAATAGTGTATGCAGTACCTCAACATACTATTTGGGCAACATAAATTAAACAGGGTGTTATTAAAGATTGATTTTACGCAACTTAGAGTGAACGCTACAATGACTTGACCGGATGATATGCTAAAACGGCCATGATCTTACAGTGATCTTTACTAACGTCCGGCAGTGACTCTCTCAGTGGTCGAAATGAAGAGTTCGACAGAGGATGAACTGTAGTTAGTCTAGTTTTGGATGAAGAAGAGAAAGAGAGAAAACGATAAGCGAAAAAACGGACATGAGTCCATTATCAGGCAAAAAAAAAAAAACAAAAGGAACGAAAAAGAAATAATGTTGTGAGTTGACCCCTCTAAATTTATTTTCGGTATCTTCAGTAATGAGCTATTCTAATGGATGGAAATTCGCTCCAGAAGCTGGATCTTCTCGTCCCCTTTGGCCGCTTTCCAGTAGCGAATCGCTGTGGAAATTGTATCGCAGTGGCGCCGAGATTTTCGATTAATCATGCCTCCATCCGTTTTAACTGCGCGCCAGACATCCAGACTAGACGCCGGACTATACTGAGAATGGTACCAGAATTGATTATGCCATCAAACTAGTTCTATATACGTTTCCATGTCGTTTCGCTTGTGCATATCTTATTTCGTAAGTGGCACTTCTCCAGATAAATTTTATGTTGGTATCTACTTTATTGTAGTTTTGAATTTGGCCAAGTAAGATTCTCAAATCAATAATCGTAATTCCCCATGATCAAATGTTATTGCACGGAACGTGTTTCAATTTTTCATTTTAGAAAAAGAAAAAAAAAAACAATGTTTCTACAAAAATTTTATAAAATTCAATGCTGCATAACCTAAAAATTTTCTGAATGTACAAGGTGTTCCAGAAGTAGGGAAACGCATATTTATTCCGCTATTTTAAATTTGCATTTACATAGATAGATAGATAGAGAGTTTATTAGTTCAAGTAATTACAATTACTTGACAACGTCAAATATACAGTAATATCGACCATAAAATAAAAGTACGTATCAAAGTAAAAAAAAAACATCGTACATTGTATATACATTGAAGATAAACGAAAACAAATAAAATCAAAAACATGCTAAAATAATCATGGTAAATTCGATTTTAAGAAACTCCTCCACAGAATAGAACGCGCTCTCACTAATAAATCTTGCACTGCAGTCCAAATTTTTATTGCGTTCAGATTTTTTATGTTAGTTGGTAATTTATTATATAATTGCACACCCCAATAGTCAACATAGTTTTGTGTTTTTTTTTTTATCCTGCGCAATGGAATTCTTAACTGTTCACCAGCACGTGTGGTATAACTATGAATATCGCTGTTTTTAACATATTTCGTTTGATTCTGATGTACGAACTTAACTGTGGTGAGTATATATATCCAAGACAGGGTAGGTATCCCAAGTCTAACGAACTCATCTCTACATGAGTCTCTAGGTCCTATGTTCGCTAATATTCTAATAGTTTTTTTTTTTTTGTAGGCGAAACACTTGGATTGCGTCCGAAGACATCCCCCAGAACATATAAGTACGTCATAATGCCGCCTACAAAGTACAAGATGTTTTATCCTGCGTATGCTATACATTGCCGCAGTAAGTCTTTTACTAATTATCATAATATGTGAAGACCAATTCAAACAACCGTCTATGTGAACTCCAAGAAATTTTACGCTGCTGTTATTTTTTCCTTTATTTTTCGTTCTAAAGGTGTGTTCGAGTTTTTTCGTTGTTTATTTGAAGACCATTTTTATTAATCCATACGGCAGTCTCTTCCAACGTTGTCCTACTATTGGATAGCAAGTCAGTTGTTGTTTTTGCGGTAGTTAAAATAGAGCAAATCGGCATACAAAAAAAACATCCCCTCCGGCAACACTAGATGGCAGATCATTGATGTAAATGATAAATAACAACGGACCCAAAATCGAGCCCTGTGGTATACCCTGGCACACCTTTTTTGTTTTTGTCACCCCAGCCTGATATTGTATATATTGTACTCTATTAGTCAAATATGATTCTATTAAATTATAGCAATTGACCCTCACACCGTAGTATTTTATTTTTTCAAGTAAAATGCTGTGATTTACCATGTCAAAGGCTTTGCTGAGGTCACAACATGTCAGCTGGATTTCCAATCTATTGTCCAGTGCTTCAGATATCTTTTCAATCACTTCCACTATCGCACCACTTGTTGACTTTTGCTTCTTTTGAAACCCATATTGGTTCATGCATAGGAACTTGTGTCTGTCAATAAAACTTCTTATTCTATTGGCTATAGCCCTTTCAAATATTTTTGAAATGGCCGGCAAGATGGAAATGGACCTGTAATTTCTACAGTCTTTAGAATCTCCATGTTTAGGTATAGGTAACACTTTCGATACATTAGGGATAAACTAAATATCAATAACAATAATTAATCTTGGATAAGTTGGTAAAAAAATTGAAAATCGTAATAGAAATTTATCTTCCAAATAAGCTTCTATATGAAATTACTTCTCAATTAAAATTTTAAAGATAGTTACGCTCTCTTCTATTTTACATCAGAAGCCATGTGAGTATTTCTATAAGCAAAAAATCACAAATTGTCTCTAATTTCATCAACGCACAATTTACGACCTCACTGTATATGAAAAAATGTAAAACTCTGGCAACATTATGATATACATACCGGGTGTCCAGCCTAAGATGCAATGCCACTTTCTAAGCATGCCAGCATTAATGCAGCCAGTCTCAAGCCCGGTAAAATGCGAAAGGAAGGTGGCCGGCGCTTCGCAATACGTATCTATCATGAAAAACTGAAAAATCGCGAATATTCTCCAAAACCTTTTGAGATAGACAAATGACACCCGTATAAAATCGAAAGAAATTAAATTTGCATCAATTTATGTAAAAATTGCTATACTGTTCATTTAAAAAAATCAAGTTTACCCATGATTTAGAATTTGAAAATTACAGAGCCCTATTTAATAATTCTGTAATGTAAACGCAACAATTTTAAAATAAAAGACGTGTGCTGTTTCATGATTAAGCGAAAACTGAAAACCGCATCGTTCTAATTTTCGTATTTCCGGAGATATTTCCAAACACCGCAGACATTGCAAATGTCATTTTTTTTCGAAAAACGTCATGTAATTCGGAAACGGTACAACTTAGCCCCAATGTATGCCTAACGTATTGTTATTTCAATTTAACAAGGAATTCAAAAATATAATAATATACAGGGTGTTCCATTTAAAATAATAAAGTTAGTATCTACTTCCGGTATAACCGGAAGTTCGCCATTACTGAAACTAATTTTAAAATGTGTAAAATATGATTCCAGGCAACATTTATTTGAAACATTTTTCCAAAAAAACAATAATAAATCGGCTATGGACCGTTGCATCTTAGATGGACACCCGGTATAATGTATTTTTACGCATATATACTCATATGATGTAAAATCCCATCGATTTTTTTGCAATCTAATAATACGTCCATCCAAACGGATAGCAATCACTGTTCGCGCTGTCAGCGTGAGGATTGCCTTTAAAAAATTTCATTAAAAAACCCTAAAACCCCGCTCCACAGTACGGTAAACGATTCCCCGGCAAAACGTTAAAAGGAAACGCAAGGGCAGAGGGCTAAACGCGGAGATGGAGGGTGCTTTTAGAGGAAACGATATTGGTTTCGCATTTCGGACCGACGGAAAATTAATTTTCATACGCGCGCCGCCGTCATTATACAGGGGCTGAGGCGCTGATGCTGGTTGAAAGCGAAGGAGGAGCAATCTTTCGATAAAACTTTCGTCGCCGCTACGGTCCGACATCGGTAATTACGAATTTTCGCTCGAAACGAGCTGTTATTAGGAGAGTACCCTCGCTCGATCGTTTTCCGCGTATTTCCGAGTCGTTCCATTTAGGTACAACGTCCTTCGTCAATTTCATTGGGGGGAGTAATTCGAGAGCGACTCCGAGCCACAGGAAATGAGGAAATGTTTTATTTCGCGTCTTATATAGCTGTTGGATGAGGAAAATGTACGTAAAGGAAGTTAATTTGAGAGTTCAGAATGAGTGGAAGTGTCGTGTAATCCATACTTAAAGTTCTCCATCTTCTTTTATCGTTTAAACGTGTATAGGATGGGGTAAATTCGATAGATATATAATGGGTAAATACTATAGTTCGTCTCAACCTTAAGATGCAGTATACGTCTTATGGGAATTCGATTCGCGATTGCCAAATCGTCGCATCAGCTGCACATTGCTACTTCCGGTTGCATTATTTGAGGTTATGACAATTAAAATGCATATATCAGTATATGTTACTATCTTCTCTATGATATATGTTTATGTGGTCTCAGATACGAAAAGGGAGCTATAAAGCAGCAATTGCTTATATGCTGAAGAAAGAAGCTGAATTGAAGCAATTATAATCGTTATCTCGCAAACTTTTTCGGTTTCTTTTAAACGGAATCTGTGGGAAAACAGTAAAATATATAATAAAATATATATATAATAAAAAAACCATATACTGTTTTTATTTAAGAATCAGTAAAAAGAGCCGACAACTTTATTTATTATTACTCATTAACGTAATTTACATTTCGAACATTTATTTATTGTATATGGGGTATGTACAATTTATTAAATTCAAAGAAATAGATACAATCCTTTAATTAATTATAGTTTCCACGTTTGTAACTAAAATAGCTGGAATCATACAATGCCCAGTAATACAATAGTATTTATGAAAGGAATAGTAATTACACACGTCTTATCTAAATTTTTTAGTCGGTCGACGAATCAGTTTGATCTTCGGATGATGAATCTGTTACACGAATAATGAATTCTTCACTGTCATCTTGCAAATTATCCACTATCCACATTTCCTTTTCAATATTTTTTTACATGTTTGATGTAGTTTTGCCAATTAGCAACAGTTACAGTGCTATACGCTCTTTGAATTAGTTCCTCCATGCCTTTTACCTTAAATGTGGTATTGTTCATTTTTATGCAGTTTTTTACTTGTGCCCATACCATTTCAATAGGATTTAACTCGCAATGGTAAGGTGGTAATCGCAGAACATGATGACCGTTTTCTTTAGCAAGTTCATCAATCCTGCTTTTATCATACTGCGGTTTAATTTGTGACACGCAAAACAGCAAGTCCCTTTTTAACATATCGTCAGTTGTTGGAATTTGTTTCTCACGGAGCCAATCTATGATATCAGTTTTTCTCCATGCTGCGTTGGAATTTTTTCTAATTTTCTGCAGTGATACGAAGCATTGTCAAGAAAATAATTGACATCTGCGGTATGTTGGAATAATTTCTAAATAAACACTCCTTCATGGCTAAATTGTTCTCCCTTACACCGGTTTCTCCCTACACCTTCCATTAATGCAGTGAAAACTGTAATTAAATGTATAGGTTATATAATTTATAAAAATCACGAAAAATACCCATATTACCTTGTGCGCGCTTGAAAAGGAGAGAAGCGTTCTGAAAAGAACGATTTGTGCTATATATAAACTAATTAACGTGGAACTTAACTGTTTTAAAACTACGATGATGACGATTGACAACAGTTGATGCTAATTGACAGATGACAGATAGGTATTGGTACCGACACCGACATATGTAATAAGTGGCAACATATAAATCGGAAGTGAAGATAGCGTTAGTGACAGCACTAGGGATAGTAAGAGATGCAACAGTGGCTATTATATCCATTACTGCATCTTAAGTGTTGAGACGAACTTTAGTGTTGGGAGTTCTCTCGAGAACTGAGAATCGTAAGTAGGTATTTCGATGCTTGAAAGTTCTCTAAGGAAGCCCAGCGCATCTTTCTCGATTTTTATCCTGAACAGATGTCCTGAAATGAGCGGGTAATAAGCTATAAGGTATAAGTCTACCAGAGACTTGAGCGGTTTAGACCATGGAAAAGGATAAAATAGAATGGTCTCTCTTTGTATAAAAATTGGTTATTTTTTAAGGGCGCCATCTCACCTATGGATTCACAACTATTGGAGATATTATTGAAACCTACACCACAATGGTTCGTAACTAAAAAAGGCGGTATTTTTTTGAAAAATATACCCCTAATATTTTGATGTAGCTACTACATTTGTACCTCTGAAACTAAACAGTATTAAGCCTAAGTTTTTGCATGCGACTTAATACTGCCTAGTGCTTGAAGTACAAACTTAGTTCAAAGGAAAATTGATATTTACCAGAAAAATTTAAATATTCAATTATTGTTTCTCTTTTAAATATGAACAAAAGTACAGATTTTCGGTAAAGTATCATTTTTTTTTACAATAGAAATGTCTGTTACAATTAAAACACATAATGTAGGAAAATATTTTATTATACTCTTCACGATAAGCTGTGATTTCAGATCTTCAGACACGAAAAAAAGGAAAAAAAAATAGGATTATAAATGTCTTGAATTTAGTCAAAATGCTCTAATTAAAAATTGATTTAAAATTAATAATAAAGAATTACAGGTTCAATTTAAAAAAAAAAATAAAACAAAAAAAATCCAACGAAAAATGTCCTAAAAAATATCGCTTTTTTACATATATCATAACAAATTATCCGTAACTCACTCTAACAAAAAATATAATTCACTTTAATCTTAAACAACACAAAACCATAAACGCAAAAAAAAAAACAAAGAATAAATGTCACTCGCACGTCACTCGGTTGTTAAACAGAAAATGGCCGCTGGAAATAGTAAACACGAACGTCATTAGCTAATAGAGTGACCCTTGCGGATTTTTCTTGGTATGTACTATCTTCTGAATAGTTATGATTCCATTGGTAGGTTTGTCGAGCAGTATGTGCTGGAGCATTATCGTGCTGAAAATAACTTGCTTCAAGCTCATTTTCTTGTAACTCTGCAATAAACAATTCCAACATCTGATGGTAACGTTGGGCCTGTTACAGTTTCCTCGAAGAAATTGGCCCTATTATTCGTTTTGCCGTGGACCATACTAACCAACTCTAACTTTTTATGGGATGCAAATTGCGTTTCTCGAATTCGTGTGGATTTTTCTACAGACCCAGATACGATAGTTTTTGTGAATTGATATAGCCTGTTAGATAAACCAGGCTTCATCCGAGAAAAATGATTTGTTTAGCAAGTCATCGTCCCTTAATTGTTATTAAACCAATGACATATTCCAATCGCCTATCGTGATCTAATGGTAATAATTCCTTGTACCGTAGAAACTTTATAGGGATTGAAAATGTAACTTTGTTTTGACAGCTCGTTGCGCTGAAGTGTATGATAAGCCTATAAATTATAAAATGTATACTATTTCACCTTAATGTTAATATTGATTTTTTACCTGTTTGTTAAGCTAATTACACAGATAAAGACCCTTATTTTCTAACAGTATTCAGAAATACTATTGTTGTTGATATTAGATGTAAATATAAACGGTTTGAAAAAAATTATAAGATAAATAATCGAAAGATACTACAACACGAACGCCAATGTGGCTAAATGTCAAGAAAATTCATTTAATGTATGAAATTTGTATGTAGCTAACTTCGCTCATTAAATTGGTAATAAGTATAGATAAATTTTTCCGGAAAACAGTTTTTTTTACGACAATCATTTTGAATCTCATAGTACTTCTATAATAATATAATAATGCGATAATTAGAGTAGGTAACCCCATGTAGGTGGTATCTTTGAGTGAAGCATGAGGTTTAAGGATGTTTTGTTATCGTTTTAATTTATCAATAAATGATATGGTGATGGGTGTTAGGAATCATTACTTTTTCTTTGCTTTAGTATACGCTTCAGAAAATATAACCCACGCAATCGTATGAAACATGCAAACAGAAAGTCAAATAATAAAACCCAAAATCTATTATACATTTAACAACCACAGAAACAATGGCAAGATCAGATTATCAAAAGAAATGAAGTGAAAAAGATTGATGTGCAAGCAAATGGTGAGGTGAATATTACCCCGTCAAAAAGAACATTAACTTTTACGTTCACTTTCCTTATCAATATTATACATAATAATATAAATAATATAACTCTTAAATATCTGCCGGAGTTGAAGTAATTTTCGATTACACGCATAGCATTATTCAAACGACACACCATTAACACTGTCGTGCAGTTATTTATATTCACTTTACCCCTTTTTGGATATCGTACGGAAACTACAACCTCATCCATTACCGGGTGATAAATTCAATTCTTACGTGCGGAATATATATATGTAGGAAAAGGGAGAAAGAAAAGGTAGACGAAAAGCCGGCACAATAACACGCGAGCTTCTTTGTTGCGCAGTCTTCCAAAGTTTCAGAGATCGTGACAGCAAGGCGTACGACAAAGCTCCAACGAACGATCACGATAAGCGTCGAAGAAAAACGGGAAAACAGCTAAATTTTCATTGGATTGAGCAAACAGACGATGCAGCAGCACGGCTAGACAGCGGTCGTTATTTCGCGACAGTAATAACATAGAGAGAGAGAGAGTCGTCGATTTGTGTTTGAAGGTGTGTTAGGAAGAATTTTAAAATGTATAGACGATGGTAAAAGTGAAGGAAATTTTATTTTACGTGAAAAATAAAGATTACTCTTAAAATACTTGCCCTTTAGATATCACGTCTAATATCAATAAATGCAATTTATATGAGAGTTCGTATAAAAAGGAAAATTCTCCATCAAAATAATACCAACGTAAGAAAAATGTACGTTTTCACTGAATGTCAAATTACGATGCAGTATATAAATACATACATATACACAGAGATTCAAAATGATTGTCAATTCCGCTCCTATAGATAGTAACAGGGTGTAGGTATATGCCGCGTGTGTGTAATGAAGGTTGAACTAAGTCAGTGTTGGAACATAAGAAAGTAAACGGATCTGTCATAAATAAGGAAAACGTAACCTATATTTGAACTCGCATTATATAAACGACTATGGATTGGCGTTTCTGCTTGTAAAAATGAAATGTAATTAGTTTAACTTTACTAAATTATGATTTTACAATTCAGTACTAACTGGTGTTTAACTAAATTTATTTATTACTTTAAATTATAACATACAATTAGTATAAATATTAAGTGACAAAACTGCATCTCTCAGTTCTTCTATGGTATGCATGCGGTTTCTATAGATCCTATTTTTTAGATAGCCAAACATGAAGTAATCTAATGGGGTTAGATCAGGCGATCTTGGTGGCCATCTTTGTGCTCTAACGAACTTGTCAGCAAAAAAACTGTTGAAGATATTGGCAGGTTTGTCGAGCGGTATGTGCTGGAGCATTATCGTGCTGAAAATAACCTGCTTCAAGCTCATTTTCTTGTAACTCTGCAAATAAACAATTCCAACATCTGTTGTAACGTTGGGCTGTTACAGTTTTCTCGAAGAAAATTGGCCCCATTATTCGTTGCCTGGATATAGCTAACCAAACTCCAACTTTTACGGGATGCAATTGCGTTTCTCGAAATTCGTGTGAATTTTCTGCAGACCAGATACAATAGTTTTGTAAATTGATATAGTCTGTTAGATAAAACCAGGCTTCATCCGAGAAAAATGATTTGTTTAGCAAGTCATCGTCCCTTAAATTGTTATTAAACCAATGACAATATTCCAATCGCCTATCGTGATCTAATGGTAATAATTCCTGTACCGTAGGAACTTTATAAGGATGAAAATGTAACTTTCTTTTGACAGCTCATTGCGCTGAAGTGTATGATAAGCCTATAAAATTATAAAATGTAATAAACTATTTCACTTAATGTTAATATTGATTTTTTACCTGTTTGTTAAGCTAATTACCACCGATAAATTCCCTTACTTTCTTACAGTATTCAGAAATACTATTGTTGGTGATATTAGATGTAAATATAAACGATTTGAAAAAAAAATAAAAGATAAATAGTCGAAAGATACTACAACACGCACGCCAATGTCGCTAAATGTCAAGAAAATTCATTTAATGTATGAAATTTGTATGTAGCTAACTTCGCTCATTAAATTGGCAATAAGTATAGATAATTTTTTCCGGAAAACAGTTTTTTTTCTTACGACAATCATTTTGAATCACATGGTATATCTATTGTTGTTTACGCCAGTTTAAATTTTATATTTTTATTTGAACATTTTTGGTTTTTCCTTTTTTTGGTTTTCCTTTTAACGTATGCTAGTTGTAGATATTCACTCGCCGCATACAGTTCACATTTATTCGCCGCGTATAGTTAATCCGCAAGTAGTAGTAGATAGTAAATCGCCGTATATTAGTTGATAGCCGCATATAATTGTTTCCCTTCCTTCCTGCCCCCTTACCCATTGAAACCCTTTTAATTGTATTTGTTGTGTCACGGTTCGAGACGCGGATGAGTTTAGGTGAGTTTAAGTTGAGTATATATCATTATTTGAACCTATACGCTACAATTGTTTAATACGGAAATAAAAAGAATTACTGTTTTATTATGGCGTAATTAACATCATTAAAATTGAAACTCAAATACACACGAAGGAAATATAAAGAATAATAGCAATCAATCAAGTAGACAGTAGACTCTGACAAGATCTGAAGTGAAATTCTAAGAGTTAAGTGATTGAGTAATATTTATTATTAAACGTTTTGTGATAAAATTGCATTCGGAATCGATAAAAAAAAAGGTCAAATGTATACATACATAATTCAGAACGAGAAACAGTATAAGGGTTATAAATAGAATAAACAATATGTATGTAGACTGTAAATAAAAATATCATTAATATGCCAGTCCACTTCAAGTTGCTAGCTAATTATGATTAAAAGAAAAATATTCTTGTTACGAACGATGATAATTCAACAATGGTTGCTTAAAATAAATATAAAAATACATACTCATAAAATAACTCCAGAACGGATATTAGAGAAAATACTAATTGCAAGTTAGAATAAGTTTGAATTTTATTGGCTGACAATTTTATTCATTTAAATCATGTATTCACGTTTATTTCTATTAACTTTAAACAGTCTTAATAAATAAAAAAGCCATGTTAAACGAAAGAAAGAAGAAAGAAATAAAATTAAAACGCCCAAAAAAAAAAATTAAAAAAAAAATAAGATTAATAAAGAGCGAATTAATGACTATTTCGAACGAATAACATAAAATTACTTGACACAATTAAATTTGACAATTCGACTATTTGCAATACTATCTTGAATACTACATTCGCTGTATGTTATCATATGTATTTTCAATGAAAGACAGTTAACGAAGAAATGTTAAAAACGAGATTGTGATGCGAAGGGATATTATTTATGGAAAACTCATTTTTCAGAATACTACATTACTTTATCCTCCTGCTTCTTTTACCAAGAAGGTTACACAAGAATGCTATTAGCTAAGTGAATGTGAAAACTTTCGAGACTTTGTGTGGACTTACGATATATGAAAAAAGATTTTTTTGCGTGTCGTCCAGAAACACTCATTTTGTATTTTGTCTAGATAGGAAAAAATGTCACTAAAGGTTGGCACACTGCATTCGACATGACAGATGTGTAAAATAAACTGTTATTAAATTGTTGTGCAACCTTACTAAGATGAACTGGTGTTTCCACAACACTTATTATTGATAAATAGGTATCAAACTACAAAGAACATTACAGAAATAATTTATTCTCGGAAACGTCAAAACACTAAGCTATGAAACATGCGTGCTGATCTGTATTGTCAACTGCCTAGCGTCAAAATTTCCTTTTTCAATCCAAAATTAAGATTTTGTCGGCTCAAAAAATGATGTGTATCACACAACCAGACACTCTTTTGGGGGTATATACCCGCAAAACTGTAGTTTCTTGCCTATATAGTGATATAAATAACTAGGCATTTCAATTCTAATATCTCTCTATAAGTAAATATGACAAAACTTGTATTTTTATTATTCAAATTAAAAATTTCCGTCTAACGAGATGCGATTAATCGATTTCTAAATCAATTTTATCAGATTTGAAACCTACTTTAATTATACAATGTAAATCATCAATCATTGATACTTGATACAAATATAAACGCATTTTAACATCACTCACAAATAAATATGACAAAATAAAAGATTGCAAAGCCAATCCAATATGTATCTACCTAATTTCCTAACTATAACGTAAACATTATTAAACAATAAGCATTGAGAATCAGTTAATTCAATCAGCTGTCACCATTCAAATCGTTGCCATAGTAACAAAGAATTTCCGCCTAGTAAATGGAATGCGATTTATCAATTTCTAACCAATTCTTTCAGATTTATCGGGGAATTTATACAGATTCAAGTATAATGCATCTATACTTATTTTTAAATATAATTAACCGTTAATATCTAACACGAATAAATATTAGAAACAAGTTTGTAAGATGAATATCTAAACATTATTAAATAATAAATAGTGAGAATCGGTTAACCGCAAGAATGCGAAAATTCAATTAGCCAATCAGCTGTCGCTATTCACATCGTTGCCATGGCAACTAGGAATTTCCAATCTATTTGATTCGATTTATCACTTTCTAAAACGAATTCTTTCGGATTTATCTCTTATTTTACAGGATTTGAATCATCCCTTATCTTTTTTTCAAGAACCTTAAAAGATTTTCCGCACACACCCATTCGGATAAAACTACGATACAATAAATTCCCGTCGCAATAATCACAACACAGCCCCACGCAACTGCCTATTCGGTGGGAGGAATTCGCGCGACACGGGAATTCGTTCGGGCATTCCGACCCTCCGTTTCGTTTTCCCCCGGGTTGATGGATGGCTTGTCGGTTAAGGTATATAAGGGTCGGTCGCGTTAATTATGGGCGCGGGACACGCGAACCTCACTCCCGAGAATTGCGGGCGAACTTACCTTTCGCGACCTGCTCGGAGACGGTGGATTTCCCGTAGCCTAGCGTCTGGAAGTATTCGGCGACCGCCGTGCAGCCGGTCTGCGGTGTCGTAGTGGCGTCGACGGTGTCCGTTCCCAGCAGAAACACCAGCGAAAATATCGAAATCGTCCAACGCGAAACGAATCCGCGTCCGGCCATCACTGAGATCACCCTTTTTCGGCGCTTTTACACTGCACGCTCGGGTCTAGGGATGCGAATCTACACCCTGGACGGAGATTCGAGACTTCGACATTGCACCGAACGTAATGTTTACATGCGTTTCTGTGATGACCTGTCTCGGGGATGAAATCGCGCTGCGCCTCACGCCGTACGTAGACGGACTGTCGTACAATGCTCGGGTGCGAAACGTTTGCCGGCTGGTTTGGGATAAGAATGTAAAAAGCGACGCGCGCGCATGCGTAATGATGGCCAGACAACGTGATGTCTACCTGTGATCGGTGTGCCGAACAGATTATACAGTCTCTATCTTATCGGGCAGATCCAAGACGGTATATAAGCATGCTTTATAATTAGTGTTTTCAATACGCTTGTGAAAGCAGTGTTATATTTCAGGGATACATTAGCGGGGTTATTTAGGTTGGACACATTAAGTCTCTCAGTAATTAGAGCTTTTTTGGCGACATAACTAGGTTTGAAGTGGTTTAGAACAATTTTAGGATGGCATCACTTGACCATTGCGGTTCGCGAAAACGTGGTTTGCTTAGGTCGGTTTAAAATTTAGAAAGTGACAAGTAAATATTTTAGGATACCATACCTATATACTATATATGTATAGTAATGACTAGATTGTAAATTATGGTAGGAACGATTTTTAACAACACTCGGATGGTGTCTGTGCTGTTCTACTTGGTTGTTATTGATTGTTCAATTGGAAACACGTTAGGTTATTACTTAGTAATCTTTAATGATTAACACTTAACACATGCAATCGTACAATAATCATATAAACGTAATACAAACGTATATCGTACATCAACTGACAGTTAAAAGTTCGAGCCGTTCCCAACCTAAGTTGTTATTGGCGGTAAATACAAAATCTGAGCTAATAGACATTACAGTGTCGTCAAACTTTTGCACAGTTGAAGAATATAGTTACTTAATAGCTACCAAAGAAGTTATATCATGCTGATCACCAAACACTGACCATAGCAAACTGTTGTTTAATTACAATTCGGTACCATGGAAAAGGCGATATCAATCACACTATTTATTCTTTAGTTACGCTTTATTCAAAACGAATATAAAATTAGTAAAATTAACAACTACTACTTTGACAAAATTATGAAAACGTCTGCCTCTACCGTACTATGCCAACTGCAAAATTTAATCTTTGGCTAAAAGAACACGAATGTATTAATGTTAATTATTCTTCATCTTCAACAATTTAAATTCAATTTAGATGTGACTCACAATTTTTGTAGGTAAATCCTATGATTGTCTGCTTATGACAACATTAATATAACCTTCTAAAATTAACCACTCTAAGCTCTGCTCCACGAGTCGGTTTGTCGCTTAAATAGCAAGTTTGACAAACCAAAGTTAACCAAGTTTAAAGTGACGTCATTAATTTGTCGCCAAAATTACAAACGTCTTCTAACCGTATCAAATTATATGTTTCAAACCGCAATTGCTACGTTTTATTGTGACAGTTTCAGGTTATGATTAGATCATCTGTCAGCGAATATTATATTCAATAGGTTTTTTAATTTATTAAAGATTACCTAAACTATTTTTCATTCGGAAAAAGTCTTTTTTATAAAAATTTTAATACAAGAGAACAGTGTTGTACAACTTAAGAATATTTTTGACATAGAATCAGAATATTATTATTATCGATTATGAGTGATATTCGATTACGAATTTGATTGGAATGATCACTTAAATTGGAAAAAATAATACATAGAAAAGGAAATAAAAATTAAAAAAAAGGGTATGGAGGTATTTACAATTAGGAAAAAAATTATGTACAAAAAGGAAGTGAGGACTTAAAAAAAAAGTGGTTTTTAGGGTATTAATCCAATGTTGCCAAATTGGGAGATTTTCCCTTGAATTTGGGGTAATTTTTTAAGATGAGGAGACACTTTACGGAATACATTTCTTAAGGAGAATTTTTAGGGGATATTTTTAATAGTTACTTTATTTGCTAAAATGTAATCTTATAGATAAACAGCAAATTTTATCCAAATCTTTTTTACAAATAAACTCATATTTTCTTTAATTTTTATAATTTTCGACCTTTATTATTATCTAAGTGATATGTAACATACCCCGAAACTAGGAACTAATGAATCCCAAATAACCAATTTTAAATGTCAATTTACCCCAATTATATATTTAGTAATTTCAACGTTGAAACATAAAATGACCTAATAGTTTGTATTACACCAAGAGTTATTTTAATACTTTTAGGTCGAATTCACTAAAAATAACGGTGGAAAATCTAAATTTAGTTACTAGGAAATTAATGACCTTTGATAATTGTAATATAATGTAATGTAAATTTCAAATACATTTTTTTTTAAGGATAAAGTGCTTGATTAAGCAGAATTTGGGACATCATCTAGGGGGAAGTACTTTCTGACGGTTGGCAACGCTGTATTAATCGAGAACCGTAACTTTTTAAAAATAAATTAACCTATATTCATTTGGAATAATGTGTATTAGGATTAATAAAAATTAGAAATCGATAATTTAAGGAATTCAAAAAATACGTAATTCAAAAAAATCTTCAACTAAGCAGCTCTTACAATAACTCGATATACTTCAAAAGAATCAAATTAAAAAAAAGTAGTAACTAAACCGGATTTAAAAGAGAACGTGCGTTTAGAATTAAGAAAAATATAACTAAAAAAATCAATAGAAGTTCTGTTTAGAATTGTTGTGGCTTATATACGACATGGAAAAGATTTTTACTTCCACATGACTTGCACTGACAAGAGGAAATGATTTTGTTCGATTTTACCCCAATGCATTATGCAACCTTATTAACACAGGTATATTTTAAGTTGCCTGATACTTAAATTAAGGTATTTATAAATATATGTATATCGCGGTTGTGATTTTACGTGTGCGGATTATAAATCACATCGTCGGAAATGTATGAATTTGATCGTGTTTGAAAAATCAAATTGCAGTTCAAACGATTATAAATCGTAATAATCGTGTCTACAGAGCGCTTACTAGTGGTTTGTTTACCATTGTTTACATTCCAAACAGAAATATGGCTGACAATTTGGTATATATTAAAAGTATAACGACGCTTTCAAAAGTTAAAAATAACGATCCATACTTCCCACATAGGCAAACTTAACGACCTGCTTGATAACTTAGACAGTTTGCTTTATACGGCCTGTCGAATCATTCAAATTTACGTTGAATTGAATGTTACACCAGATTCCTGTAAGTAGCGACATCTGCATGACGTTTGAGAACACGAAAACTACTTTCTTGACATGTCAAAATGATAGTAATGGAGGACACAGCTGATTACAACCTGGTTTATATCAAAACTTAAATAGTACAAAACTGTTAACCAAATAATTGTACAACTGAAATAACTAATAAGAATACAACTTTATAAACCTTAATAGGTCGGTTCTTAATGAAACAAGCAGGTTTTTTTTAGAATAATTTTGAGTGTTTTAATTTTGGCATTTGACAATGTGACATTCATTTAAATTCGATTGACATTTTGCTGTCACAATCCTGCGACCGAAGGGTAAGCAATTTTCCCAAAAAAGTCCGCTAAGTGGCGTTTAGCGGTGAACTCGTGCAACTCATGATTCGACAGGCCGTATAAAGCAGTCATCATCAAGCAGGTCGTGCTAAAAATAAAAGCGGGAAATTTAAATTTGGCTATTAGGGTTAGGTTACGAATGAGTAAGTTTGGTTGCCTGTTTTCAGTAATACTGTAATCTTCAGTGATTAGTACTTTAATTAGTGTCCGGGCTGTTTTGTAAAAACGTGCATATTGGGAGATTTAATGGAGATAATAAAAAAAATTAAAGAAATTAATGTCAATATATATTAATTTATATTTTATAACATATTAAATTAACATGATTTAAAAAAAAAATAATTTGTACAATGCTATAAGATAGAAAGTAACAATAAAAAATATTCTTAGATAGACATGATTTAATAAATAAAGACTACACAACTACCATATTATATCGATCAAGTACAAATTAAATATTTCATAATTTGTGCTTGGTCAATTCCGAATTTAAAATCGAATAACCGCTCCCCAGTATCGATCGCCAAGATGGCGTATCCTCATCATCTACAAGTGGACTTGATAGGAAGAGGACGCTGGCGTGGAACTTTGGCCGTATTTTAACTGCGAATCAAAATTGGCCTTATTCTGATTGTAGATCTGCTCCAATTCCCTTTTCTGATAATCGCCGCCTTGTTTATTGACGATTATACCCACTGGGTAATCGAAATTGTAGAAAAAGCCGCGTGGTGGGCCTTCTCTTCCTCACTAGGTTTATATTCCCAATCCCTTGGCGGTGGCGTCGGTTTTGGTTCGTAAGATTGGCTGTCTTCAGAATATTGACCAGTGTAATCCACATTATTCACGTTGTTTGGTTGGTATTGGTTCTTGTATTGGTCTCCGTTGTATGGATATCTTTAGAAACAAAATGGCAAGATAAGTATAGCCATAAATAAATTGTTGTTTCGTTCAGAGAGAATCCCGACAACAACACAGTTACTTTATTTACCACAACAGACGAGTTACGACATCACTTGCAATTTCGGAGCATGCAATACGATATTATTGAAATAACCAACTAAAACATATAACTTTTTCAGGTTTAATTAAAGATTATGTTGGTGCCCACTGTTTTTTTTTTAAATTGCATGCTTGTCACGTCTTTTCAATATCTTCCCACCAATTTTGTTATTGCTGTCAACTGTCAAAGGGTTATATTCTGCGTTTTCAGTAATGTGTGGGAATTTGCGTTCATACTTGGTATATATTTATTTAAAATAAGTAGTTATTACAACTAAACTCTGCCAACACCATTGTGTAAACAATCGAAGGAGTTAATAGTTTCGTTAATCGTGTATTTCGACGCAGAATGTGAGAACAACGGGCCATTACTCCCGTTAACTTTCGTGCGAGGAGTATAAAATCCATATATTTTTAATGTCATATTCTTTACAGTATTTCGTTTTTAGAGAAGTAACGAGTGCTCTAAACATTCATGTTGCAAACATAGGCAAAATTTCATCCATGAGTAAACAAGGAATTACATCCACTAACCCAAAACGAAAATGCATACGAAATACATGTTGTAAAAATTGATTATTCTACTCATTGTCAATGTGCTATTGGAAACACAATTTATGACATGTACGAAAACAGTGAGTATATACAAATATTGTTTACAGAAGTGGTTCTTTCACATACATTTTTCAGACTAACGTAACACATTAAACATTTTGAACAGTGCTCTTAAAGAAAAAGACATTTCTATGGTTAAAACACATTGTTGTGGTGTATATTATTTGTTCTCAAAGAAAAGGAAGTTTGTTACGAAACGATGGATGTAATATGGCAGATCGGAGGATGCATACAATTGTATAAAGCGGATTGAATTAAATTAGTCTGGAAATTTGACGTACTTGGTGTACAACATATTGGAAATGAAATTCAGAAGTAGTAAATCAGAAGAATTGGTTTGGATAGAGAAGAAACTTGCATACTAATCGTTACTGTGAATACTTTAAGCAATAATGGTCCTAATTAAATTTTATTGTACTCACTTGTGCTTTTTTGTTATTTTTTCCACTGCTATCGTGATTAACATACTTTAAATCCTGATTTTAAAAAATAATAATCACTAATATGAACGGTAAATGTTATTTTTAATTTTTTTAATTTTTGTTTATTCACCTGTCAAAAGTGTTTGACAGTTAAATAACCTAACGGTTTGTTTACGTTTTGACGAACAGAAAATTTGCAACACGGTCGTGACGTCATAGCAAACTGACTCACGTAGTACCTCGTCGGTTATAGTAAATGAACTATAATAAGCTTGTCGTGTGTCAATTAGGAACCTTGACATAACCTTACAGCAGACTTATTTCCTTATTGTCACTGACAACCTTGTCATCAGCATTTTAGCTTGTCGTGAGACATCCTTAGAAAAAAGTTGTTCCAACCTTAAATTCTTTTTCTGGGGTAGGATTTTATCGAGTAATGCAAAAAAGATTCAACTTACGCCACTGGATGTGAATTTCTCTCAGCTTCCTCTTTCCACCTCTTCAAATGCGCTTCCTTGGCCGCTTTAACAGCTGGTGCGTCGTCGATTTGCTTTGGAAGGATCTTAGGCACGTTATCGACTTGATGGAAACCGTTTCCGTTATCCCAATATTCCACCTTGATTTCCTGACCGCCTCCGTTGATGTATTGGTAAGCTCCTCTTAGATCACCGCCGGCTTTCTTCTTTTCCGTCTTGGCTATATCGGGAACCGAGTAACCGTACAGATAACCTCCGATGCCATCTTGCCCGTGATACTGATTAGCCAGGTAGATGTCTTCTAAGACGTGCTGACGTTCGTTCCCTATGAAGCGAAGACCTGGCACGTTAGATTCGATCTTTGGAGCGTACTTTAGGCTTTGATCTTTGCCCTCTATGTATTGCTGGGCTTGTTCTGGTGGTAGATCTAGTAAGCGGAGGTTTTCGGCAGTCACAGCCAAGAGTAGACTGGATAATATGAGCTGGAAGAAAGCAAGATTGCAGTTCGACTGAAGTTAAAGTTATGGGAGCTGTAGAATAAGTTTTTATCTATGCTAATACGTATTATAAAAACTTGAAGTGTGAATTGATTTGTATGTCCACAATATGGTTCTGTAAAATGGCAGTATTATGTATGTATAACTGTAGATTATCCAATTTAGCATGTGTGGTAACGTAGAGCGCATTAGCAAAAATTGCAAGCAGTTGGTGTGAGCAGGAGAGCAATATATCAACTTTTTTTTTAATTAAATAAAATTCTTTTATACATATAAATTCTTATAAATAAATGTTTCTTAATGAAGTGCTTTTTTGGGAACAACAAATATATAATATTGATCTATAAATTATTTTTAAAAAATAACAAATATTTTTTTAATTTATTTTTTATTTTTTATTTTAAATAAAAATTCTTATACCTAAATGTTGCAATTGTTTTTTTTTTTTGAATAAATATCTTTTTATGTAAGTGGTTTATTTATAAAATATTTCTATTTTATTATCATAAATATTATTTAAACTTAAACTAAATATTTTTTACTAGAGCAGTGCGCTACTCACTTTTGTTAATGAGATGTCGTGAAATTGTTTAAATTATTTATTAATTATTTTTTTGTCAAAATTGCGAAGTTTTCTTTCTTTTATTTGACTGTACAAAAACTTCTTTTAATTAAATAAAAAAAATATATAAATAATTACTGTTTTTTTTTTAAAAATATATATAAACGTATTTTTAAATTATTTTTTTTTAAATAAATTACAAATATTTTTGTTAATTTATTTTCTGTAGTTTATTTTTAAATAAGGATTCTTATAAATGTTGAAATTCTTTTTCTTTTTTGAATAAACATTATTTTACGCGACTAGTTTATTATACATTATTTTTAATTTATTATTATTTATATTATTTCTTAAATTAAATATTTTTTTTTATCAGAGAAATGGGGAAAGGGTACATAATATGTATTTTTTAAGCTATATTTTTTTTTTAACTAAATAACAAAAATCTTTGGTTAATTTTATTTTCTGTTCCTTATTTTCAAATAATTTTTTTAAATGTTGAAATTCTATTTTTTTTAATGTTCTTCTATGTAACTGATTTGTTATATATTATTCTTAAAATAAATATTTTTCATCCCAAAACTAGCAGTTCTTTTGTTAATTAATGGATTTAATTTTTTTACAATACCAACAAGAGTGGCTTAAAAAATGACGATTAAATTATTATGTTACACATGAAAGCAGCGAGAATAATTTAAATATTTTTTAATGATTTAATATTTTTTTATATATTTTTTTATTTCAATAGCAACGATGAAAGTTAAGGTACACCAACTTCTTCTAGTTAAATAAAAATTCTTATAAACAATGAGTTTTTAATTAAATATTGTTCTTTTTTTTCTGAATACTTGAGGGAAGAATACATAATATTATTTTTAAATTATTTTTTTATCTAAATAACAAATTTTTTGTTATTTTTTTGTTTCTTACTTTCAAATAAAAAAATTATAAACGTTGAGGTCATGTTTTCTCAAATGAAATATTCTTTTATGCAACTGGTTTATTATATACTTATTATTATTATTATATTATTTTTATTTTATTATTACATATATTATATTTTAAACTAAATAATTTTTTTTACAACACTAAGAAAAACTGGCTTAAACATTTTTCCAACTGCGTTCTTTTTCCATCTATCGGATACTTTATCATTAAATATTAAATAAATATGCAATGAATAAAAACAGCTAATGATTGTATTATTTTAAATAACCTGAAATATTGAATGAATATTCATGTAGAGATAGAAATAATCGGATACTTTTGTAAACCATTGTACAACATTCTATACTTACAAGAAATACCAACTAAAAGTAAAAGCGAATTGTAGGTATACGCTAAGCGTAGTAAAAAAAAAATCCCTAAACCGAAAGTCATAAATTCAATACATATGTATATACACTAAACGCATCTCCACTATTTGTCGTTTATTTTTAGTGCTAACCTCTCAACGGCAATTTTCATAAACAACAATCCAAAGTATTAATTAACTTCTCGTCGAAGGCGAGGAAGTAAATCCTAGGCTCAACTGCATCTGCATATAAACTATAGAGTTATAAACTGCTATGGACGATTCTCTTTCGGTAGTAAAACACTTTGCTGTCAGTTGCTTTTTAATATAGTACCTGTTCCTGACTATTTCTTTTAATAGGAATGTTGAATTAGCTGACCGTATATAATCTATAGGTGACAACACGTCGTTAGATATGAATATGTGAATAGTTATAGAATTAAACTTAAAAAAACGTTTGAAGGGATTTTCGTGCACTAGGATGTTGATAAATTATGTGATTACTATACGAGCAGTGTATTTTCAAACACATGATATATTTAAACCAACCAAATACATTTTGTTAAGCATATACAAAGATTCAAAATGATTGTCAAATCCGCTCCTATAGATAGTAACAGGGTGTAGGTATATGCCGCGTGTTTGTAATGAAGGTTTGAACTAAGTCGGTGTTGGAACATAAGAAAGTAAACGGATCTGTCATAAATAAGGAAAACGTAACTTATATTTGAACTCGCATTATATAAACGACTATGGATCGGTGTTTCTGCTTGTAAAAATGACATGTAATTAATTTAACTTTACTAAATTATGATTTTACAATTCAGTACTAACTGGTGTTTAACTAAATTTATTTATTACTTTAAATTATAACATACAATTAGTATAATTATTAAGTGACAAAACTGCATCTCTCAGTTCTTCTATGGTATGCATGCGGTTTCTGTAGATCCTATTTTTTAGATAGCCGAACATGAAGTAATCTAATGGGGTTAGATCAGGCGATCTTGGTGGCCATCTTTGTGCTCTAACGAACCTGTCAGCAAAAAACTTTGAAAATATTGACAGGTTTGTCGAGCAGTATGTGCTGGAGCATTATCGTGCTGAAAATAACCTGCTTCAAGCTCATTTTCTTGTAACTCTGCAATAAACAATTCCAACATCTGTTGGTAACGTGGGCTATTACAGTTCCTCGAAGAAAATTGGCCCTATTATTTGTTGCCTGGACATAGCTAACCAAACTCCAACTTTTACGGGATGCAATTGCGTTTCTCGAAATTCGTGTGAATTTTCTGCAGACCAGATACAATAGTAAATTGATATAGTCTGTTAGATAAAACCAGGCTTCATCCGAGAAAAATGATTTGTTTAGCGAGTCATCGTCCCTTAAATTGTTATTAAACCAATGACAATGTTCCAATCGCCTATCGTGATCTAATGGTAATAATTCCTGTATCGTAGAAACTTTATAGGGATGAAAATGTAACTTTCTTTTGACAGCTCATTGCGCTGAAGTGCATGATAAGCCTATAAAATTATAAAATGTAATAAACTATTTCACTTAAAGTTAATATTGATTTTTTACCTGTTTGTTGAGCTATTACCACAGATAAATTCCCTTATTTTCTTACAGTATTCAGAAATACTATTGTTAGTGATATTAGATGTAAATATAAACGATTTGAAAAAAGAATTATAAGATAAATAATCGAAAGATACTACAACACGCACGCCAATGTCGCTAAATGTCAAGAAAATTCACTTAACGTATGAAATTTGTATGTAGCTAACTTCGCTCATTAAATTGGTAATAAGTATAGATAAATTTTTCCGGAAAACAGTTTTTTTCTTACGACAATCATTTTGAATCATATGGTATTTTCTTTACAACAAGCATGCCTTTTGTTGTTTTAAATATATGCAAAAAATGTACACTATTGACTGAAACAAGATATTTGGTTAGAAAGATTAATATATTCAAACAAATTATTTAGTTCAGTATGATCTTAACACAATAATATAGATCAACTTTATAAAAATATTGGATTGGTTCAATTACTTTCATATTGTTGAAACAACATCGGTATTTTGTTAACTCAAATACTTTTGCAAAGATTGCAAGCTTTATACATTAAGAAATTGACAAATTAATGTATTTCTGCCAATAACTGTAATAATTAAGAGGAATTTACTAGATCATGACTGTTCTATTTTACCAATAAGCATCTAGACCACACAGTTATCTAAAATTTCCTGTGAGGAAATAATTTTTGAAGGACATTGTATATCTGAATATCGGCAGCAATATATACCTAATAAAACAGAAATTTTACCCAAACAAATCCGAAACTCTATTAGCATATCCAAATATAGTATAGTTATGTAAAATGTAAACGTTTGCGATTCGCATCAACTGATGGATACCTGCATAAATAAGTAAGCCATTACAATATACGTAGATAACCATGACCTAATCAGAATTCTTTTCCAATTGTCTAGTCGCTTCGCCTCATCTTTCGAATTGCCTGACGCTCAACTCAGCCTACGGAAGAACATTTGTTTCTATACTTACATATGTCAGAAGTATGCGAAAGCCGCCTAATAGGCTTTTACCTTCGCTGCAAGGCCATCTTCGAACACGATGATGATACGTTAAAACTAATCTCCCAGGAAACATTTTAATACATTCAAATACCGTGCTGCATATGTGTTTATTTATTGTATGAATAAACACCTACTCAATAAATATGTTATATTTTTACGCATACTGACGTGATTGTGCTAATATTTGATGGAATTTTATAGGTAACAGAAAACGTAAACAGTAGGTAATAGATACTCACAATATTTTGAGTTACACTAACAATAAGAGGTGATTCTAGGCTATCTGTCTATTTTATGTTTTAACCAACGTCATTGTTTTTTGTCCATATGAATCAAATCGATACTTCTGAGTCAAATTAAAAACCTGTGTAAACAGGATATCTTATGCGCGGTTTTTCAGTATTAGTTTAAATTCGATTTTGAGTTTAAGTTCAAATATTGCGTTCAAACCGTATTACACTACTGGTCACAGCATTAGTTTAACGTTTTTACAAAGTAAACAGACGAAAAATAACTGATAATTAATCAAATACATAAACTAACGACGCTATAGGTTAGATTTGATAACTGACAGGTGCCATAATAGAAACCGGAAACGGTACACTACACAGAGATTCAAAATGATTGTCAAATCCTCTCCTATAGATAGTAACAGGGTGTAGGTATATGCCGCGTGTTTGTAATGAAGGTTTGAACAAAGTCAGCGTTGGAACCCAAGAAAGTAAGCGGATCTGTCATAAATAAGGAAAACGTAACCTATATTTGAACTCGCATTATATAAACGACTATGGATTGGTGTTTCTGCTTGTAAAAATGAAATGTAATTAATTTAACTTTACTAAATTATGATTTTACAATTCAGTACTAACTGGTGTTTAACTAAATTTATTTATTACTTTAAATTATAACATACAATTAGTATAATTATATAGTGACAAAACTGCATCTCTCACTTCTTCTATGGTATGCATGTGGTTTCTATAGATCCTACTTTTTAGATAGCCGAACATGAAGTAATCTAATGGGGTTAGATCAGGCGATCTTGGTGGCCATCTTTGTGCTCTAACGAACCTGTCAGCAAAAAACTGTTGAAGATATTGGCAGGTTTGTCGAGCAGTATGTGCTGGAGCATTATCGTGTTGAAAATAACCTGCTTCAAGCTCATTTTCTTGTAACTCTGCAATAAACAATTCCAACATCTGTTGGTAACGTTGGGCTGTTACAGTTTCCTCGAAGAAAATTGGCCCTATTATTCGTTATCTGGACATAGCTAACCAAACTCCAACTTTTACGGGATGCAATTGCGTTTCTCGAAATTCGTGTGGATTTTCTGCAGACCAGATACAATAGTTTTGTAAATTGATATAGTCTGTTAGATAAAACCAGGCTTCATCCGAGAAAAATGATTTGTTTAGCAAGTCATCGTCCCTTAAATTGTTATTAAACCAATGACAATATTCCAATCGCCTATCGTAATCTAATGGTAATAATTCCTGTACCATAGAAACTTTATAGGGATGAAAATATAACTTTCTTTTGACAGCTTATTGCGCTGAAGTGAATGATAAGCCTATAAAATTATAAAATGTAATAAACTATTTCACTTAATGTTAATATTGATTTTTTACCTGTTTGTTGAGCTATTACCACAGATAAGTTCCCTTATTTTCTTACAGTATTCAGAAATACTATTGTTGGTGATATTAGATGTAAATATAAACGATTTGAAAAAAATTATAAGATAAATAATCGAAAGATACTACAACACGCACGCCAATGTCGCTATATGTCAGAAAATTCATTTAATGTATGAAATTTGTATGTAGCTAACTTCGCTCATTAAATTGGTAATAAGTATAGATAAATTTTTCCGGAAAACAGTTTTTTTCTTACGACAATCATTTTGAATCGCATGGTATTTTAAGTAATGTACTTAAACAAAGCAATAATAGGGCTATCTCTATCTGTCACATTCATAAAATTATTTCTTGTATCTTTTTCTGTGATATAAGCGAAAACTTTGCTTCTTTTTTCAATAACAATACTTGAGAAAAATAGTCAAATCAGAAGATTGTCTTTACTTGTGTGCTACATCAATGACGTTGGTTAAAACATAAAATAGACAGAAATACTCCTGAATAAACTAAATCCTGTCAGTTAATTATTACATATTAATTGTGATTTACCAAAAAAAAAAATGTTAAATATTACAACGTAAAACGATGCCATTCATGTGTGGTATAAACTATTTTATGGTACAAGATAAGAAGAGGAGAAATGACTTTCACTCATCTATTAAAGAAAGTACTACATTACAGAAATTGCGATGGATAGTAAAAACGGAAATGTCTTACCCTGCTCTATTATAGATAGAACCAAATATAACATGGGCGTTCGATCTTGAATAATTTTTATATAAAGTTTAGTGAAAGGGTATTTCTAGAGAAAAAACCTAGAATGGCTTCATAGTGAATGAACAAACATAATTAAATTTAATGTGCAACGATATACAGGGTGAATTCAAGTGGTTATTCCTTGGCTTATTCTAAGAATATTTTGTCCTATGATTATTTTTGAAAAAACCCTTTGTTTCGAAGATACAGGGTGAACAAAATTTGCGACAACCATATTCGATATGCGTTGTAATTATTAATGTAAATAAAAGTATGGTGTACGCCAATGAGTTTATCATGTACAAAAAAATTGTTTACAACGTCTTGTTATTTTTTCGATCTCGATCACATAAAACGGCTGTTTTATCTAGTAGTGGATTTCATTAATTTGAATACGTCTCATCGGTCGCATTTGTTTAGATTGAATGACGTTTGGCTGTTTGACGTGTCTTTAATAGTTAGTGAAATCCTCCATCATGATGTATACGAACGCCGAGATGACTGACATGCATTTCATGTCTGGGGTTGCTGATATTTTGGTTAAAGTATTTCACATGTCTAGTTTCAATCGAATATATAATGGCGGCAAAATCTCAAATATAAGTAAATAATAGAACATCATAAACTTTTAATGAACCACTTACGTAGAATACTGTGTATATATAGTCTAATAGTATAGTAGGCTGCATTTTTAAATTTTAAATTTTCCCGCCTTTACACGAAGTGAAGTTAGTCGCAGTGCCGCCATACACGGGAGAAGATAGGGGAGAGTGATCGGTGAAGAAGGTTCTGGAAATAAACGTTCGAAAAAAAGCCCGCGTTTTATTTACCATTTAAACAGAAAAAGGCCATCAAACTACAATAGTTAATAAAGTTATGAATTATGAAAATAAATGCTACGACCCTTACAGCAGTATAAGCAGAAAAAAAAATTGTACTATCAGAATTATGTCATAGCCAACTTCTGATTAAAAAAAAGACTGCTTCCTAACTCAAAAATGTTGATCAAAATTAAAAAATTAGGAACATGTCATTGTTTGACATACAATCCCTAAGAAAAACACAATATTCAATTTTTGTTCTATCTTTACAAGTAAAAGTATTTTTGTCTTTTAAATTTTGATTTTATTTACTAAATTACACTGAACTAAAAATGCATCGAAGGTCACAAATCACTCACCACTTTTTTTTACATAACCTTAATAATCTATCTTGTTATTCTTTATTTAATTATACCTTAAAACTTTTGATGAGTAATAAATTTTACTAATTTTATAATATTAACTATTTTAATATTTTTTTTCTTAAATTTTCAAATATTTTACATTAACACATTTAATTTTGTATTCACAGTTATTTTTCACCTGAAGAAGACTAATTATGTGACGAAACCGGTATAGCGTAAGGATAATTTGAATGTGATAAATAAATTACAACCCTAGTAGCAAAATTTAAATTTCTCACAATTATTCTTAGTAACTTCAACAGACAGACATGAAAGTAATTACTAATCTAATACAAAATCATTGGTAATTTCGTGTTTCAACGTTGAAGTTACTAAAAATAATTGCGGGAAATATAAGTTTTGCTACTAGGGAATTTCAAACTAATTAGGAAGCACAATTAAAATTTTTCTTTAAATTTATGTGACATTTTTTTTATTACGACCGATTTAAATCATATTTTGGTCCCCAGATCAAAGATAAATAATTTTATTATTAGTATATGTATGTATATAAACTATAAAAATTATATTTGTAGGTTAAGAAGATTGAAAAAGCAATAAAAACTATTTCCGGAATGTAAATTTGCAATTTATTTGAATTAAAATAGGGAAAAAAACGGAATTACAAAAAAAATAGAAGAAAATAATATAAAAAGAAGAAAACCAGTTGAAGAAAGACGTAAATTAATCAAATCAACAATTTAAGGAGACACATAGGAGGAGGTTAGAATTAAAACGATTTAAGAGTCTTATTTATATTATATAGTTTCGAGATAATAAGATATAAAGTTAGTTTTGCTAATCAATAATGATTTGTTATATCTATAACTTATTTTTGGGTGTAAAAAATAGTATTAAATAATGTGTATAATTTTACTACTAAATTTACTAAATTACGATTTTCAGTAGTTAATTATTTTTTTTTTTTCAAAATCTGCACATAATCCCATTTACTTTTGACCCCCTCATAAATATTTATTTAGGTACTTACCAACTGCACTATTTTATTCATTATTCTTCTTTACCCAAATACCCTTCTAATGAAATTCTATTTTTTCGTATAATTCTTCTTTTAATATCTTCCTCTATACAAACACTATTTCACCTTTACCGAAATCACCATGCACTCAAAAGGATCGTCCGCAACATCCTTTTATATACGGCGCGTTTGTGAAGTAAGTACCCCACTCCTACGGCTCACCTAAGCGTTTTTCGATTAGCTATATTGTCACATAGATTCCGTGTATTCAACTTCCTAGCTTCGCATCGTTCAAACGCCCAGACATAGAAGCGCACAAAAGCTCGCCCAGTATTCGAATTATAGTAAAAAGTATGAAGGATTTCTTTGAAAAGAGTTTTCTCTCTGTGGGGGGTCAATTTTTTTTTTAGGTAAGGGATGTGGAATCCGTGATGAATAATTGAGTAATTGTTTGCGTATGTTTGAATGAGTGGACGATGATCGATGTTTTATGTTTAAATTCAATTACGTTTATCGGGTCTTAGAAAGACATACGTAATTGATTAAATTATTAATTAATAGATATATGGGCTGTTTTTTTTTCGTAAAAATACTCATCCACACATAAAAAAACACTATATACAGGGTATTCCACGTAAGTGGTTCATTAAAAGTTTATGATGTTCTATTATTTACTTATATTTGAGATTTTGGCACTATCATCTGTTCGATTGGAACTATAAAAGTGAAATACTTTAACTAAAATATCACTTCCGGTTGACCGGAAATGGACGTCAACTTTGTTATTTTAAATAGAATGATATAATTTTTAATTCATTTTTGGATTCTACAACTATAAATACGTCAGTTTTCATTAGGTATTCCTATAGCTACATGTTGCCGTTTTTGAGTTATTTAAGTTTTTCTTTTTTTGTAGTCATAATCATTGCTACATTGAGTAATTAATATCTCGGTTAATACTGCAAGTAGAGACTCCAAATTTGCTATGTTATGAATGTAGATATAACCCTAAGGAACGGTATACATACTTTACATTCTAACATACAGGGCGTTCAAAACTGAGGAACAAAGTGACATATTTTCAAATGCAGAAACTCATTTTCTTTTAAAAAATAGAACACCTGTATTTTAATTCTAAATTAGGAAGTAAATATCATCCCCTATCACTTTATATCAGCATTCCCTATACCTGTTTTTAATAGATTTTAAGATATCAGCGACTTTTTGTTAAACAGACTAAGTAGCCCTATCTTTAAATGTCAATGCTCTGAATGGGATTAATGTCAAATTCATTGACTAACAATAAGTGTTTATGTATATCATCGTAATTACACCATTTTACAACGCAATATTAATAGAAATTATTCCAACAGCGACATTTTTGTATGGTTATTCAAAGAATAATACATGAATTTGACATTAATCCCATTTAGAGCCAGCTACAAACATTTAAAGATAGGGTTAGTTTAAGTCAATAGTGTACTGAAACTTTTACATCATAACCTAAAATATCTTTCAATTTTTTTTTAATATATAGGGTTTTTTCATTAAGAAAACAGTATAAATTCAAATATTTCTCGGAAATGCGACATACACTTGTTTTTCGTGTACTTCATATTAATTAGCCTTAAAAGCACGAATACTATGAGATTCAAAATGATTGTCGTAAGAAAAAAACTGTTTTCCGGAAAAAATTATCTATACTTATTACCAATTCAATGAGCGAAGTTAGCTACATACAAATTTCATACATTAAATGAATTTCTTGACATTTAGCGACATTGGCGTTCGTGTTGTAGTATCTTTCGATGATTTATCTTATAATTTTTTTTCAAACCGTTTATATTTACATCTAATATCACCCACAATAGTATTTCTGAATACTGTAAGAAAATAAGGGAATTTATCTGTGGTAATCAGCTCAACAAACAGGTAAAAAATCAATATTAACATTAAGTGAAATAGTTTATTACATTTTATAATTTTATAGGCTTATCATACACTTCAGCGCAATGAGCTGTCAAAAGAAAGTTACATTTTCATCCCTATAAACTTTCTACGGTACAGGAATTATTACCATTAGATCACGATAGGCGATTGGAATATTGTCATTGATTTTAATAACAATTTAAGGGACGATGACTTGCTAAACAAATCATTTTTCTTGGATGAAGCCTGGTTTTATCTAACAGCGTATATCAATTTACAAAACTATTGTATCTGGTCTGCAAAAAATCCACACCAATTTCGAGAAACGCAATTGCATCCCGTAAAAGTTGGAGTTTGATTAGCTATGTCCAGGCAACGAATAATAGGGCAAATTTCCTTCGAAGAAACTGTAACAGCCCAACGTTACCAACAGATGTTGGAATTGTTTATTGCAGAGTTACAAGAAAATGAGCTTGAAGCAGGTTATTTTCAGCACGATAATGCTCCAGCACGTACTGCTCGACAAACCTGCCAATATCTTCAACAGTTTTTTGCTGACAGGTTCGTTAGAGCACAAAGATGGCCACCAAGATCGCCTGATCTAACCCCATTAGATTACTTCATGTTCGGCTATCTAAAAAATAGCATCTATAGAAACCGCATGCATACCATAGAAGAACTGAAAGATGCAGTTTTGTCACTTAATAATTATACTAATTGTATATTATAATTTAAAGTAATAAATAAATTTAGTTAAACACCAGTTAGTACTGAATTGTAAAATCATAATTTAGTAAAGTAAATTAATTACATTTCATTTTTACAAGCAGAAACACCAATCCATAGTCGTTTATATGATGCGAGTTCAAATATAGGTTACGTTTTCCTTATTTATGACAGATCCGTTTACTTTCTTATGTTCCAACACTGACTTAGTTCAAACCTTCATTACAAACACGCGGCATATATGTACTACACCCTGTTACTATCTATAGGAGCGAAAAGGACAGTCATTTTGAATCTCTGTGTATATGCATTAATTCTAGGCAATAACATAGATAGCAATGATGTGCACTTAATTTGGATCAGCCTGTTTATGTTTTCATTTTGTTTCTCACATCATTTCGGTGACGCAAGTAAAAGAAGTCGAAATTATTAATTATTATTCAAGAAGATCCGGTTTTTTATTTATATGATACAGATGATGTTCGACGACACAGTCAATTCTAGAACTATAAAATCTTGATTCAATCATTTTAAATTTCTGATTAAACACTAACACAAAATAGAAAATAAACTAATTTAAATTGAGATCCTTGAAGAAAGACGTGCTATTAGTCATCCTATGTTTTTAATGATAATGAAATTGATTTGAGATGAAGAGTGGAATAAATTTATTTCCAAAGTGTGGAAAAATATGTTTTTTAATTCCTAGAAAGATGTCATCGGAGTGTTTATTTTGGAGAAAACAAAGTACTTTTTATGATATTTTTTGCAGCGTTTAATTTGCATTGTCTGAGTCGATGGAAAACGTTGTAAAATAGTTTTTCTGGTGTCTGTTTACTAATATCAATTTGTCTTCATGACAAGACAATTTATTCATTATAGTATTTTGATGTAACCCATTGTGGTATCCAAATCGTATGACTTTCCCGAAAAAAACTACCATTAAAAATATATTATAGGATGGCGTTGTTTCTTATCGCAAACCTTTTTTCTAGAAAAAAGATTGTGTTTCGTAATGCTACATTCTATGCATACCTTGTTTCAATTAGTACAATTAAAATATATACTTAGTTTGTGTCGAAATTTAAGACAGAAATATATACAATGATAAATAATCGTTAATGTAAAAGTGTGAGAATTTTGACTTAATATCTTTCGTTTCAAACTCGCCACTTGTTACGCTAAAAACGCATTATCCATTTTTAACTTTAACGACCACCTTATTATGAATTAAATTTTATTTTAATGCCAAACTCAACAAAAGATTCTATTAGAAAAAAGCGGTGCCTTAGTTTAACGATATATTTTTTCAACGAGTTTAATTCTTTTTATTTCTGTCAACGTAGTATTATTTTTGGAACATTTTTTTATACTATACATTAACGTATATGAAATGTATAGAATTTCCGGATATCTCAGATGTCAAGGTTAAAAAAAATCGACTTTTTACAAGATTTTTTGCAAAGTTATTCCTTCTTAAGTATTTTATGTCACTATTATATGCTTCTCATCTCATTTTGGAAAGTATTCAACGGTTTGCAATAGGAGTATTGTAGTTCGGACCTTGCTTGTTAAGTTTTGTAATTAGGATGTGAGAAACCACAATCTTGCGGTCAAATTTCGTCTAGGATGCGTTAATATTTCTTAAAAGTGTGTATACGTAGGTACTTGTACTGATAACGGTTTATATTAGAAGTAATGTATCTTTGAAAATTAATATGTTGTAATTATATACAGAGTGTTAAAAAAAAGTGTCACAAACATTGAAATGAGAAATCGTGAGCAACATGCTATTATTGTACACTCAACTCAAAAAATAATGACATAGGGAAATAAGCTATATGAAAAAATACCAGATACTTTGGCTTTAATCTACCAACGATTGCGTTTATACAAATTTTTATATGTAATCCTTTGGTGGAAATTACAAAGATCAAGCGGAGGTTACAGTCGGCGTTCCGCAGGGCTCCGTCTTGGGTCCAAGCTTTTTTTATGGTAGCCGTCAATGATCTGAGGTGTTCTCTGAGCGATTGCGTATTTTCTCAGTATGGAGACGATACATTAACCTGCGTCATCAGGTGGTAGCGTCGGTTAATTATGTGTATAAAAAAATGTGAAATCTTATCCTATGTTGGGACAGCGTGAAATTAAATAGTGAACTTTCAGTAATTTATGAGCGCGAGGACATGTGTGACGTACATGTAGATGGTGTTTTGCCGGTTTTAGTGTTCGTAACACACAACCCCAGTGACCAACTATATTTATTTCATATTTTATAAATATTTAAAAAATATTAAATCTTTCTTCAATATTAGTTATATTAATATAATATGCATAAAATATATTATAGAAAATATATTAGGAAAACAATTTAAAAAATATATATGTTATGTAGCATTAAAATATTTTATTGCAAATGTTTTCTCAATATATTTTCATAACTCTGCAAGAATATTTTGCTTTGTATTTCTGTAAATATTTATTTCATATAAAAAAAAAGATTGAATTTTTGCTTTTGTACATTTGGTGCGTAGGACGAATAATATAAAATGGGTAAAATATGCATACATATTAAGTAGATATGTACCTATTTAAAATGATAGTTTAAAGATTAAATTACATAATATATATATCTAATATGATTTAATTAGTATGTAAGTTGAGCGCTGTAACTTTTCTATTAATATATCTGCGTTTTGTATTATATTATTTGTAATATTTGTAAGTTGCGAACGTCAACACAACACCTCTCTTCATTACGGTGCCGGTGTTATATGATTTAGTATTGTTTATGCGTCTATGGATTAGGTACATAGAATGCATACGCGCACGTGCGTATCAACGTTTTCATTCGTTTGTCCGTTACATGTTATAGTATACGATTAGGGCAGATTAGGGTTAACTGTGTAATTAATTGTTGCGGGGTGTGTTTTAGTTTTTGCGGTGACTACGAGGTAAGCAAAACTTTGAACATGTCATGGCATTTATAAGATAATTGGAATGCTCAATATCGTTGTGTACAGAAATCGTTTAATAATATAATTGTAGGAATTTTATGCATCATATATGTACTGCATCTACCAGATAAATTGCTAGTTGATTTGCTTAAGAGATTCATCTCGGTAGATAAGCGTCATAACCTCAAATAGAGGTTAGAATACGTTGTGTTGTTTTATTGTTTGTACGTAGAATGTTTTCAAATATCATGAAATAAATTAAAAATAAGTATCGTAAGTATTAGAATGTAGCTATCACTCCAATTATTGTTAATGCTCCAAATGTATTAGTAGGTGTTGATGATGTTGTACGATGTTTTATTCATGGTGTGATCTAATACAATTAGCATTGTTTTAGAGGCCACAAAGAAACGCCATGAGAGCGCCACTACCGAAGATATGAAAAGCCATAGGGTTGTACCTGCACCAGCCAAGGCTAGACTTAAAATGAGTATTTTTCATTTTTATTGGCTTATTCGAATAAAATGATAATAAATACGTTTGTTTTTTATTTAGAATACTTCAATTAAAAAATAGTGATTAATTTGATAAACCTTCAGTATGCCTTAAAAGATGCTAGAATTATTGATTATTAACTTGTATGGTGAGTGTGAAAAAGTTCTTGCCTTTTAGACAACTTTATGTATGTTTCAACTTTTCGTTATCGACGTTATACATTCTAAATAACCAAGAACAATTTTAGTTTATTTTGACAAATTAAATAGATTGCATAAAAAAATCTCAATTTTCATATAAATATTTTAGAAAAAATATAGCGCTTACATTAATTTTAAAATATGGAATAAATATTTTAATTGAATATTTTATCTATATTTAGAAAAAAATACGAAAAATATATTCAAAAACCTCTCACGAAAAATATTTATAAAATATATTTTTAAAAATATCTATGTAATATTTCTGGCTGTTATGGAACAACTTAAAAAAAGTTTTGACGGAAACATATAAACTGTTGGATATTATTTGTACAACCCCCATGTCGACAGCAGTATGTGAACGATGTTTTCCACCCTCAAACGTATTAAAACTTGTCTGAGAAGCACAATGTCAGAAGATCGACTGAACGCATTTTTACAACAAAGTCATAGACGTCTTTTCCAGCATGAAAAATGCGAGAATGGATTTTATGTACAAAAAATATGCAAGTTCTTATATTGTGCCCACTCTCTTTCATAACTCACGAGCCGCCACTGCTTTTACAAATATAAAGCTCATTTTGCAAAAGAAAACAGTGTTATCAAAACGTTACTTCTAAACGTATTCGTAAGTATTAAAGCACCCTCTTCTTATATCATTGTATATACAATACACCGACCAATCATTAATCTTTCAATCGCATCTGTGACGACCTAGAATGAGAATTTACGGTTCGATGGGTCACTAACTTCTGATCGCTTTTCAATAAGCCCAACATCGACGCACTTGCGCCTCTCGGAACAGGAAAGAAAGAGGCGTTTATAGTCAGAAAATAACGATTCCGCAACATAATTGAGTTTTTACCTCGCTTCTTTTCGATACGCCTCGATTGTCGAGATACCAGAAACAAACTTGGCTCAACTCGTGATGGACAGAGAGCGAGACGGCGAAAAATACCAGTATTTTTTTTTTGCTTCAAATCTCATTCTCAGATCAAAGGAAAAGAGCCATTGAAGATCGGAAGGCATGCATATTGAAGTGCAACTGATTGTGTACCAGGCGAGTTCGTTTATGGAAGCTATTCGTGACTAGCAAAATGCGGTAATTGTATAACAAATACTGCAGATGTAAGCTTTGAAGATTAACAACAAAAAAAGTATCCAGAGAAAGAACTAATTTATTCTCTATAATGGAGTTTCGCTTTTCTCTGTATTATAGAGAGGAGTCTGCTTTTGTTGGGAGAGTTCTTCATGGGCTGTTCTAAAATTGCGTAAATTTTTAATGAGAGTATAAATGGGAAATATGTTATTAACTTCTTTTTTATTGACGAATAATGTTACTATTATATACAAATAACGTGTTTGAGAATTCCTTATGTTGCTTTCAATTTCGTGACTCGCCAGTTATAGTAATGCATTCCAATGGTAAATCGTAAAAAAATTGTTGTAATATTTGTGTATAAGTGATTGACTTTCTTCTTTTATTACAAGATGACGCAGAATGAACGATACACTTCATCAGTTAAACAGCATTTGGGTGAGACTAGAAACTTCTTAGTTTATATGGCAAATTGGATTTGTTTGTCTATTTTAATTATGAAATTAAGAATGTGAAAAAAAAAATTGAATCTTGATCTGAATACACAATAAAGGGCCAAAATTATCTTTAATTTAAGTGGATTTCGCTCAATTGGAATACAAAGAGAAATATTTTGTTCGAATAATCGGAGATCATGAATAGGTAAGCTTAAAAAAAAAATCATTAAATTCATCATTTTCTGTTGTTTTCTCACAAAAATATCTGCTGATTTATCACTAGATTTAAATAAAGCAATAATAACCGAAATAAAATGCTAATTTATTACGAATAATTGTATAAACATAGAATATAAACTAATATCAACATATATAGAAAAATAGCAATGTAGAAAATAGAATGTAAATTTACAACAACAAAACTGCAAAATAATATTGTGCCTAATAATGGAAAAATACATTGATGTACCCATGAATGATCCAGTTTTCAGGGTCAATTAAAATAAGTCCAAGATTAAACTTGCAATGTAAACAAGCTTCATAAAATAAAACACATTTACATATGAAAAAGGATTAATATTGTTAATAGGTATTACAGTTTTCAATGTAAACATAATGTCTTCAATATATAGCCAGTAAACACATTTATATTTCAGACACGTAACAAATACCTGTCATCGGATCTATCTATCTATTTTCTTAGATACATAACATATAAGGCACACGTATTAGGCTTCAGTGGGTGCGTAATGTCCGCAACAAGCAGTTGTCTTTGATGTGTCTCTGAGACATCACATAAATATGATTCTGATATATGAACACTATTCTATTTCAGAGCGGTTATTATGTTCTCTGTATGATACATAACATTCTTTTAGGAATAGGTAAAAATCATTTTCGAAACTACATTAAGTTATATATTAGAAAGTAGATTTAACTGGTACTGAAGGCGTTCATAGTCATCGATGGCAGTAATTTTAGCAAATAATTTTAAGTCGTGTGCAAACAGTAGTCTGCCACAGTCTAATGTTACAGGGACATCATTGATAAAAATCAAGAACAGCAAAGGGCCAAAGTTGCTGCCTTGAGGAACGCCAGAAACAGGTGTAAAGTAATTTGAACGACCTCTGTAACTAACGTACTGCCTTCTATTAGATAAATATAATCTAAACAGTAATTGCAATGAAGGAATAACATGCCGCTACGGCCAATAGTTAGCGCGATCGGTTCACCGACCTATGCCCTTATCAAATACCTAACAGGCTCTTGTACAACCACACATAGGGTACACGGCATCAAACATAAAACATTCGCATGACTCTGTCAAGAAAATCTCAGAGTTCAAACTTACTCCACTCTGACATACTAGTGAGTTTTGATGTAGTTTCCTTATTTACCATGATTCCGGTTCGAGAGGCGCTGCAGCTCATTAGCAATAAGTTCGCTCAGCTTTTCGGCCACGTTCTGAGCACAACATATTTTCAGTAGAACCAGAAACACTATCACCAGCTGGATGTGGTGGTAATAGGTAGCCCGTTGGCATCCGTTGTCGCTAATTACTACATGGAGCAGTTCGAGACCAGGGCACAGGATGCATCCACATACAAACCTACCTGCTGGTTCCGTTATATGGGCGATACATTCATTATTTGGCCCCACGGAGAGAACGCACTATTAGAATTTTTCCAACATTTGAACAGCATCCACCCCCGGTGCATGTTCATGATGGAGAGAGACACGGACGGTGGCCCTCCCCTTCCTGGATGTGTTAGTCAGCAGGTATGGGGATGGAACGCTTAGGCACAGAGTGTACCGGAGACCTACTCACACGGATCGCTACTCGCACGAAAATTCCAACCATCCACCGGGAAGTGGAAGAGGGGAGTCATGAAAACCCTAAGAGATCGTGCCGCACGCATCTGTGAACCTCGGTTTGTGCCCCAGGAGCTAGCACACCTAGATCGCGCCCTACTAGCGAATGGGTATTCCAAGGAGGTGGAGAGGACCTTGCATCCAAAGATGATTCCTGCCAACTCACTGAAGATACTCTTAACATCTTCAGTGAGTTGGCAGGAATCATCTCTTCGTTTTTGGCCCTACTACAAAAATGTAACGGACCGGGTTAGTAAAGTAAGTTCTAAAGAAACACACATGAAGACCGTTTTCAAACCGACGGAAGAAATAAAGCACTTTCTACGCTCCGTGAAAAACCCCTATAAAGAATCCTCTGTCATCTACGGGGGTATATCGGATACTATATTCGTGTGGATCTGTCTACATAGGCAGGACAAAACGAAGCATCAACACCAGGATTAAGGAGCACTAGCGTAATTGTCGGCTGGGACAGACTGAGAAGTCAGCCATCGCAAAACACGTCCTACAAAACGCCATCTATAACATCCAATTTGATGACGCAAAAGTACTAACCATCACCTCACACTACCACACAGAGCTTTTCCGAGAATCCATAGCAATTCACAAACATGGAAACAACTTCAACCAGAAAGAAGAAGCACGTACTTTAAACAAGATCTGGTACCCGGTATTGCTTGCTCGTACCACTAACAGAACGCACTCTGACCAAGACCAATCGGAGGCGTCCGTCACGCTTGTTGCACAGACATCGATTATATATAACATCACGGATCTTTTAACGACGAGCCTTCGCGAAGGAAACTTCGACCTCGCCGCTGAAGATGTTCACCGCAGTTGTGAACGAAACGTACAAAAGTAATTCCACAGGAACACGACTCAACAGCCAGGAAAAAAAAACTTGTTACTGTACACAACACTCGGTAGATAGTTTACAAGCCAGTTTCCGTAAATGCCTATTGTCAAACGATTTTTAGCAAAACAAAAGTGGGTTATAAAGCGTTAAACCGTACTTACCACAACTTTACAATAGTTATTCATATATAGACAAACAAATTTGCAACCGCACTAAACACACAATCACTTTACACAGAAAATCGCACCATCTGACCATAACCTCACTTTCTTCTGACAAATACGAAAGTACGCGTGCGCGCTTAACTTTGTACAATTATAAATATTTCTGAAACATCACAAAATGAAATAATACATTCTTTTGGGATGTTATATTATTTACAAATTACGGGCAAACAAATGTTTCAAACACATTTTATGTTTAGTTGGTTTGATCCTAATAGTATTAATTCTTCTTTGGTTAATATAAAATGAAGATATCTACTTGCAACAGTGAAATAATGAAACATAAGGCTATGTTGTAGAAAGTATGTGTTGAAATTTACTTCTTGGTACAACTGGAAAGCATTATTACATATTTTATATTTGGCGTATTATATACATCAAGAATTAAACAAAGGTTTACACTACAGTAGTACATGCATATACATATAGCAATTGCTCTTTTCAAAAGCCAATAAAGTCCAGTTAGATCTTAACGACTAATATAAGTTATAGTAGATGTGATATGGCATATCTAACACTGCATAATTCTAATATCGATACGGAATCGTTATACTGCTACGTCATTGAATGGTTTGCAAAAAGTTTCGAGAAATATCCATTAAAACTTACCGCCAACTGCATGCATAAACAGGAGATAAACAAACCTATAAAACGAATCCATATACAGCCATTCAGCCATTACGTGTTCATAACTATAAAGCGATAAAACGTAACAATGACTTTCCCTAACGTCCATCCATTTATTAGCACTCTACCTATCCCAAAGCTTTCGTAGGAAGGTTATCCTCAATTTCAGGAATATTATTTCATATTTCAATTTGATTTGACGACACATCCCGGATTATTGGCATCCTTTATCCTTTCTTTTGCGACTGATTTTTACCAAAATGTTAATAGTACACGTGTTGTTCACATCATAGCGCGATAGAATTTACATAATACGCCGATAAATTTGTCGTTGCATCTTCACGGATTACGGGAAAAACCAGAACGATGATGATACCTACCGACCAACACTAAAACGTAATTTAAACGAGACCTCAATTCACTGGGCGACAATTAACAATTCGAGCAGTTTCCATATAATTTTCGTTCGATTACGTAGGTTCAACGTTCAAGATTTGTCTTCCGGGAGAAGAACACTGCCTTTGTCGGACGGTAAAAAAAAAATCGAAGACATTATGAAGCGGATATGAAGAAAAGGTCAAGGGTGTGCGCTGTTTTACTTGTTTACGGATGATGAAGAGGCCGCAGAAGCACAAGATCTATTCGCTGTATAACACAGAATGATAAAAATAAATTTTACAATTCTTTCACTCAACGACTTCACTATAGTTTTTGATTTTCTATTATATGTCAGTGATGAATCTCAGAAAGTAAAAAAGGTTCCTGTAATCTAGTTGCGATTGTAAAAATAAGGTTATAATATACAGTTCAATGAGCAATATTTTTAAATTCTAGTACTAGCACGACAAATATATATTTCAGTAACTGATAAAGATAAATTAATTAATTAATATAATAAGTAATACCAGAATATTTTTTACCATGAATTTGACTATGCTTGATGAAAATCTTAATGGTCAGTGTTGCGATTAATGCACGAAATTTTCTACCAACCGCTGATGATATTTTGTATCAAATCTGGGATAATCTGAGTGCTTCTTATAAGTAAAGAAATTTTTATCCTTGCGATTTTTGTGTAGTTCAAGCTAATAATAAACTAAAACAGAAATGTTTAGAAGAAGAAATACTTTAATCCTTTTTTTAACGAATCAATATATACCTACAGAGATAGTAATGTTCAGCAATATTATTTGAAAAGTAACACAATACATCAGGAAATTAACACCTAAAGATTTGAAGAAATATAAAAGTAAATAAATACTATCCTTTCAACATTAAAATATGAAAATGTAAAAAAAAATGAGTCGAAGAAGTCCATAGGGCATCAAAACGTAGACTTGGCGGAAAAAGTATACGAACGATATGTGTCTAGAAGCGAGAGAAAAGATGTCATGTCCCTTCCATTACATTATTAGGAACCGCTGTTTTCTTCTGATAACACTCGCATATTTTTTTCTTCAAATCTACCCAAAAGCGTAGTCAGTTTCGCACAAGAAATCGTATCGTTGATGGACACAATACAAAACACTTTCGTAACGACAGCTATTTTAAATATTATGGAGTAGGTAATGTAGAAATCTAGATAATTTCGTTAAGATTGTTTGCGGTGATACGCAACTGTATATAGTTTATAGGAATCGACATGTAGATGGCGCGTTGATACATTTGGTATAATAATTGATAAATAATTTATATTTTTCAACTTTTATAGCTTCTGTTTTCATTATTTCCACTTGAAGTATAGGTACAAGGAACAATTTGTGCTGTTAAAGATGTAAAAATAGATGACCAAGTAAAGTAAATATAGTAGTAATGGATAACAAAGAAACAATTAAATGTAGCACAACCATATTATTTAATAAAATGTTATTCTTTACTTGCAATCAACGCTTGAATACTAAATTTTGATTAACATTTCTAATGTTTACATAGATATACAAATACATATATAAATAAGTCATATTTTTGGTGTAATCTCTCTGTAACCTGTACTATTCCTAGTACTTTCACAAAAATTAAAATTTGTTCTTTTCTTCCTCAATTCCGAACTGGTACGAATATAAACTTCGTTCCTGCCTCTGACAATTTTTCTTACTGTTTGCTTACTAAGATGGCGTCTGCCTACAAATTACAGCTTGAAAAGAAAATAAAAAGTGCCGATCTGACCACCACCTGAGAGAGTAACCATTCTGTTATTTTATTTTATTCTGTGGCTATGAGATGGCCACGTTGTGGCAACTGAAATAATGGAAGGTAGTTTTGGTTGCATAAATGAAATGTGTTTTCTTATTTAATACATTCAATTTATTGCAACGTGTTTAGTGTTTATAATTTTGCAAGCTGTGAAAGACGATTCGAATCCGTTAAAAATACAAAGTTGTAGCCAGTTGCAACACGTTGCAAGAATCAGTAATCAGTAAAATTGTGACAGTTTTGTGCGAGACTACGAATAGGTGCATCTTTAGATATAAAGACTACATCCATAGTATCATTTTTATCCAAAGGGTAAGTCGATATTGTTTGTCATAATATTTTAAAGTTAAATATCTTGATGCAACAAATTTTGCCACAATCGACATGTGCTTCCTATAACCGGCGTAACATAAACATAACCTTACCTGTCGTGTTGTATGAAAAGTGTAGTTTTAATAATAAAGTTCATGTTCAAGTGCAACTAATTTTTCGATTTTTCTACCCGTTAATTTGTGATTTGTACAATAGCATATTGCAATTTAGATTTGACGAAATTGGTTTGAATATTGCATCAACATTTATTAACGAAAGCACCTACGTATTGTTGGTTCTCAATTAAAGAATGATTAAAGATAAGCACACATAGAGAAAGAAAAACGTCGAATTAGTCAAAATTACGTTCGTTTTTTTTATTTATATTAATATTTTACAATGTAATAATCAATAATCAACGCTTGGAAGGTACCTATACTTACATTAACAAACAACATATGTTTGAATAAAATCAGCATTCTTTATTGAAGAGGTATTTTTGCTTGAACGCATTTAATCTTTTAATTAAATGTCGATTTTTTTTGTTAAATTAACTTATCTCCTTCTTTAGGCATATAACCACATTGTAGGTATATTCCATACAATCAAAACAGTAAGCATTTAATCCTTAAAAGAAATGTAGATTGATACGATAATAAATGTAATGTAAGCTGAATAATTTTTTTAAAATATTGCATCAGCATCAATGCGCATTGTTGTTTTAACAAAACTATTAGTAGAGTTTAGTGCCTGAAGTGGAGGTATTACATATTGGTATTGATTTTAAACGTTTTTGAATACGTTTCGCGTATTCTCGTTTAATTAAAACATTTGTAATTTTTTTTTTTTTTACATAAAACAATAAGTTTGAAAATAAATGGATACTCTACGCAATTATATAGAGAAATATTTTTACTATAATTTGTAAGATATCAGCAATAGTCATTATTCGAATAACAAAAATATCTCCTAACATTTATTTATACTAAAAGTTATGTACAAGTGATGCGGAAAATATTATAATTTTAACTATAAATAACTTTAGTTAAAAATAATGGTTAAGAATCCTGTAGTACACCAGAGCTATTCATGTTTTTGCTTGTATCCTGTAATCTTTCCAGCGTTGTTATGAAGACATTCAGTCGATTTTAGTGGCTACGCAAACCATCTTCTCATAAGGCAAATCTACCTTATCTGGCTCACCCAAATATGTACAAAATTTCAAAGTATACTTCAGATGATCCCTGTAATAATCTTCCTGTAATTCTTCTGGTATTAACGTGATATTATCATAGAGATTAATAAGTGCTCTTGCAAAATCTAAGGAGATGAGAATTTTATAATATTCCTATTAATAAAAAATGCAAACTTAGCTATAATACCAGGATAGTTTTCTATAGGCGACCACCCTTTTTCTGATTCGCAAGCATCAACATTAAAACCAACGTTTGTTGCAAGATCTGTCAGATATTTGCATGGGTTTTCACCATAATCACATAGAACCTTTTCGTTCGGTAAATACTTAGCCCAAGTTTGTTCGACGACAGGTCTGCTGAACGATTTATGAAATGGCGTGTCGACCATTATATTTAGGAAGATCTGTCCTTTAGGTTTGAGCATTATCCGTAGCATCTCAAGGAGGGACCTAAACGTTTCAGCATGGTAAAAAAAATGATTCTCGCAGAAGTTATACCCACCTGTTATCCGGTATCCAGTGAGCCACAAACGGTACAAATATGCGGTCAAATCTGTTCCTCATCTTTTCGACTTCCTCACGCTTCATCACGTCCATCAATTCATACTCAATATTCTCGACCTGGTTATGTTCTCTGCGTAATCTATCATGCACTGACGTTTGTCGACGCTAATCAGTTTGCCTACGCGGTCCTTTATGTAAGGGTAAAGAACGGTCCTGCTGACTAACCCGGTGGCACATCCCACTTCCAGGACTTCTTCCTGGTGGTCGTTCCACTTCAATAGGGGACCGAATTTCTGCAAATCTTGCGCGACAAGCGGTACCGAACAGGTGGATCTGCTATACAATAAAACCGGATTCATTTTTATTACACAAATGTTCTTTCCTGTCTTTATTTATACCTACTTATTGTAACTAATTCATGTTTATCATTTATTACATATAGGCTGAGTGGTTGTCGATAAGATCTGTGGAATTGTGTTGACTTAAGCCATTTGGGGATTAATGTTTGACGTTTGTACTTTGTGTCGCATCGTTTCAAATATGTAGTAGGTACATACTTGCTTACTTAAAAATCGCCGGGGATCAGTTATTACAATTGAAAACATTCACAGATAAAAAGGATTACTTGAATCAAAGAAATATTGTTTTTTTGCCGCCACTAAAAGAACTATTTTAAAGCTTCTCCGTTGTTATATGCGTAAAGAACTATTTGTTTCAGGTAATACGTATTCCTTTCACTGAAATAATATTATTTAAGTTGCACTTCCACTTGCACTTATCATTAACAGTTAAAAGTTGCGCTAATAAACCAACAGCCAACAAATTCTTGAAATCATTACTCATTTTCAAAAATCAACTCGTTTCCATTGACAATTCAGTAAACTTTAACCTCACTTTTGTTAATAACGTTGCTGTTATTCGTATAACTGCAAGGGATCGTATGGCGTTATTTTATTCCACATAACGTACTGTAAATAACATGCATGTTATTTTATAACGTACACTTATCGAATACAGCATACCACCTCAGACTAAAATAACGTAAATACATTATCACCCTTATGCTGTATCATTTACGTTATTAATAACATGTACGTTATCAATAAATATAACGTATTTACGTTATTTCTGTCAGAAGTGGTATGCTGTATCGGATAAGTGTATGTTATAAAATAACATGCGTGTTATTTACTGTACGTTATGTGGAATAAAATAACGCCATGCAATCCCTTGCAGTTATGCGAATAACAGCAACGTTATGAACAAAAGTGAGGTTAAAGTTTACTGAATTGTCAATAGAAACGAGTTGATTTTTGAAAATGAGTAATGATTTCAAGAATTGTTGGCTGTTGGTTTATTAGAGTAACTTTTAACTGTTAATGATAACACTAACTGTAAAATAGGCAACCGAAAGGTACATTACATAAAAAGATTATTTGTGTTTTTTGTAGGAATAATTCTGTAATTGAAATAGACCTAGACCTGACTTGATCATTTGAACTACTTCTTGATATTTTCATAAAATTTTTATAGGTAGATTGCTAGAATATGGTGCTTACATAACAAATAGAACCATTCATACAGCAATAAAGACAAACACTAATAGCACTTAAAGCACTGTTCAAACATGGAAATACATATTTTCAAAGTACATTGGTTACGAATGTAACTATTTTCACGCACACAGTTGTACCAGATTGTGTGGACAAAATTTTTAGGTGCATTAGAACAATCTGTTGAAAGCGAATAATTTGGAAGTAAATAATGGACTAGTAAATATAAGCACTCGCAAGTCAAATTACTAAAAATTCAAGAAGAAACTGTTATGTATGTACACTTTCATATTGTGAGTCGCCTGGAAACAGCTTGTTATTATGAATTAGAAAATATATGTCAGTCGTAAAAATACTTCAGTGTTTTAATCTAACTTAATATTATATTTAAAAAAACGTAACAGAAACCATCATTAAACAAAGATATGAACTTCACGTAAAAGTATTTGCAACATCTGTCATAAATATATATATTTATATTATTCTACAAACTTGTTTTTAATAAATACACAAAAAGTTTCTTATTATTTAATTTTGACTATGTAGGGATACTAGCATTTAAAGGAGTGTACATATGTATATGTACCCAAGATGTAAGGTGTTTAATACTTTCACTGATATATAAATTTGCTCAATGTTTCCGGTTCCTTGGTAGCACTTTTCTGCCGTTCCAATCCAAGCCTCTCTCCTCCAAACTAACCCATCACGTTGTTCTACTTTAACTTAACATGATCTCGCTCATATTCTCTTCCTTTGTTGCCTCTGCTTCTCCAGTCAAATTAAGTGTCCAAATCACGTAGTTGTTTCTCTGTACTGCTTTGGATTGATTTTAAATCTGTTCTTAGTTCTTACTACCTCGTCTCGAACTCTGTTCCTCTTTGTGTTGCTCAGAATATGATAATAAAGAAAAACACTCACTTATTAATTTTAACCGGTTTACTTCACAGCACCGACCATACATTCAACATAACCTAACATACATTTCCTGTTGACTGTTCGCGTTAAAAATAACGTTAATTTATCATACTGAATTGCAGGAGTTAGAACTTTCTCTTTTAATTAATTTATTAATAATATCCTTAACAGCGTTTCATTACAACAAAATTTCGGTTTCTTTAGTTTGAATTTTTATATTTTTACATATTCTCTTGGTAACTGAAGTTTGACTCTGTAGATGCGCTCGTTGGATATTTTGGCGTGAAATGATCCATATTTATAAGTAACAAACGGAATTTCGTTCTTCTTTTAATATTTTAATCTTTATGTTCGCTTCTCAAGTGAATTTGTATAAATAGTTTCTTCAAAATGTCATTGTCAACGATACCACACCACTACCACACTAACCGCCACGCTTGCGCCGCAATTATTCTTTCTAATGACAGAATCACGCATAAACTGTCTCCGTGTTAGACTTTCCCATCTCTATACTTTTTCTCTAATAACGTTTTAATTTTACACGTGGGATAACGTATAGTGATACAACATACGGAAATTTGATTGGCAACCGTTATGACGACGCTTGCATGTTATACGTTATGTTATTTTTAACGTTTTATGTTATTTATAACATAAATGATACAGCTTGGGTATATTTGGTGATAACGCACATGTTCTTAATAACGTAAATGATACATCATAAGGGGAATTGACAATTTGTTTTTTAATGTTACACATAGGGAAATTATATGTGTAATAGAAAAAAAAAAAACTGGTATAATATTTAAACCAAGGATGAGTATTTTATTTTCACTACCGGACATTCTTCTGTATAAATGAACCTCAACAAGTTTCGCTTTAGGCTCGCCTATAGATAAAGGGCATTATTTGAGGTGTAATTTTCAATTGTGACTACGAGAACACGTCAATTATTGTTTACGGGAACGTAAAAACAATGGTTCAAGATTATAATAATGTGATATCGAATGGTTTGTTTTGTAAATGAATACAATGAATCATAAATCTGTTAGATTTCGAATTCGAAATCGATTTTCATTATAGAATGTGTCCCCAGATTGGCGCAATTAATAAAATACTTAATTTTAATTTTTGCATTTGCAAAATTTGTTTTAGTAATCGAAATGTTGACTTAACTTACTACTAAGTGCTGAAAATTAAGAAAACGTGGCAAGAGTAATTATTTGGGAAATTAAATAATTACGGAGTAAGGGAAAACTCCGTGGTCATTGATTTTATTTATTCTGACACACGAGGTCTTTTAGGACTTTTGCCTTTACATAAACAAACACCCTGTCATTTCAAATTTATTGTATCGATCGTAGATCGACTGTGTAGGTGGTGGTTTTCCAAAATGTGTTCGAAAATGTCGTTGGACAACAGTTACGGAGTTCGTTTTGGCAAATTCAAGCACGCGATATGCTTTCCAACGATTAACTATAAGAAAGATAGGAAACTTGACAAACCACACGATCTAGATTGCACCATCTATTGCTGCCACATAAAACTAGCATTACCTAACCACTCATGGCGGGAAATCCGATTATAGAGCGTAGTGTTATCTGTTACTCATTTTGAAATTCTTTTTTAAATAAAGTAACTTCATTTTTTAAAGGCTGTTTTATTTGCACACATTCGAAATACACAGAAATCAACTAAAAGCTTAACACTATACATATAAACGATATTTAACTAAACGAAATAGCACAAGTGTCCAATACCTACTGTAAAACTATGTACACAAAACTTATATAAAAACGGAATGAAATAGTTCAGAGAACGTTTACATAAAACCCCAAACACACGTTAAACGTTAAATAGGATAAATACCACATCAAACAAGTAATACAAAGTCGAGATTCAAAAGAAAACAGAATAAATAGCTCGCAACAATCGTCAACAACTATACGTCACAACTCGCCATGTCAAACGATCACGATCCACACCAATAAGATATAATTTCTACTATGACACACTGATTATTTTCTAATGGCAGCAATAGAGGGCGGCAATGTCAAGTTCTATCTAGCGGGATATGAACTTGACATTCTGTCAGGGGATAGAAACTTGACATTTGCGCGCACCTCTATTGCTGCCACATTAGAATATAATCAGTGTGTGTCATAGTAGAAATCTATATCTTATCTTGGTTGTGGATCCGTGATCGTTTGACATGGCGAGTTTTGACGTATAGTTGTTGACGATTGTTGCGAGCTACTTATTCTGTTTTCCTTTGAATTCCGAACTTTTGTTTATGGTGTATTTATCCATTTTAACGTTTAACGTGTGTTTGGTGTTTTATGTAAGCGTTCTCTGAACTATTTCATTCCGTTTTTATATAAGTTTTGTGTACATAGTTTACAGTAGGTATTGGACACTTGTGCTATTTCGTTTAGTTAAATATCGTTTATATGTTTTGTTTTTATTATGTATATAGTGTTAAGCTTTTAGATTTCTGTGTATTTCGAATGTGTGCAAATAAAACAGCCTTTAAAAAATGAAGTTACTTTATTTAAAAAAGAATTTCAAAATGAGTAACAGATAATACTACGCCCTATAATCGAATTTCCCGCCATAAGTGGTTAGGTAATGCTAGTTTTATGTGGCAGCAATAGATGGTGCAATCTAGATCGTGTGGTTTGTCAAGTTTCCTATCTTTCTTATAGTTAATCGTTGGTTTCTATCCCCTGATGCTTTCTCAGTAGTGTTTGCAGCCATCGCAGGTATTATGCTTGCGCAGTACTACCAACTGTACTATCGAAACTTCTACAGTTCCTCCACTTGACAGCGCAAAATGCATGTCGATATCACAGATAACTTTTGTTTGATACAATACCAAAGGTGTCAATTTCTTTTTATAATAACGCTGTATGTATTGTTTTATAGACATTATACAAATGCAATATCTATCATGATCGTACATAAGTACACAGAGATTCAAAATGATTGTCAATTCCGCTCCTATAGATAGTAACAGGGTGTAGGTATATGCCGCGTGTTTGTAATGAAGGTTTTAACTAAGTCAGTGTTGGAACATAAGAAAGTAAACGGATCTGTCATAAATAAGGAAAACGTAACCTATATTTGAACTCGCATTATATAAACGATTATGGTGGTTTTCTGCTTGTAAAAATGAAATGTAATTAATTTAACTTTACTAAATTATGATTTTATAATTCAGTACTAACTGGTGTTTAACTAAATTTATTTATTACTTTAAATTATAACATACAATTAGTATAATAATTGTCACTTAATAATTATTATTAAGTGACAAAACTGCATTTCTCAGTTCTTCTATGGTATGCATGCGGTTTCTATAGATCCTATTTTTTAGATAGCCGAACATGAAGTAATCTTCTAACGGGGTTAGATCAGGCGATCTTGGTGGCCATCTTTGTGCTCTAACGAACCTGTCAGCAAAAAAACTGTTGAAGATATTGGCAGGCTTGTCGAGCAGTATGTGCTGGAGCATTATCGTGCTGAAAATAACCTGCTTCAAACTCATTTTCTTGTAACTCTGCAATAAACAATTCCAACATCTGTTGGTAACGTTGGGCTGTTACAGTTTCCTCGAAGAAAATTGGCCCTATTATTCGTTGCCTGGACATAGCGAACCAAACGCCAACTTTTACGGGATGCAATTGCGTTTCTCGAAATTCGTGTGGATTTTCTGCAGACCAGATACAATAGTTTTGTAAATTGATATAGTCTGTTAGATAAAACCAGGCTTCATCCGAGAAAAATGATTTGTTTAGCAAGTCATCGTCCCTTAAATTCTTATTAAACCAATGACAATATTCCAATCGCCTATCGTGATCTAATGGTAATAATTTCTGTACCGTAGAAACTTTTATAGGGATGTAAAATGTAACTTTCTTTTGACAGCTCATTGCGCTGAAGTGTACGATAAGCCTATAAAATTATAAAATGTAATAAACTATTTCACTTAATGTTAATATTGATTTTTTACCTGTTTGTTGGGCTATTACCATAGATAAATTCCCTTATTTTCTTACAGCATTCAGAAATACTATTGTTGGTGATATTAGATGTAAATATAAACGGTTTGAAAAAAATTATAAGATAAATAATCGAAAGATACTGCAACACGCACGCCAATGTCGCTAAATGTCAATAAAATTCATTTAATGTATGAAATTTGTATGTTGCTAACTTCGCTCATTAAATTGGTAATAAGTATAGATAAATTTTTCCGGAAAACAGTTTTTTTCTTACGACAATCATTTTGAATCACATGGTATAGTTTAGTGCATTCAGGACACCTGTATAAACAGTTTTTATGCATTGAGATTGGTGTGAGAAATATCACACGTTTATTGCATCAAGCGATTAATATAAAGCGATAAACGAAAAAAATAATACACTTTCAGATCAAATCATTCGCTGCTAGAGCAAGATGTGTGGGATATGGGCGATTTTCGGTATCCAGAAGGGGGACTGTTGCTTCAACGCGTTTCAAAAGATCTCTCACAGAGGCCCAGACAGTTGGAGGATCGATTTTGATCAAAGACTGAAGGTGAGTTTCTTGCGACTTCCTAAAGAAGAACATTCATTTAACGCTATTCAAATTTCAGAACGGTTTCTTGGGATTCCACCGTTTGTCGATCGTCGACAGTAAAATATGGTATGCAACCGATGAGGTTGCACGAATATCCTGAAACTCAGCTTCTGTGCAACGGGGAACTGTACAACTGTAAAAGGGTATGTGTTTTTTCGATGAACCATCGAATAAAATTGCTAATTTTGCGTTATATTTAGTTAGGCGAGGAATTCGGTTTCAACTATGAGACCTGTTGTGACGTGGAATGTATTGTGCATCTATACAAGAAATTTGGCGCCGAAAAAACCGTTAAAAACTTGGATGGCGTGTACGCATTTTGCATTGCGGATTTTGGTGCGAAAAAAGTGTTATTGGGCAGAGATCCGTACGGCGTAAGACCGATGTTTAGATTGAAAACTCCTGATGGCGTCTTGGCGATTTGTTCCGAAGCCAAAGGTGAGTTTATCGACTTTTCTTTTCATTTTTTTTGTCCTTCATAAATTGCTTTGAATTTGCAGGTTTGATGGCGGTGGAAAAATACATTAACGGCACTGGTGGAAGAATATTCGAACCATTCCCTCCTGGTACTTTCGAAGAGTATGAATTGCTGGATGATGGAAGGACGAAGCTGATAAATTCTGGCCGTTTTCATCCAGCTGGCGAAAAGCCCAGTTTTACGCCTTTTATTCCGTACGAAGGTGAGAAAAATCGTAGTAAAATTCATGTCATATCATATTACCGGCTTAATTATGATCAAAAAGTTGTTGTAAGTTCTGGATTGGTGGAATTATTATGTTTGGTGTTAGAGAAAACCAGGAAAAATGTGTTTTTTTCTGGTTTTTTCTAATATCGAACATCATATAATCAAAAAAACTAAATCATCTTGGGATGCTCTTCCTTTTTTACTTACTGTGCAGTGCTGTGCACTTGTTTCTCTATCTACCGATGTGGTTTTAAATTAATCAGATAGAAACGTAATTCGCAATTGAAACAACAAGGAATTAAGTCGGGATAAGTGTTTATTTATACATACATATATATTTAGATTTTTGTTTTCAAAAACGCTGGTTCAATTGTTTCTTCCTGCATAGTGATAACCTTGAGATAATCTGATCCAGACATTGAAATCTTGGCAATTGATGCAAAAACTGTTTTGGAACGTTGATAACAATTATTGTGCTGAATTATTATTATTCTATGTGTTTATGTTTATGTATGATATACAGGGTGTTCCTAAATATCATGTACATAAGGAAGGGGGTAATTATTTGGTTTATTTTGTGCCTAAAATTTCATATAAACATAGGTCTGCAAACGCTTCGTTACCAATCTGCTGGGTGTTGAAATTTCAAGATTTTTTCACTTTTTACTGTATAGCACCTACAGTTTTTGAGATATTTTGCTCAAATTTGGAAGGTAGGTTACGCTATAAGGCCTGCATCATTAGCCATGCCAAATGATGATGTAAATCTACAGGGTAATACTTTTTTCGGGGTCATGCCCTCTTTTCCCACCCTGAACTTTTTTGCGATGCGCTACTGCTAGATTCTAAAATACGCAATAAATTTTCTGTCTTGTTTAGAAACTTTTTGATCTCTTGTATTTTTTTCTTATCTCTGACCGTTATCGAGAAAAAAAAATAGAAAACAATTTTCTGTAATTCGCCAGAGAAAATTAAATTTTTTTAAAATGGTCTAGCAGGCTCTGGCTTTATTCAGATAATCACTCGAGTTTATTAATTTGACAAATTAAAATAGGACAATGCTATTTCCTATGCAGAGCAAAAGGTTTGTTTGTTCAGGAAGATTAACCAAAAATTTTCAATCTCAATCCACGTGGTTTCAAATTAAAATAAACTAAACGTGGACAATTACTAGAAATTTACAAAAAAGAAAAAACTAAAAGCAAGAACAATGCTTCTACTCACCCAAACGAGGTGATTGATAAAATAAAATGAAACAGCAAAATTGAATAACGGAAAAATTAACTCTTTAAAATATAACGAGAAAAAAAAAACTAAAATAAATATCTTCGTAAACAAAAAAAAATAATTGATCTTATATCTAAAATGTGCACACTTCAATATATTAACAATTATCACAATATGAATTCCTTGATGGACTAAATAAAAGACAAACAAAGCCAAAATTACAATATCAAAATGAATTACAAAATGGCAACCAAAATATACAAAAATACGTCTACCCACGGACATAGTCGAACAAGGAAGTCCATGACAAAACTCTAAAATTGTTTTTCTTACAAAAATTCCTCTCTCAAAATCGTACAACGCAGACGTATTACAATTCAACGACAACATTCAATAGAATCCGCATTAAGAAACATAAGCAAACACTAGACAATTTAATGAATGGAATAATTTAAAAAACTTAACACTTAATTAATTTAATCATGCAATAAACTCATTAACTAAACTTATACAAAATAAATATAAAATTTGTGAAAAATTTTATTTATATTCAATTACTATTATATAGTGGAGTTGAAGAAAAAACTAAATGCAAGAACAATGCTTCTACTCACCCAAACGAGGTGATTGATAAATAAAATGAAACAGCAAAATTGAATAACGGAAAATTAAGTCTTTAAACTATAATGAGAAAAAATAAACCTAAAAATATATCTTCCTAAACAAAAATTGTAATTGATCTTATATCTATAATGTGCACTCTTCAATATATTAACAATTATCACAATATGTATTCCTTGATGGAATAAATGAAAGACAAACAAAGCGAAATTTACAATATCAAAATGAATTACAAAATGGCAACCAAAATATACGAAAATACGTCTACTCACGTCAATAGTCGAACAAGGAAGTCCATGACAAAACTCTACAATTGTTTTTCTTACAAAAATTCCTCTCTCAAAATCGTACAACGTAGACGTATAACATTTCAACGACAACATTCAATAGAATCCGCATTAAACAACACAAGCAAACACTAGACAATTTAATGAATGGAATAATTTAAAGAAACACTTAATTAATTAAATCATACAATAAACTCTTTAACTAAACTTATACAAAATAAACATAAAATTTGTGAAAAATTCTCGGTAAACCGAACAATAGCTCGGAAGAAAGTAAACAAATCAAAATATGCAACTCAAAATACACTCAGTAAACTTGGGTTGTCTAAACCACAGCAATACATACATGACTCTAATAGTTACTATATCTCTTAACAAAGATACTTCATTATTTGTTAATTTTTTTTTTTTGGAACCACTTTGTATCTTAGTTGCAATTGTTTTTTTTTTGCACAGACGAAAACATCAAAATGCTAAATTCCCCATAAGTTTTTGAATCATTGTTCACGTGACTTTCAACATAAAACGAAAAATCAATAACAATAAAGTCAATATATGTTATTGCAGCATTAACAGAAGACGTTTCGGCCAACATCAGAACATTACTGAAAGAAGCCGTTAAAAAGCGTTTCATGGCGGACAGACGAATAGGTTGTCTATTATCTGGAGGCTTAGATTCTTCCTTAGTCGCAGCGTTGGTGCTGAAACTAGCGAAAGAAGCTAATCTCCCCTACAGAATTCAGGTAGTAAAAACGATTCGATTTTAAAGCAACACCATACAACTGGTTTATCACGCGCAGACATTTTCTATCGGCATGGGCGACAGTCCAGACATCGTAGCGGCGAGAGATGTGGCCAAACACATTGGCAGCGAACATCATGAGGTAATATTCACGGAAGAGGATGTCGCGAAGTGTCTGGATGATGTTATATATCATCTAGAGACTCCTGACATCACTACGATTAGGGCATCTGTCGGCATGTACCTCCTCTCTAAGTACATCAGGGAAAATACGGACAGCACCGTTATCTTTAGTGGTGAAGGTGCTGACGAGGTCGCCCAAGGTTATATTTACTTCAGGGATGCTCCGAATGCGGACGAGGCCTTGAAGGATAGCAAGAGATTGCTGCACGAGATCTATCTATTCGACGGATTAAGAGCTGATAGAACCACGGCTTCTCAAAGGTATCTTAGGCTAATTAAATTGCAATTTTTAGTTTTTTTATTAAATTTTTTAAAGTTTGGAATTGAGAGTGCCGTTCTTGGACCAACAATTCGTTTATTACTATTTAAATTTGCCGAAGGAGTTAATACGACCGAGAGATGGCGTTGAGAAGTTTTGATCCGTTCAGCTTTTGATGAAACCAACTTACTACCTAAAAGTATTTTGTGGAGACATAAAGAAGCGTTTAGGTAAATATTACGTTTATAATAATTACTTTCTGAACATGATCTGTGTGATACAGGGTGTTTTACTGGGACAGAATTCATCTATAACAGTACCCAGTGAACCAAATTCAAATTTCCCGCAATTATATCTAGTAACTTCAACTTAAAGGTACTCAAATAACTATTAATCTGATACAAAATCCTAGGTAATTTCATGCTTTAATGTTGAAGTTACTAAAAATAATTGAGGGAAATTTGAATTTGGTTTACTGGGTGGGAGATATTAAAAAATTGTTATAAATCTTTACAAGATTGTAATGTAAAGTTATAGGAATCTCTACAGGGTATTTCATAACCTCAATACAGTCTCCATTTTTTTTTTTCTAAATAGAAAACTTCCATTATTATTGCATTTTTAGAAATATCAGTAAATTTAAAATTTTATTTTAAATAAGATAAAAATACCGTAGACCTAAACTTGGTTATTTCCAATTAAGATATCTTTGACTTACACTTTCAGATTTCAGATGTTTTTATACCTCAAGTTTAATATATTATTGAGTGTTCGTCAGATAAGTTAAAACTCAACCTCATTTAGAGATATCTTATTTTTTTTAATAGAGCAGCTTGTATATGTTTACATTATCATTGAATTCTTACTAGTAAATGCTTTGATTTTTGTTAAGCATGTTTTATGTTTATCTCTAGTTTTAGAGTTATTATGATTTCCATTAATTTTTCATTTATTTTAATCTTATTAATTTAATCTTAAGAAAGAGATATTTGTGGAAAATAAATACTTGCCATAAAAAAAACTTTATTACTGTAAAATTAAAACACGAAATTTCCATTTAACTACCATTTTATCTTATGCACACTTGTATTCTATTTGTGAAAATTCTATTTACATTTCTTCGTGGATTTCTTTTTTCTCCATTAGTTGCAGTTTTATGTGTTTGTCTTCTTTTGATATTTTACTTTTCTGCCCTTTCAAAGACTCTTTTAATCTTTCAAAAGAAAGCACATTAGGTTTCTTTTTCGACCTGAAATTAGAAAACACTTTCTGCTAGATTCTGAGTATATATTGTCGTGGTATAAGCATTTGATATTATTTAATTGTAACAGTACTAGTTTTACTTTTATTTATTTTAAAAATAAAAAGGATATAATAAAAAAAATGATATAAAATATAGCAGTAGACAGCCAAATGATATTCAGGTGATTTAGGAGACATCTCTGCATTTGGCAAGTCCCTCAAGGCATGTTCGTTCAGAATGTTCCCTTCAGGAAGTAAAGTTGATCAATAATGAAATACCTACGTATTGAAATTAAATATTCTAATTTGAATAGTATATTTTTATAACAGATATTGACAGATTAAAGTTGGATCAAGTTTCAGTTCGAATGAACATTTTATTTTTTTACAGTGTACTTATTTTATTTAAATCTAGTCTAATAATGGTGTTTTATGTGTTCGCAATCCAAGTGCATTGATATGTCAACAGAAAGACAAGGAGAATTGCTGGAATTCGATTTCGTCGAAAATTAACGTGTATGCCAGGTTGCATACTCTTTGTATTGATTCTAAGATTGTAAATTTGACATGGTAATTAGTAAAACAAGATTTGAAAGGACTATATTTATCCTTCATTTTTATATAGTAATAAGAATTGAAAATTTTTAAATTTATTTTTCTCATGATCTAGAGACATCTACCTTTATCTTATAATGAATGTGAGGTGATTCCAGAATTTTGCAATAATTATTTACTTTAATTTTATTTAAACATTCCATAGTTCCATTTTTCAAAGACAGTTTGTCCCCCTGACGAAAGGCAATCGCTATCGAAGTCTGTTAGAGAATTTCAATTCAAAAGGATTCACTAGCCAACCTCCGTGAAAGACGGACGTGTATCTGTCAATTTTGTCAAATTTAGCGGCTATTTTGATAAAATTCAATTTATTCAAAATTCCAACCTAAATGTTGTTTAATTTACATATTTTTTTATATTGTTGACAGCACCAATATCGTGTAAATATGGTCCACAGTAATAAAAATTATTATTATTATTATTACTGGAGGTATTGTATTTAAATACAACAATATCCTGCCAGTAAATTTGCCTTTCTGAGGCAGTTCGCCCCCCAGACGAAAGACAATCGCTATCGAAGTCTGTTGGAGAATTTCAATTCAAAAGGATTCACTAGCCAACCTCCATGAGAGACGGACGTGTATCTGTTAATTTTGTCAAATTTAACGGCTATTTTGATAAAATTCAATTTAGTCAAAATTCCAACCTAAATGTTGTTTAATTTACATATTTTCATATTGTTGACAGTACCAATATCGTGTAAATATGGTCCACAGTAATAAATATTATTATTATTATTATTAATGGAGGTATTGTATTTAACTACAACAATATCCTGCCAGTAAATTTGCCTTTCTGAGGCAGTTCGCCCCCCAGACGAAAGACAATCGCTATCGAAGTCTGTTAGAGAATTTCAATTCAGAAGGATTTACTAGCCAACTTCCGTGAGAGACGGACGTGTCTCGATTAATTTTGTAAAATTTAACTGCTATTTTGATAAAATCCAATTTATTCAAAATTCCAACGTAAATGTTGTTTAATTTACATATTTTTTTATATTGTTGACAGTACCAATATCGTGCAAATATGGTCCATGGTAATAAATATTATTATTATTATTAATGGAAGTATTGCATTTAACTAACTACAACAATATCCTGCCAGTATATTTGCCTTTCTGAGGCAGTTTGGCCGCTGACGAAAAGCAATCGCTATCGAAGTCTGTTAGAGAATTTCAATTAAAAAGGATTCCCTAGCCAACCTCCGTGAGAGACGGGACGTGTCTCGATTAATTTTGTAAAATTTAACGGCTATTTTGATAAAATCCAATTTATTCAAAATTCCAACCTGAATGTTGTTTAATTTACATATTTTTTTCATATTATTGACAGTACCAATATCGTGTAAATATGATCCAATTATTATTATTATTATTAATGGAGGTATTATATTTAACGACAACAACATCCTACTAATTTGCCTTATAGTCTTGCAAAAACTTATAAAATCCTTTTCTGTTCGCGAATTATAGAGATAATCCCATCCCAGTAGAACACCTCGTATGTATATTTCCTCACAGGATACAAATTTATTACTAAATACTTTTCGCAGCGACGGTGTGACGTCTAGAAAGAAGTCCTTGTTCCAAATCTTGCAGGAAATCGTCGACAAAAGGATGCCGGAACCGTTCAACAAGGAAGACGTCGCCAAGAAGTATCCTCACTGCCCACCGATCAGTAAAGAGGCTCTCTACTATCGAGAGGTTTTCGAGAAGAGTTTTTCCAACCTAGCGCCATCTTTTATCCCTTACTTTTGGATGCCTCGATGGACCGACGCGACTGATCCGTCTGCGAGATTCATTAAACATTATAATGCCGACGCTGAAATACAAATTAAAGCTTAAAGGTAAACGTCATGAATTAATTTCTCATTTTTTTTTTATTATTTATTTTATTTTAATGTATAGGAATATTTCCGCCATTTGATGAAACTACACCCCGTGCACCTGATGTTTGATGTTTTGTTACGAAATGCCGACTCTTATGGATAAATAAAACCAACAATTCATATAAATGTATGGATCAAAGTTTTGCTGAAATTATTGTATTAAATGAACTAAATTGTTTACACAGCTTTCATTTTATCCTAATAGCCGTTTGACTACCAAAATGGACACCTTAGAAAGCGCTATTGGCTTTATTATTTATTTATTTTATATTTATTCTAAATTATCAAAGTTGATAACTTGTTTTTATTTATATTCAATTACTATTATATAGTGGAGTTGAGACAAAATTATTTTCAAACCAGTTAAGATCAGAGATATAAACTAATTGGAATGTATTTTGTTTTTTTTTTGTTTAATTTTATATAGTGTAACTTTTTTTGTTATTCTCTAAGATTTATTTATAATGTTGCTTTGTTATGGAATGTTTCCTTGAAGGTTTCTCGAAACCATAAAAAAAAAATTGTTAATTAGGTTGTACATAAAAATCTAAAATGTTTTTGTATGTATATGTATCAAAGTCTAAGCATTTTAGTGGCAGCAATGCAAAAGTTGCAATGTGGGTCGCTTAATAATAAAAAAATATACAATATAAAAAAAGTGTTTTAATCAACAAATAACTAAAACAATCAATACAGCTATAACTAACAAACAGACAAGACAAAAAATGACATTCCGGCATTACTTATTACAACAGTTGGTCAATTTACAGAAAGGACACTTCACTCATTGTTTTCTTCTTGTTTCGGGCATTTTTTGCTTCGTGACGCAAGTATTTACGTTGAAAATCTTTATATCATCAGTGGAGGTAGATTTTTCATGAAGACGTATACGTTAGACACGAATGTTGTCGCAAATATAACGAATGTTATGTGTTATTTAACTTTATCATTTTTGTGTTGCATTAACGTAAAATTTTATTTTATAAAATACCGGATTCCGTCATAAATTTTTGCAGTTTGTGTTACAACGCAACAAAGTCATTGTTCTAATGGTAATTTTGACAGAATAATTAAAAATCATACTTTAAAAGTCGACGACAAAAAAAGGATAAGCGTTTGCGAAAGAATACACAGATAAACACAAGAAAATGCGATAATGAACGGTAACTGGATTGGCTTACAGCGATAAAAGGAGATGGTAGGGTTTTTCCCGGACGTCAGTAGGAAGTATTCACTTGTTATACTTGTTTGTAGCTTAACTTAATGTCGCACTCTGTTTTGCTACCCATCCCCACTATCATTCCATGCATTTAAATGCATTATCGTAGTTCCATGTGTTTGACTGTATATACTTACACACATAACACTCAATTGCATTCAAGTGAGATTCAATAATTCACAAAAGAAGAACGCAGTCTGTGTAAAGATGTATATGATATGAATAGCTAATAAATTGACATAAATGTTTAGAGATAAGAAAGCGAGTCATATTTAGTATATATTCATCCCACTAAACGATTGCATATTTATTTTAATTCTTTACTTTAAAAACATAATTATAATAGAAATTATAAGAGAAAACAGAGACATCTAGCAATAAAATATTAAACAATATCCTCCTAACTTCTTCAAGCCGTTCCAATACAGGTTTCTATTAAAACTGACACCTGCATATATTCTTTTAACCAATAGATGACAGCACAAAACAATACAATAATTTTCTGTTTCAATATTTATTTGTAATTAATGATGATAAGCAATGGCATTTCTAATAATATAATATTTTAAATTTTGTTACAAATGTTTTTGAAAATCAAGCAGTACTTGGCAATATCCATATTATAATATAAATTATAAGAGAAAACCGAGACATCTAGCAATAAAATATTAAATAATATCCCCCTAACCTCTTCAAGACGTTCCAATACAGGTTTCTATTAAAACTGACACCTACATATATTCTTTTAACCAATAGATGGCAGCACAGAACAATAAGAGAATAATTTTCGTTTCAATGTTTATTTGTAATTAATGATGATAAGCAATGGCGTTTCTAATAATAATATTTTAAATTTTGTTACAATGTTTTTTGAAAATGAAGCAATACTTGGCAATATCCATGTTTTACTTTACAGTTTATGTAATGAAGTGTTTGCAGTTATTCTTAGTGTGGCTATTCCGTTTGAGATGTCGCACGAGCGAAAAATTAAATAATTACTTGGCATTATAGATAAAAGAGTTTTATTTCTCGGTGGTATTGATATTAAAATAATAAATTATTTTCTTGTTTATTACAATCAAATTTTACACAATATGAAGTAATACAAGTGAGGAGTTGTTGCCGTTGATAATATTTTGCTGTGTAGTATATGAAATTTTAACGCCCGTGATTTGTAAAATAAATAATACGAATAAAGATATTCAATAAACTTTCAGTACGATAATTATGTATCGTTGTGATAACTGCAATAGATCATATGATGAAAAATAGATTTTAGACAAGACATCTTTGCATATAATGATTGACTCCACCTATATAAATCGCGAAAGTTATTTTTATGAATACACGCGCTATAGTAACAAACCATCCACCACCAGTGTCTGAATTTATTATCAAAACTTAATAAAAAAAAATGTAAATTGAATTTATTACATTTATATATCGCTTTCTATAAAAATAATAAAAATTGTTTTATAATGGAAAACAGAGACATCTAACAATAAAATAACAAACATAATTTTGCACCTTCTTGAAGATCGTTTTCTTTTTCTAAAACTCATTTCTGCTATAATCAACACGGATTACATGCTATTAACTAATAGATGGCAGCACTAAACAGTAGAATTATTCTGTAATTCTAATGTTTATTATTTATTTGTAATCCATTATAATAGGCTGGCGCTTCTAACAATACATGCTAAACTCTATTATTTTTTCTTTTAATAAAACGATATATGTTTATACGTATCCTAATGTGAATGATTTCAGTCTACAGATTTCTGTAATTGAAAGACAAATGTTGCTCTACTAGTTTACCTATTGTGTATAGATGTCGCGCAGAAGCAAATTATATATAATTGTCAGTACTATTTGAATTAATTTTATTTTTCCGTTTATAAAAACTAAATGTTACCAATTAATTACAGTCGAAGAATAAAAATTAGCAGTTGTGTCGTTGCTGATGTTTTGTTATTAATATAAAAACTTGGTGATAGTTAATGATGGCGATTAACTAATAGATGGCAGTACTAAACAGTAGAATTCTGCTGCAATTCCAATATTTATCGTTTATTTGTAATATATAATATAGGCTCGCGTTTCTAACAATACATGTGAGACTCTATTATTTTTTTAAATAAAACGATATATATTTATGCATATCCTAATTGTTAGACGATTTCAGTTTACAGATTTCTGTAATTGAAAGACAAATGTTGCTCTACTAGTTTATCTATTGTGGATAGATGTCGTGTAGAAGAAAATTATGATTGATAGGACTATTTGAATTAATTTTGTTTCTTTGTATAAAAACTACATGCTATCAATTACAATATAAATGTAATACGAAGAATAAAAATTAGCAGTTGTGTGTTGCTGATATTTTACTATTTATTAAAAAAAATGGTGATAGTTAATGACGAAGATCGCTAATCATTTTCCGTCATAATTTAAGAAAGTTTAGCATAAATTATGTATTTTAGTGGACACAGTGGAACCATGGTAAATAATTATTGAAACTTTATAACAAAATAAGAAAAAAATAAAGAGAATGAATAACAAATTTATGTATTTAACATTTATACGGGTGTTTGGGGTTTTTTATGTTACAGGATTATTTTAGAAGTTAATTTCAGAGTATATGTAAATGTAAAATAAATAAAGAATTACTATAAAATGCATAATTGCGTTGTATGATATATTAATAACTGCTTTATTCTGTACAGACATAGTGAAATCACATTTCCATTGATTTAATGCTAATGGAAAATAAATGGAAATGCTAAAATTCTTACTTAAGGTACTAAGTTGTACTTAATTATGTCCAACTAGGACAAAATGGACGAGTAATTAGTAACTGCCTATATAACACATATCAGCCTGTATTTATTTGATAATAATTTAAAAATAACTATGTATAGTGATAAATGAAAAAAAAATACAATCCAAGCAACTAATCATTTCAAATCAACTCGTCGAGTCCGTTCGATAAAGATGTGTGGAATATGGGCAGTTTTCGGACATCAAGAGGGCGATTGTTGCTACGAAGCTTTTAAAAAAAATCTCTCACAGAGGTCCAGATAGTTGGAGATTCGAATACGATAAAAGACTTCAGGTAACTTTCATTAATTTTTTTTTTATCTCTTTAAACTATATAAAACTATTCAAACAATTAGAATAGTTTCCTTGGATTCCATCGTTTGACCATCGTCGATGGTAAATATGGCGTGCAACCCATGAGGTTGTACAAATATCCTGAAACTCAACTTCTGTGCAATGGCGAATTGTATAATTGTAAAAAGGTTCGTACAATTTATTCATTGAGTAAAATCGCCAATTTTCATTTCACGTCATATTCGAATTAGTTAGCCGAAGAATTTGATTTCAAATATGAGACTGCCAGCGACGTGGAATGTATTTTGCACTTGTATAAGGAATATGGCGCCGAGAAAACTGTAAGAAACTTAGACGGGGTATACGCCTTTTGCCTTGTCGATTTCGCACCAGAAGGGTGGTTTTGGCTAGGGATCCTTATGGCGTGAGACCTATGTTCAGATTGAGAACTGCTGATGGAGTTTTGGCGATTTGTTCGGAAGCCAAAGGTGGGTAAAACAAACAATTTTGGGAATCCAACTTCGTAATCTGCCCTTATGGATTTGCAGGTTTGATGGCGGTGGAGAAACTTATCGAGGGTAGCGAGAGAATATTTGAACCTTTTCTTCCTGGTACCTTTGAAGAATATGAATTACTTGACGATGGCAGGACGAAATTGTTGAATTCTGGTAGATTCCATCCTGCGGGAGAGAAGCCAGGATTTACTCCATTTGTTCCATATGAAGGTGAGATAAGCAATCCCTATGAAACTATTTATCAATTTTAGATAAAAAAAATTACAGAAAAACTAAAAATATTTGAAGGAAAGATATATTTTTTCATAACTAATAAAATTTGGATTTTCACTTTGAAAAATATAATCCTGCCTCATTTGTTTGTTTTATTCTCATGGTGATAACCTTGATTATTTCAATCTTGAAATAGAAACTTACAACAACAAATAAGGTAATTTATAGTGGAATTTCTGAAGTGTTGATAAAAATCAATCTAATCAAAATCGTATTAGATGTGGCTCTTATTAGGTGTAATAGATAATTTAAGGTACAATATTAAGATGAAAGGTCATCAATCAAACAGGCAACTTAAAAGGCAAAATGATGTTCAAATGTACACGTGGGTTATCTGGCAAATGTTCAGGAAAGTGGCTAAACTATGTCCCAAAACTTCTTCTTTATTTTTATCCTAAGTGGGACAAAAATATTACATGAATGTAAAGATTAAATATCTTTTTACATATTATTTTCGGATATTTGTTATATATAATACATTTATTATTTCATATGTTGTTACGTTTTTGGGATTTAAGTTACTAACACCTAAATCTCATTAAAGTAAAATAACATAACAACAATATTTTCAGTGAAGAATAATTCTATGACAAAATGTTTGTGGATCTTATAGCTTTAAATAAAGACAATTTTTAATTCATCAACAACATCTCAACGATTTAATGTCTTTCCAAGTTTCTATAATTCACATAGCCAAATTTAAATTGCTTATTCTTAGTAACTTCAACTTTGAAACACAAAATTACCTACTTACAATTTTGTACTACATTAACAGTTATTTTAATGGGTTTACGTTGAAGTCACTAAAAATAGTGGCGGGAAATTTAAATTTGGCTATTAGGGAAGTGGTGAAAACAATTACCATAATGTGGATGACTTTTTCCATCTACTATTGTCACAACATAGTGTTGTCCAGTCAATTACATATAACACATTCATTTGTTGTTTATTGTCTTCCTATGACAAACATTTTGTCACAGAAGTAGAGTATAATTGACCAATTAAAAAAAAATTTCAAGCAAGTGAAGAAGAATAGACGATTCAACTCTTTTACAGCTTGAAAATTCTGTTTATTGTTAATTATTTTTATCTAACATAACATACTAGTTATATTTGACATATGTATCTATTTTTTGTTTATGTGTTTGACAATAACAAAAAATACTTGATCCTTCAATTATCCTTTCTATTGTGAGCTCCCACTTTTAACATGTATTTAAACAAACACCACTAACTAAATTCACCTAAATACTACTTATTTATATTCACTATTTATTTCTACAGATGATTATTACTTTACGGCTGTCTCCACTAAAATTGCCTTTTGGTCTCGTTTACAGGCGTGTTTATATTTCGCCCCTTTAATTCCAGAGAGGCGACATCTTTCCAGAATATTCTACTTCTAATACATTCGTATTAGAAAGTTCGATTACGTATCCATGAAGCACACTATAGCGCCATCTCTGAGCGATTTAACTATTTAAGACTCCCGCTATACAGGTAGCGCCATCTGCTGACGCAGTTGAAAATAATTTAGTCCAAAGAGACGCGCGTAACAATATTAAAAGTTTGCGGAGGAAACTCCTGTTTTGCACAAATCCAAACAGGCGTAGTCTTTTAAGTCGTAATAAATCAGATACTACGTCTTCCTTGTTCATCAAGTTTTTAATTTTGAGTTAGTATGCTTTATGCGAACGTTTTCTATCATCTTTTTTGAATACGTTAATTTTCTTAACATTGCAACGTTTTCATCTTTTTTTCTCCATATCTTTTGTGAGGCACATTGCTTCCTCTGCAAACATATAATAACTTACAGATTTTTAGTTTAGTATATCTAGTCTGCCCACTTAAATATAACTGTCCTGGAATCTCATCTGACGCTTTCAGTAGCTTATCTCTCACTCTTCGTGATTTCCTTTCTTTTTTTTTCTTGTGGATACATGCCATCAGTTCACTTTGCCATTCTTTCTGCAATTTAATTCTTTCCATGTTTGAGTTATTATTAGCTTATACAGCTTCCTTAACAGTGATTTCTGCATTTTTAAAATAACTCATTGCTGACTTCCTCTGGGGTTTTATTGGTTCTAAGATTGTTAATAATCGTAAATTCTAAAGAACTTGGTATTTGCCCAAGATTTCGATTTTTTTTGTGGTGTTGATCCAAAACTTGCCCATGACTTGGTCCAAACTGTGTTTTGGTAGAGTCTTGTTGCATTTGTTTCCCAATCTTTGTTTGACAAAAGAAAAGTATTTGTTCAAATACTTTTCTTTTATCTTTGCTACCCTACTATCTTCATTAATTATTTCAACATCCCTTTATTTTATCGCTCTGCGTAGTTTGTATGCCTCATTATTTTTTTATTGGGTGCCTTGTTCCTTCTACGATTGTAATAATTTATTTCTTGCATTGTTCTTTTTTTTAATCGTTCTCTAACGTTGTGTATCTAATAATTATTCTTTTTTTTTTGTGATGTCAGTTATTGTCTAAATCCTTATATTTACTGCAAAATCGATACTGCAGTTTTTCCTGTCTTGTTTCGATATAATGTTGCTTCAATTGCATATAACATACATCAAATAAATATAATTGCAGCATTAACAGAAGACGTTTCCACCACATCAGAACGCTACTAACATCAGCCGTCAAAAAGCGTTTAATGGCGGAGAGAAGATTGGGTTGCTTACTATCTGGAGGCTTAGACTCCCTTAATCGCAGCATTGGTGTTAAAACTTGTCAAAGAAGCCAATCTTCCTTACCAAGTCCAGGTAAAATAATCACAATTTAATTCCAAAATAATTTTTCGCAACATCCTTTTTATGCAGACGTTTTCCATCGGTATGGGAGACAGCCCTGATATAGTAGCCGCAAGAGAGGTGGCCAAACATATCGGGAGCGACCACCATGAGATAATTTTTACGGAAGAAGACGTAGCGAAGTGTCTAGATGATGTTATCTATCACCTAGAGTCTCCTGACATCACCACCATAAGATCCTCAGTTGGCATGTACCTCCTATCCAAGTATATTCAAGGAAAATACAGATAGCACTGGTGATCTTTAGTGGTGAAGGCGCTGACGAGGTCGCCCAAGGTTATATTTACTACAGGGATGCTCCGAAACGCTGACGAGGCCTTGAAGGACAGCAAGAGATTGTTGCACGAGATCTTTCTGTTCGATGGATTGAGAATCGATAGAACCATAGCTTGCCATAAGTATTTTACATTGACCAGAAGGAATTTTGGGGATATTAATGATTATTTTTTCCAGTTTAGAGATGAGAGTGCCATTTTTGGACCAGCAATTCGTTTATTACTACCATGAATTTGCCCAAGGAATTGATACGTCCTAGAGATGGTGTTGAGAAGTTCCTCATACGTTCTGCTTTTGAAGGAACTGGTCTCTTACCTGATAGTATATTATGGAGACATAAAGAAGCATTTAGGTAAGTATCAAATTTGCAGCAACGGTTTTCGAGCAAGCTACAGATTATTTTTGAAATACCTTTTTTTAATTCATTTGGTGCAATTACTCAGCGATGGTCTTACATCCCGGAAGAAAACATTATTCCAAATCCTGCAAGAAATCGTTGAGAAGAGAATACCGGAGCCGTTCAACAAGCAAGCAGCTGCTAAAAAATACCCTCACTGCTCGCCAATTAGTAAAGAGTCGCTATACTATCGAGAGGTTTTCGAGAAGAATTTTCCACGATTAGCTTCATCGTTTATCCCATACTTTTGGATGCCACGGTGGCTTGATGCGATTGATCCTTCTGCGAGATTTATTAAACATTACAATGCTAACACAGAAGTGAATGTTAAAGCTTAAGTATTATATGATTTAAATGTCAAAAGTAATAAATTTTGGTTCGATTCTGTTGATAACGAAAAGCCATTGGTGAATTAATAAGTGTATTTGGTGGAAATGTATGTATATCCGGTTGCATTCTAATGCATGTAGATCTTTTATTTTACGCTATATGTGCTAAACTACAAAAAAATTAAGTAGTAAGAACTCAAGTTTGTAAATTAGTGGTACTGAAAGTGTCTTGCTATTTTATAGTTATAATATCAATTTTTCATAGGGAATTGGCTTCAGATAAGAAACAACATGATATCCAAGAAATAAATTTTCACTATAATACAATTTACCATTCAAAATAAAAGTAAAAAATCTTTTTGATCTTGTCACCTGCAAACACAGCATTTCTTGTCAATTGATGCACCGGTAGATTCATTTCACAGTTTCTTCTAATGTAAAATATGTATATCCCTTAATTCAGTTAAAAATTATTGCTGATTTAATTATTATTCACGAAAAATCATCAAAACATTTGATCAAAATTTGACAGACTGCTGAGTTGATTGTCAAAATACAGTGGCACCAACCCACATTTAGTGACTATTGTATTGGCGTAATTAAATTAAATTAGAATTTCTAAATATTTTTCTAGGCTAAAAATCTAATACAAATATTATGCGCTAGTTCATTTATACCTACCGTACTCTAATGTAATTATTAAAAATTATTATTTAGAAAGCGAAGTATCAAAGCGCCATCTATATTATTTTAATGTAAGTTTCGATTTTATAGATTTCTATAATTTGATTGATTTTTTAGTGCAACTTTTAATTTGCCTATCAGCTGCTAGATGGCGGGCAAAACTAAAAATTAACTTTATTAAATGTAAATGCATTATAATAATAAAATTTAAACATTTAATATTCATATAGTTACGTTAGTAAAAATGTTGTATTAAATATTTAAAAAACCAAAAAAAATGTTTCACATTACATTTAAAGGAAAAATGCCAGAAATAAAATAAATTTTCACTTATTAAATAGGATACTTAAGTTAAAACATACGAATTTGTTAAAAATTTGCGGCCTTTAAATAAACTAATTTTAATACTTCATGCATTTTCTATTTATATATTACATACGGTGTTATGAAATACGAATTACATTGCGTTTTTTAATGCACTAGCGGTTATTACTTTTCTAATATTTCGTCTTTCTACATAATTTTTAAAACACCCACGGGCAATTTTTCATAACATGCTTTATCATATTAATGGGGGAAACATAGTTTGGGAAACAGATTAAAGTTCTTATTACAAAAATAAGTAAATATCTGTCGTTAGTTTGTAGTGTAACATACGTACTATGTTGTAAATACTCAGAAATTTGCATTCAAACTTAGAGTTAAAAAAAAAAAATGTAGAGAAGCCAAAATACGATTATTTTTTGTATTACATTTATTTTTTATACAAACTGTTAATAAACCAGAAACAAATCTATTATAGATCAGATCTGCACCAATAACTAGTACAAGTAACTTCGTATTATTTGTACGTCATTTTTTAATCATAAAAATATTTGATTTCTTTTATAAGCATGAATGAATAGAAAGAATTATAAAAAATAAGTTTATTTGAGGGATGATAAAATAAATTATTAAAAGAGATATTCGAGCGCCCTCTATCAAGTAGTAATATGACATAGCTATATTACAGATATCTGTAATTTGCATAAATAATACAATAATTTTAATTTGCTATTAGCTACTAGATGTCGCAGTAGGTTATTTTCTTTGTTCAACAAAATCGTTTTTGAAAAGTGTCAGTTTGTAAAGTAATTTTTTTTTAGGTTATTTAGAAGCTTTCGTATTTGAATATCATTTCTTTCAAAGATTTATGCGTGTTTGTGTGTATTAACGACACTGAATGCAAGCACAAGATTGAATCTAGTTATAGTTAATCATTTGTTCTTAAAGTTAATTAGATTTTGATATATCTGATCTAATATTGAGAATTTCCATTGTGCGGCCGTAGCAAAATAGTAATTTCCCTTTCAGTTAGACTTTTTAAAGTTTAGCGAAGCTCTCTGAAGGAAAGTAAATGTGTCCCTATTACACCTTTACGCAAGAAATATCCACCGATTAGTGGAATATATTAAGTGACCCTCTATCAGATCTTATCGACCGATTCTACGACGGACGAACGGGGCCCCGTTTAGGACGATCCGGATCGGGTAGGGGTGCAATTGATACCGATAAATAGTTCCCCGTTATAACCCTGTGCTCTGGTTCTCTGTATTTTTTTTCCTTCTGTGCGTTTAACTGGCCGGGGCGACCGGCTTGTAAGTACGCAATTGGTGTATTAGAGTGATTTGTGATTTCCATTTTAAGGGAGGGGGGCCGGCCGGGGCAATTACAATTTACATAATTATCCCATCGTTTTGGCCAGCGTAACATGGGTTAGGTGGTGTTTCTAATCAAGATGGTCTTATGGCGGTTGGGGCGTCCCATAGGATGGAATAAGTGCGTTTGGTATTAGATTCTAGACGGTCGATACGCTACATAGCTTGGATGGTTATATGTTATATGGAATGAATGCTAAGCGAGGTGGGATTGTTTTAAATCGTCATTAATAATATGAATATGGTAAATTCTGGTATCAAATTGATTGTAATAAAGGGGTTCGGAGTTTATAAGGTTAGGATAATTGAAATATTTTGAAATATGTATGTGCACGCAATAAGTCAGTTAACGTGTTTACGTACTTTTTACGTCAATAGTTGGTTAGGTTAGACATTTACGTGTGGTTTTCTGAAAATGTTATATAAAGAATATTTTTTATTAGTCTCTAAGGAAACATATAAATCCCATTTGATTTTTTTTTTAGTTTATCATACCTGATGATAAACTGCTTTCTTTTAGTAAAAGATAGATATTACTTGTAATTGGCAATGGTGATTTACCAAGCAATAGCACAGAATAAGCAGAAATGACAACAGCTGATTTTTTTATCTTGTGCTTGCTTTTTTCTCAATGATTTGATGAAGATTCTGAGGACAAATTTTATTTTTAGTATTTACTAACATTTTAGTAATGGTGTTTCAATTTATTTTTATAATCACAAAGTATATAGTAGGGGAGTTTTTTATCTTGAGATAACGGAATATCTCTAAAACACTGCATCAAATCAAAAAAAGATCTTAATAAGATTTGTTATAATGTAGGGCTCACTGAATGTGCCGAAACTCGATTCCCCCACCTCACCCCCAGAATGGAGGGGGAGCAATTTTGAAAATCTTAAAGGGGTTGCGCTGTAATCGCACAAAAAAACATGATTCTTGAAGGTATGGAAAAATACACAAAAAAAGAAAGCAAGCAAACATGATTTGTGTGTTTTTTTATTTTAACATGAATAACATTTCAAAAAAGCCAGGTGTCGAAGCCTATGTACCCCTTCATCGAGACATTTATTTATTCGCAATTGGAATGCTATTCAACGATACAAAACCGTACTTTACTCAGTACTTGATAAGCTGTCCGAAAAATACTACACATGTCCGATTCCCATTTAGATTATTAATTACTTAATCCAATACAAATTTAGTAGTGTTGAATATTTGAGACAGCAATGGGGCTATGGAGGGAGTAAAGTAAATTCTTTGTTGTGAATGGCTTTTGGACATTATTACTTTTTTTTAGAATGACGATGTCCCTGTCAATATAAAATATTTAAATTCACCCATGTTAGACAGACGCGGTAAGATTTTATTAACATACAGTTGTTACATTATTTTGACAAAAAAAACGTTTTTTTTTAGAATATACCGCCAGCGTATGTATAGAAAAACATATCATTGATGAAGCCATTTCTTTATTAGATGCCCTCCCCAGTGACCAACTATATTTATTTCATATTTTATAAATATTTAAAAAATATTAAATCTTTCTTGAATATTAGTTATATTAATAATATTATGCATAAAATATATTAGAAAACATTTAAAAATATATATGTTATGTAGCATTAATAATATTTATGGCAAATGTTTTCTCATTATATTTTTCATAACTGCAAGAATATTTTGCTTTGTATTTCTGTAAATATTTATTTTATATAAAAAAAAAAGATTGAATTTTTGCTTTTGTACATTTGGTGCGTAGGACGAATAACATAAAATGGGTAAAAATATGCATACATATTAAGTATGGTATTACCTATTTAAGATATATTTAATGTATTATATTATTATGTATATTTGTAAGTTGCGAACGCAACACAACACCTTTATTCATTACGGTGCGGTGTTATATGATTTAGTATTGTTTATGCGTCTATGGATTAGGTACATAGAATGCCTACGCGCACGGTGGCATATCAACATTTTCGTTCGTTTGCCGTTACATGTTATAGTTTTATAAAGTATACGATTAGGCAGATTAGGGTTAACTGTGTAATTAATTTTGCGGGTGTGTTTTAGTGTTTGTGGTGATTACGAGGTAAGCAAAATTTGAACATGTCATGCATTATATGATAATTGAATGCTCAATATCGCTATGTACAGAAATCGTTTTATAATATAATTGTAGGATTTATGCATCATATAGGTACTGCATCTACCAATAAATTGCTAGTTGATTTGCTTAAGAAATTCATCTCTGTAGAATAAGCGTCATAACCTAATAGAGGTTAGAATACGTTGTGTGTTTGATTGTTTGTACGTAGAATGTTTTCAAATTATTAAATAAAGTAAAAAATAGGTATCGTAAGTATAGAATGTAGCACCACTCCAATTATTGTAAATGCTCCAAATGTATTAGTAGTGTTGATAATGTTGTACGATGTTTTATTCATGGTATGATCTAATACAATTGGCATTGTTTTAGAGGCTACAAGGAAACGCCATGAGACGCCACTACGAAGATATGAAAAAAGCCATAAAGATGGTACCTGGCAACCACCAAGGCTAGACTTAAAAAATGAGTATTTTTCATTTTTATTGCTTATTCAAATAAAATGACAATAAATACGTTTGTTTCTTATTTAGAACACTTCAATTAAAAATAGTGATTAATTTGATAAACCTTCAGTATGCCTTAAAAGATGCCAGAATTATTGATTATTAATTGTATGGTGAGTTGTGAAAAAACAATTCTTGCCTTTTAGACAACTCTATGTATGTTTCGACTTTTCGTTATCGACGTTATACATTCTAAATAACCAAGAACAATTTTAGTTCATTTTGACAAATTGAATAGATTGCATAAAAAATCTCAACTTTCATATAAATAATATTTTACAAATATTTTAGAAAAAATATAGCGCTTACATTAATTTTAAAATATGGAATAAATATTTTAATTGAATATTTTATCTATATTTAGAAAAAAATATATTCAAAAACCTTTCACGAAAAATATTTATAAATATATTGTTAAAAAATTCTTGTAATAGTTTCTTGGTTGTTAGGGTTCTATAGGGTTGCTTGCTTTTGTTTTTTTTGTATTTGGACGTTACTTTGTTGAAATTCACCCAGATCAGGGAACGAAGAGCCAAGGTTATTCACAATCATCACAAGAACTGGACCTTATAATGTGGTATATATACTTTCATATGTGTGTTTTAGTTTTTTAAGTTTTCTAGCTTCTGGATTCACTTCGTTGTATTAAAGTTATTTTATAAATTAATAAAACGCATTTTCTTTAAATGTACAGCTAAACAAAAAACTATCCGTCCAGTTTGCGTAAGAGAGAAGACTGTGGGCTATTCGCCTGTTGAACCGGAAGTTATAGCTCTTAATATTCTCTCTTACTCTAACTGAACACACAGTTGCTGCTTTTACTGTACTGAAAATCACGTATGAAATTTTATACTAAAAATTAATCACCTATGAAATTTCTTACTAAAAATCACTTATGAAATCTGTAATTTTACATGGTAATTTTACTTTCATGCATGAATTTTACTAACACCATGAAAATTCATGTACGAAAAGATGGTAATTGTGTTGCCATGCTTTCGTACATGAAGTTTTACTGTGTATGGTATCATTACTTTCTGTGCGCAGAAGTCCCTAGAAGTTAGTTCAAACACTTTTTCAATTTCAAATTAGCAAACTTGTGCCTCCGACCTAACGTAATATACGCTTGAGTACACATTTAACTGAATGCAAATTAAAGTTTAACCAAGCTTAAAAATAAAATCGAGAACCTATCAACCACTTAAGAAAAGGTATATGCCTAAGAAAACGTTGCCGAAAACGAAACCTTTTTAAGTGGGAAATTATTATAACGTAATTTATTATAACTTACCTATACCGGACACGTCAAAAAAAACTGGTTAAATTCGGCACGAGGGACCCCCAAAATAACCGTTCCTTAATTCATTCAAACGGACACAATTTTAAAGTGTCACATTTTTCGACCGTCCCCGAAAAGGTCGTTTCGCGGAAATTAAAAAATCATTTCAGAACCGGTAAGACGCGCGTACAAACACCGGGTCTCCCTTATTAAATCGAGACTACCTATTATAATATAAAAGGGGAGTATACTGAAGCGCCCTCCTTTTTTCTAAGGTGACCGTGGCCGGTCAGTTAGACTTGTAATTGTACAAATTTATCTTGACCCATTCAAATGCCAATTTAAAACGCATGTAACGCCGTTTAGCGCGCTGCAAATCATGTTAGCTGTCCACCGGGGCTGAGGTCGGGTGAATCGTGAGGACCACCCTTTTTCGACCGCAGGTACCGTTCACCTATGACCTGCCTCACCACGTCGTATCGGTCACCCTTCTGCGATTAAAAGTGCCCGGTGACCCTTCGAGGACGGATAGCTAACTTCCTCATTGTTATTTATTTCCTTGTATCTGTATGTCTTCTGTTATTGGATGATGGTATTTTTTTTCTCCGTGAGTTTCTTTTGCGTTACTTTTGTCTGAAGCGATGTACGAATACGTGGACAATGCCGAATCCGTTAGTTGCGTTTGTTACCCGGAGGCCACTCGAAATTCGTTACGGCTTAAAAGAAAATCCTTGCGGCTTACATATGTGTCTTTGGAATCGCAGGTATTTATACGTTTCTGGACCTGTGGTAGTTACGAAATATTTCATTCTTGTTTGTAGAAGTTGTGTTGATTTGAATGTTTGATTTGTATCAGTGCGCTGCATAGGTATATTTGCATCACCCGGCGAGTAAAAATAAATGAGGAGTGTCCATGCATAACGTAACAAATCTAACTTTGCCAATCCATTGCCGTTGTAGGTTTCGATTAAAATAGGAAAAGTACCTACGTGGGAAATCTGTAAACGTGTTTCAATCATATTTGACAAATAGAATTTAATGTGTAGAAATACGTAATGTTAACAACAAAGGGACTAGCAGTACCTACTGCTCTGGATGGAAGGAGGTTGGAGCTGGTGTCCGCCAAGGTTCAATACTTGGCCCGCTATTGTTTAACATTTTCATCAACGATTTACTTTTCAATATCTTGGTAAAACCAACGCTATATGTAGATGATACAAATATAGTGATAGCGGATGACAACGTGGACGACGTAACTAGAAGGCGTGGGTTGGTTATGAGAGATCTTGCTGGTTGGTTTTCAGCGAATAACTTGACAATAAGTGTCGAGAAGACTAATATCGTGTTCTTTGGCTGTCGGGGGAACATAAATAGGTATACAGGTTTTACAGTTGACAGAAATTCAACTTGGGTGGAGCACCTACAAACAGTAACACCAACACTACATAAAGCTATATATGTGTTATACAAGATGAAAACACTGTGTCCTACCGATACGTTAAGAACGATCTACTTCGCACCATTTTCAATCCATAGTTTTATATGGTTTGCTCTTCTGGGGAACAATGTAATCCTAAATTTCTCCGCCATAACTTTACGAAGAGTTAAACATTTAATTCTTATGCGAGAGTAAGTGTTAAAATATATAATAAATTATTCAGCAATATTAAAATTTAGAATAATAAACTATTTAGGAAACACCTTAAAAATACTCTCTCTTTACGAGCATTATACTCCTTGGAGGAGTACTTTGAGGGGCTCTGAACGCTGGGATGGTTCTGTGTAACACCTATACAGCTCTATATTTTATACTTTACCTTTTAGATATACACTGGTTATTATCATTTGTAACTATAATTTCACTATTATACACATTATTTTTTTATTGTTTTTATATCCGTGTATATATTTTATTGTATATATACCACTGGTCAAATATATACTACTACTACTACTACTACTACTATCTAAACCGTCTTGGATTGTCCGAGTTGCGTCCAAAATATGAGAAGGATATTATTCATTATTATCTGAATATATTTCTACGGAACAATTTGTTATATAATTAAATATAAAAATGTATAAATGGAAAACAATAGAGGACTAATTGGCGAACCTTGTGGAACGCCCTTTTTAATGTTGAGTTGCAATGAGATATCGTCGCCAAGTATCACAGACAAGTATCCTTCCGAACCAAAAAACTCTTTAACATCAGCATAGCATTAGTGGACGACCCAATAAAGTGAGGTATTGTGATCAGTGGTATCAAATGCCTGGCTAAAGTAAAACAAGAACAGTAAGCCGGCCCTGATATGCAACATTAAAATACTAGTGACAGTCAACATCACAGTCTCGCAACTATGTTTTGTGCGAAAACCTAACTGATAAGTATATCGGCATCCTTGATAAATAAAAAAAAAACAAATTAAAATGCCCAAAAAACCTGTAAGACTGAATAAGTACTTAAATTAATAAAGAATTTATGAATTACTATGTTGAACAATTGAAAAACACGCACAACACAATATAAATATGATACTTAAAATTAAATATGAAAATACGAATTAATGCGAATATTTGTTTATTAATGCTATCTTGAATACTGCATTCATCGTACAGAAATGGCTACAGGGGAGGGTGGGGCAAGATGGGGCCACGAGGCATGATGGGGACATCGTCTTATCTAGAAAACGGCAGTAAGCATCTGTCAAATAATAGCAGTCCTAATATTGACAAGTGCTGTTTTATGATTGTTGTAATGTAGGAAACTTTTACTAGTCGTAATAACAAAGTTATTGCCGTTTGTGCGTGAACTTTGCAATTTCCAGAATTTCGTTATTATTTTGATGGCGAGTTCAACGGCCAGTATCGAAAGCATAAGTAAATTATTTATAACTACACTTTTTTGTGCTTATTAATTGACATGTATTCTATGTATTTTCTATAGTGCGTTATTTGTTTATTTCAAATATTTAATATGTTATTATAACATAACCAGAAACTGTCCCAAAGAGGCAAGATGGGGTTATTGGTATGGGGCAACATGGGGACATCACTATCTCACTCTTCAGTCTGGTCCGTCATGTCTGGATATGCCATCATGCTTTCTCGAAGACATACTGCCTATTTCTCATGTTAGGAATAAAGTACAGGTTCAATCAAAGCGTAACAAAGGAAAGACAACAATCTTTACAACCACTACGTATAAAAATCTGCTACAAGAAAATAGAAGTCTGGAGAATCCCTAAGGCAACTAGAAGTGCTGAGGGAGAGTTAAAGGAAAAAAAATGACAAAGAAGAAAGCAGAAGAGATCAAGCAGCCGAATTTTGTAAGGAAAGCAAAGAGATAGATTTTTAGAAAACGTCAAGGAAATAATCAAGTTCTTCTGTTGAGGAAGATGACGCTCAATGTTAGTATTGTAAGGGGAAGTATTGATACAATGCCATGGGAGGTTGGGTACATCAAGGCTGTGCAAATAACCTGGATGAGTTCGTCTTCTATTGTCTCAATTGTGAAGATTAAGTTTAATATTCTTATCGTTATTGTATTTTTTTTTTATTTTAAGTAGTGCCGCTTTAAAGAGTTTAAGCTTTGTTCCTGCATGTTTTTAAGAATATTTTAAGAATCTATTTTTTTTTTTACCTATTACCTAGATTTATGGTACGACCCATTCTTAACTCACCTGGAACCCCATCTTGCCCCCATAGTGGGGCAAGATGGTGTATTTACACATTTCTTTTCAAAATTTTCTCACAACATCAAGAATACCCATCGAAAAATTGTAAATTCATCCATCAGCAGATAAATGTTTAAAGATTACAACAAGCGTACTTAGAACTTGTATATCAATTGCAATCCTGATGCAGTGTTCTAAGCTTAATGTTCCATCTCTTGCCCACTTCCCTATGTATTTTCAATGAAAATATGTTAACAGAAAAATGTTACGATGAAAGAGATTACGATGCTAAATGATATTATTTACGGAAATTATTATCGTCAGAATATCAGAATACTACGTTCCTATAGGTTTTACAGTTAGGATAAACAGCTAAGGACTTAACTAAGAAATATGCCATGTCTTACAAGTACATATATCTACACATCTTTTCATTTCTCTCAGGAAAACATATTCAAAAAAAAAAATCCACATTCACAATCAATTTTGCCTTTAAATTCCTATATTTTAATCAGAAAACGTTCGTATTCACTCATGAAGAAATTTTATAGTTTTATAGCTGAGATAAATCGTCATCATGTGAATTAATTTCAACCCTTTTTCTTTGGCATACTTTTTGGATGACACACCAGATATATTCCCATAATTGTACATCAACCTAATACATAAAAATCGCGTGAATTCTCAGGCCGCTACTGGAGTGAACACTTTTCCCAGTGGTTCCTCTTTCCTTCGCAAACTCTCCCTCTCTCCTTTCGAAAAGGTCGAATCGCGGGAATGAAATCCAACGCGTCCTGTAGACGGCCGGACGAGAAATTACTGTCGCGTAACAAATTCTGTTAGAACGAAGAGGAAAAAAGGAACCGAACGGCACAATCGGAAGTGTCCAGCGCTTGATTAGGGTCAAACGCGAAACGCCCGAGGAGGACACAATTGCGACCGATTGTTGTAGTACACATACGTTGTATAAGACCTCGATCCGGTCAGTGCGCGTTTCCCAACCCCTTCCCGCTTTAGGAAATCGAATCATTCCTATTAATTATTCCACGGTTTATTGTTTGTCGGAACCTCTTCCGTTTCTATTCTTTCCTTCTTCGACGGTGCTTTTCCAGTTGGGGAACTATACTTATATATGTATCTGCCACCACTGCCGAGTTTCTCTTATAAAGGAATGTTTGTTCACATAATAGTAATAGAAATACCTGCGTCTTGTAAGTGCCGTTTTATTCGAATTTAAGTGGCTGGTCACTGTGGGAAGTTTGCTTCCTATGTTTTTATTTCACGATTTTAGTAGGGCAATAGCTGAAATTGTACTTAATACTTTTGCTTACGTTTGGTCACAATTGCAAAGGAATAAAATCTGAAAGATGCAAATGAGAATTTGAAAAAATTGTTATTAGATTTGTTTGTTATATATATCTTATGCTGATTTTTCGTTAATTATAAGGTTAAGATTGCTGATAAATGAAGTGTGGTAATTAGTACTTCCTCTAGTTGGTTCGATTTCAATTTATAATTTATTTACTACATTGAAATTATTATTTCAGTACCGGTTTCGGCTGATGTTAGTCTTCTTCAGGTGAAAATTGGAAATAATTGTGAATACAAAATAAAATGAATCAGCTAAGAATAAAGTTTAAATTTAAATTAAAGTTAGTAAAGTTTGGTAAAAATATTTCTTAAATAGTTAATATAAAATTTTATACTTATAGAATCATCAAAACAAAAAAAATCTCAATACATTGTTTTTTATATTTTCAAGACTTACAATGCTGTGTCAAAAAGGCTAAAACATCGGTTTTTCTATATCTTCGGAAGCGTTTAGATGCATCTTATTAATATCTAAAATAAGCTACTTTTTTCTCATATATCTTCCATACTTTTCGAGATAGCAATAGCGTCCTTATCAAAGCCACCTGTATATGCGAAATGAGTCATTTGCGGATCAAGGTTCATTAAGATTTTTATTTTTATACAACGAGTAAGGGCGAGCTCGCAAAATCCTTTGTTTTTTTTGTGATCCGTTTTCTATGACCTTCAAGCCTAGCTGCCATCTTGTAAAGCTGTTGCCGGGAATTTTCAAACGTGTGGGTAATTTAAATTTTAAAGGAAATAGGAAAATAGACTAGAAAAATCCAAAAATGTATGCGTTTTTTATTCTGATTTTATCGCAAATATTTCTGAGTAGCTTATAGTAATAAAAAACACGATTCTAGTAAAATAATGTTTGATTAAGTGATACATATATTTGCAAGTGTTTTAAAATAATTGAGTTTTAGTGAAAATAAATCTCTATTTATATATTTTAGAGTGTAAAATATTCTTCCAAGAATAAATAAATATGTTGTGGTTCTTTCTCAAATAAATTAATAAAAATGCAACCACTTCAGTGGAAGGGCTTTATTGTAGATTTTCAAATTTCTGATACGAACATACACCAACTTATAAGTAGGGTTCAAGAGTTATGACTATATATCGTTCTGTGTAATACAAAGACTGTTCCTTTTTATTCGACTAATTCATTTCTAACATCCGACCCTGCAGTGGTTTATCAACAATGATGTCCGGGAATACACAAGCGGAAAGAGTTTCAGACGTAGACTAAATAATATCGAGTTGTCTATAATGTGAATAAATGTGAAATGCGAGGAATAAAATTTGTACTAATATAATGCAGTTCAGACCAAAATCACATTATTTTAAAAAGTGAACATCAAATGAATTAAGTTAGTTATTGTGATAAATAGCGATACAGTTTAAAATGAGTATCTAACAAATAAATTGATTTAATATGACCTAGGAAACTCTTCACAACAATAATAATTCTTCATATCGCATACACTTTCTTAATTCTTGTCCTGTTGTAGCTCCTCAATTTCTAATTCTTGAAATTTGATTACAAAGATAGATTCATTTCAGGGGCGGAACTAAAAAACCGCACGGGCCCTAAAGCCCAAGGAACCAACTGGTTTATATAACGAAACATTAAATTTTCTGAAAAACAATAACATAAAATTAAACAAATGTAGGGGACAAGTATATGATGAAGCAAACGTTATGAGTGCAGCATACAACAGAGTCCAGACTCTTCTTAAAGAACCAACCTAATGTACGTACATTCATTGGGTATCTCATAATTTAAATTTGGTTATTAATGATGCTGCCAAAAGTTGTATGAAGTTTCTGAATCTTTTACAACTGTAGGAGATATTTATGCATTTTTTTGGTACCTGAAAAGTTGGGACTTATTGTTGAAGCTTACAGGGAGTCACTAATTTGGTGTGTGTGGAATATTACTCTATTATTCTATTTTTCTTGTTTTTGTATTATTTTTTTAAACCCACTTTTTAGTAGATGTCAAAAATCTAGTGTCTAAAAAAACAGTACAAAATTTTTTAAAAATGTCAAAAATGTAAATCATGGATTTTTAAATACCATGTAGAAACTTTTGATTCTTTACACACACTTCTTAATTTTGTTTGTGGTCGAAAAATTATTGTTCCGCCACTGAATCATCCGAAAATACAAGGAAACTGCGACCATTGTTAGCATCAGGCTTTATCTTGCAAGAGCGAATGGTACAATAGCATGATGCCCATTGGCGTCTTCTTTCACGGTTATTTCACTCAAACATAACAATATAATACATAACAAAATATGTAAATGTTATGGCCACTACTCTTACCTTGTGCACAATGGATCTTATCAAGGTTCATTAATTGTTTTTAAAACTGCAGGGGTTATTTGAAACTAATAAATTAAATAAAACAAGTAAATCATACAGATTAAACGGATGAGTAAACTAATGTATGTAGGTACCAATGTAAACAATAACAAACTGCCATATTGGAAAACTGTTGTTTGAAGTGAAGTTACGCTTAGAAATTTAGACCCGATAACTCATCAATTGTCCTTACTGCTTATAGTATCCTTTAAATATCGCTTGATCATCTTTTAAATAAGCACCTAAATATAACGTGAGAATCAATCGTCTAGAAAGCTGTGCAACGACTGGTCTCAACACCTCCCATGCCCCCTCGTATCTCCCCTTCCTCTCACCCGAATACACAGCTCGCGACGCGGCGGCGGCTGCATATTTTAGCGGCGTGTCGTTATTTGGGACGCGCGATCCGCGGCGAATCAGCCTTGACAGTGCATCGCGTTGACCTTGGCCTTCATCGCGCGCGCGTTCGCTGCAGGCCGGGGCGTCGCATTCTCCCGTGGCTTTTTTTCCCCCTCAACCGCGCCGTGCTCCGTGCTTTGTGTACTCGGCGGGCCGCGAACGCTGCGCGACTGTTTTTTTCCCCTCCCTCCTCTTTTTCGGATCTCGCGGCCCGGGTCGTTGTTATATTTCGGCTATCGCGATTTATATTTAGAAATGCCTCGGATTTTTCTTGTTTCTCCATTTTCTTTTTTTTGACGGTATTCTGGTTTATTTCTTTGTTCCTTGTTTGTTCGCTTTACGTCTTTTTTTTTGTCTTCACTTCATTTCGTTTGAATCACGAGTTCTTGCGTCGGTTTTTTTTTTAAGTCAGAGTATTATATTTAAAATTTAAATCTTTTCTTGTGTTTCGTAAATGAAAAGAAGTTAGAAAGATTCTGAAGGCAGTAGGTGAAATAAGGATTTTCACCTAAAATGTTTTCATAGTTCATAATATTTGTAATTTGTTTTTTTTTTTTAAGCGAAAAACTTACCAACTCTGAAGTAATTACTATTGAAATCCTTTAGAGAATATTTTTCCACAGACAAGATCTCATTCAGTGAAAAATCCTATGGATTGCAATCTGGTTGACTGGAAATGTCAATCAATCAAATAAGCTTTTTAATGAAACAACTTACGTTGTTAAAATTAACTTTGCTTCTTTGACGAGAATAATTTAATATGTCTTTTCACTATTAAAACACTTTTTTTAAGTAATTGATAAAGGCATCTAAAAATCTATCGTAACGTTTTGTACGCTATGAAATAAGTTATTAATTGTAAGGAACATTTCCAAATTAAAACTCCACTAGGAAACTTTATTCATTTCATTACAATCACTCAATACATTCTGCTAAATAAAGAAACCACACATGAATCGAATGCCGGCTTCACTTGAAGTGAATTACGCATGTCTAGCTATTCGTTCCTTCACCTCGCAGCAGTAGGGAATGAGGGCTTCTTTGAATTGAAAATTGAGAAGATCGATTTGGTAATAGCATTTTGTAGTAGTTAGACGAATGTAGAGAATAGGGGTGAGTGCTTGCCGTTAGACAGCGATAGCATGCGGATTAGAGATGGTAAATTGAAGCATACAACCGTCCAGCAGAATAAATGCGTATATCTCGACTTTCCGAAATCATCTTTTTATCCTTTTCTTATTCATTTTAGCGCAATCGTCAGGTTGAAAGTGCGCTTTCGGTATGTATATTTATAAGAAATTTTGTTTAAATAAAGTGTACATCCATGTAGGGTGTTTGAAATACTAGTCAGAGTTGAGCAAACTTCAATCAAATTAATTAAAATAACAATATGTAATTAATATTCACGCAAGTTTTTCCTTGATTTAATTTTTTTTTTTTTTGGCGTTACAATAAGTTTCTTCAATACTGTAGTTATTATATAAAACTTGAAAAGGACATTAAAACATGTTGAAACGTCTTTAAACTAAGAAAATTGCCTTTCACTAAGCCATTAATCCACTAAGGCTTTGTCGCATAGTAGAATATATATTAGCTAACTCAAGAAGTTACTGCAGAGCTACCTCACACCACCACCAACTTTCTTTACTTACAACCATCCTTACACCTATTCCCACTACCAAGTAGTCACCATTCTCACCACCAACTACCCTTTGCCCCATTTCCAAGGTGATGGTGAGAGTAATTGATGGTAATGGGAGCAATGGTGGTGGTAACAGTTGGGGTGATGGTGACCCAGTGATGGTGGGGGTAGTTGCTGGTAGAGGACGTAGTTGGCAGTGGCAGAGGTGGGGAAAGGTGGTTGGTAGAAGGGTGATAATTGATAATACTAGGGATAGTTGGTTATAAGGTAAGGGAGCGCAGTTGGCTAAGGAGGTGTGAGTTGGAAGGTTGGCAACCCTAATTTGTGGTGGTGGTGGTAGTTGGTGGGAGTTGGTAGTTGTGTTGTTTACGGTAGTTGATAGTGGGATGCATTATTTTTTAATGATAAAATTTAAATTAAAAAAAAATTAAATGTTTAAATTTCTGATTTTGGATTTTTGAATTTTTTAATTGTTGAATTTTTACGTTTTTGAATTTTTTAATATTTAAATCTTTGCACTTTTAAATTTTCTGATTTTCTGAATTTTTGCATTTTAAAAATTTTAAAATTTCAAAATTTCAAAACTCAAAAATGCAAAAATTCAGAAAATCAGAAAATTTAAAAGTGCAAAGATTTAACTATTAAAAAATTCAAAAACGTAAAAATTCAACAATTAAAAAATTAAAAAAATAAAATTTTTAAAATTTTTGAATTTTTAGATTTTGGGATTTTTAAATTTTTAAATTCTTAGATTTTTAGATTCTTAAATTTTTAAATCTTTAAATTTTTGAATATTTTAAATTTTTAAATTTTTAAATTTCTAAATTTTCGAATTTTTAAATTTTTAAATTTTTAGTTTAGATTTTTAGATTTTTAAATTTTTAAATTTTTGAATTTTTAAATTTTTAGATTTTTAGTTTAGATTTTTAGATTTTTAAATTTTTAAATTAAATTTTTTAAATTATTTGAATTTTTAGATTTTTAGAGTCTTAAATTTTTAAATCTTTAAATTTAATTAAATGGTTGTTGTGATATCAATATTAATCAAATTTCTTTAGTTTTTTTTTAAGGTGTGCTAGTAATAGTTCGATAGTATGAGCAGCTTTTGGTGATGTCTATTATGTTTATCCTGTACAGTGTACTTTGATTAAATATTTTGTTATTATCATTTTTTTAGATACTATTGTTACTAATTTTAGGTTTGTTACTGACTTTAACTTATTCTTTTTTGAACAATTAAATATTAGGATATATAGAGAATATACCGGATTGAAACTTAATTGGGTTAACCAGATGTAAGATCCAAGACTCTTCCTTTCACTATTGTTAACCTGGAATTAACTTACTGCTGTGAACTGATGGTCCAAGCATATAAGTAAAGAGAAATTAAAAATGACAAAATTAATTTAGCTAGCTCAGCAAAAATGAATTTAAAAGGGCGCCAGAGATTCTTAAATCTCAGAGTAAATTTTTTAAAAATTAATAGTGGGCTTGTGCAAAACTTTCTTTCTTTATAATCCTCAAAAATTGAAATGGCTGATACAGAAATAAAAGAACTATTTAAGGTGATATTTAAAATCATAAACTTTTATTGAAAAAGAAAAAAAAAAAATACACTTAATAACAATTAACAGGGGTAAAAAAAAACCATGGACTGAAGGTCCTGGATTAAAACAAACCCTGCGTGAATCTAAAATTTAAGAAGGACAATTCAAATCCTTCAGCAAACAAAATGGTGAATTCGTTCTAGAAGGAATTTCAATACCACAAAAAAAAAATCCACGTGGTTTCAAAAATTCAAAGCAAACTAAAAATTTAATTCAAATCACGTAAAGAAACAACCAAAATTAAAAATGAAATAAAAAACAAGCTCACAGCTTCACTTCACCTACCCCGAGGTGATAAAATTAAAATTAAATTATAACTACTAAAAAAAAAACGGAAAATTTAAACTCTAAACGCGCTCGCTTCTAAAACGAAAATTATTAAAAAAACCCTTACAAAAATTGTGCACAATTAAGAAGAGGAGACGTCTGAATAATGATCAAAAATTAAAATAAACCGAAACAAATCTTAACAAATGAAAAATCGTAAAATAGGGAAAATGAAAGAGCTCAAAATTTACATGTACTCACTTCTCGTGCCACTATTCAGACTCTGCCCTAAAGTGGCCTCTCACACCGCGTATATACAAAACAGCTGATGCGCGCGCTCTGCATCGGCCGCAACAATCAAAGAAAACGCCTTATAAGAAGGATCAAAACAAGATAAACTAATGCTAAACATATAATCAAAGAAAAATAAACTAACTAACTGAACAATTAAGTATCCAACAAAACTACTAAATTCAAAGCAAAAAGTAAAAATTAGTGAGAATTTGCGCGCGGCAAAGCCAAAACTGATCTTAGAAAATTAACAGCATAGAGTTCAAACAACCGGGGAGACATGTCACAGCATTACGTAACATGAAAATCTGCTTTTTTGTATCATCAACTTATTGGATATGGCAATTTATCGTTGAATAATATTAACGAATCTCCTAAATCCCAATGTATCCATTATTGACCTTTTGTCTTTGTCGTTATACAAGGACTTGTATCTGACGCGTTGACCACAACACCCAAAAGGGTGCCGACCATCCCCAAAACGCATCCGAACAATTAATCATCCCGCCACCGCGTCCGCATCCCCACTCCCGCGATGTATTAATTATTCTTGCGCTGCTTGCGGAAGACTTCCAGAGTCCGCCTTTCGTCCAGCGGTCACACCGTCACGTGACAAAAAAACTGACCGCCTGCTTCCGGCGGCCGTGGCGTCATTTATCGCGAAGAAGGACTCGGGTGATTTTTGTTTTTTTGCGCTCTCCTCCTCTCCGGCTATTTGCGTTTTCGCAGCTCGCAGTGAACCTTTCACCCCGAGCGACGGCGAAGCTGACCACGTTATTTTTTTTTCCCTTTCTGCCGCTATGTTTTTCTCCGTTTGCGTCGCGCGCTCTTTTCACCCAAGGTAATTTATTAAAACGTTCGCTGTTTTAAATTTAATTGCTCGCGGTTTGACCGCGGTTGGGGGTAATTTAGGAAAAGGGACTGTCGACCCACTCCCGAGAGAATTGGAGGATTAAAATTACGTAGAGGGACTTTCTGGTTTTGCTATTTTTGACATAAGTCGACTCGACTTGACAGGAAGGAATATTCACTTCGAAGAGTAATTGTATTTTTTTATAATTTTATAAAGGTGTTAAATTAATATTAAACGTTTATAGCATATCAATTATTTACGAAGGATGAACTCTTCTTACCTGCAAGTTTCTATATAGTAGGAAACAAAATAATTTTAAAGCTTCAAATCTTGACTGTATGTATATAAAATTCAATTTCTTGTTTTCTGGGTTTTTAGGTCGTCAATATTAAAAATGAATGAGTAGACGTTTTGCTTTATTGCAAAGTTTTTTCAAGTATATAATAAATGTAAAAGGTGTAAATTATAAACCAAATGTTTTTGTTTAATAAATGACAAATTGTTTTGTTTACTATGATTTATATATAGGTGAAACCATGCAATATTTGGAAAATAGAATAAAAGGACACAAATATAATAAAAAATTTGAAGTAACTCAAAATCATACCTTTGATTTCAACAACGTAACAATTTTAAACAAAGAACAAAACCTAAAAACACGTAATATACTTGAAATAATTCAAATTTATAAACATAAAAATGCAGTCAATGATAAAACCGATATACATACAATATTTCACAAAATTATATAATTTAATTTAATATACTAAAGAATATTTATTACAAATTCATAAACAAATAATAAAACATCCTATTTTAAAACGCAATCTTAAATAAAACATAATATATATTCAAAATCATAGTAAACAAAACAATTTGTCATTTATTAAACAAAAACATTTTATTTATAATTTACACTTTTTACATTTATTTATATATTTGAAAAAGTTTTGCAATAAAGCAAAACGTGGTACTCATTCATGTTTTTAATATTGACGACTTAAAAACCAAGAAAAAAAGAAATTTAACAAAATAATTTTGTAGAAGCGGGTACTGTGCCACAAATTAAACAATTATAAACTATAGTACTTTATACGTATAAAAGTCTCAGTTCGGGTAAATAACTGCCCAACATGTATTATTTCCAGACAACATTACGCAAACAGCTTTCACGAAAATATATTGTGCGCCTTTATCTGTCCAGAAAAATGTCACTAAAGATTGGTACACTGCATTCGAAATGACAGATGTGTAATAAATTGTCATTAAGCTACAGCGCAACCTAACTAAGATGAACTGGAGTCTTTTGCATAAAAGTACAATTACAAGTTATTACAGGTGATATTTTTTTTACAATCTGTAAGTCCCCAATTAACAATTTAAGGTTTACACAAACTTTTTTTAAGGTTGTCCCGACAAAGGAAAAAAGCTTGTCATGGTATGACCTTCCTGCAAGGTTATGACAAGGTTGCTAGTTGACACAGGAGGTTTTTCATGTAAAAGTATATGAGACGCTTAGAATGACAAGGTTTTTATAAGCTTGTCTGTAAAAGTATATGACAAGGTTAGAGTGACAATGTACATAGTTATGATTGTTAGAGAAAGCCTGTACAAACCTTGATAAAAGCTTGCAACAACCAAAACAAAATACGAATTGGGTATTAATTTCTTCTTTTTCTTGGTTTTTAGGTCATAAAAATGTGAAATTACAAATAAAACGACGTTTCGTAATAGGTGTATTACTTTTGCATGAAAGATTGTTTTGAATTATCGTTTACTGACGAACAGCTGAAACGCATACGAACACAACAAGCATGGCGGTCGATGAACAGAATAGCGAAGGTTAATCAAAAAAAATCAATCAACTCCGGTAACATCACGTCGTCACGTACCATGATTATAATAACTTGTCACAACATTGCATTAACCTTTTACTGTTAAGCTTGTCTCGACAATGCAAAGTTAAGCAAGTGACAAGCTTGTTGTAAGCTTACATGTTATCTGGGTTCCTAAGAATTTTACAATTTTGCAGGAGAATTCTTATTATTTTACAAGCGTTTCCGAAAAGATTTGACAGGTGACAAATTACGGTTTTAATGCATACATGGTGTCCCATAACGTGACTGCCAGACTTTAAGGATGTGTTGCTGAAGCGATTTCAAGACAAAAATGTCAAATGAACATATGTCCAAAACTCTTTCGTAACTGCGGTACAAGCACTTGAAGTTTTAGAGCTCTACAGATCATATAGACAAAAAAAATGAAAATTCATTTAAAAAGAAGTTGCTTTATTGAATGAATTGTTCGAAATGTCCGCCCAATTGTCGTATACATATTCGAGCTCTTCTTAGAATTGATGACGTAGCTCTGCTAATAGTCTCAGGTTCAATACGAATAATTTCTGCGGCATCCATCCAATCTTCGCAACAAGTTGTGCTCTAGTTTCAGGTATTTCCGTATAAACAATACTTTTCAGCCTGCCCCATAAAAAATAATCCAGAGAGGTTTTAAATCTGGTGATCTGGCAGGCTAAGCAATTGCTGCACCTCTTCCAGTTCAAATCACCAGCAGGCTTAATTACATTGGCAGTTTTTAGGGAAAAATATTTGCGACAGCAAAATGTCTATTTAAATTTGAATAAATGTTATATTGACAAGTGTTGAAGTTAACATTTTCCGTGTCTCTGAAAAAACGGGAATAAATTGGAAATTTTAAAGGAAATAGGAGAAGCCAAAGATGTTTTAATTGGCGCGTTTTCTGCAAATATTACCAAATAACGGTTTTTTCGGTATTGTCTTTACACTCTAGAAAATTTTTCCATGTTGTATAAGTGTTATCTCTGTCTTAGTTTTAATCATCTGAAGGCGTCGATTCCAAGTAAGCTTGGAGTCTGACCTCGTGCAATAAGACTATGAGTAGAGACCGGATTATATGCAAAGAAAATCTGGAATATATGCGCATATACATGCATCGATTTTTGAGAAAATATGCATAAACCTGGGGTATATATGCAAAAAAATTGCGACAATATGCAAAATTTTTACATAAAATAAATAAGAGCAGAAATTCAAACATTTATTGCACAAAATTTTTTCACAACATATTTCTAAAACAATTTATAAATGTTTTTCAAAATCGTGTAAAAGAAAGTTTTGTCTTCTATCAGAATACATATGTTTCGAAATAGAAAAGCTTCTTTCAACATCCACAGATGTAATTGGTGCATTTTTTAACTTTGCAATACATTCTAAACTAAAATTAAAGTCGAAATCGTTTACTGTTTCACCTTCCAAAATTTTTCTTAACTTTATTCAATTTCAAATACCCCGCATTTTTATTTGTCAGTTTTTTAAATTTATCGTATATAGAATTACCTATTGTACCCTTAACCTTCTTATATAGCATATCAAATTCGTCTACTATTTCGACTGATTCCGAGAACGACATCCCATCCCGTCCATTGCGTTTCTAGTTTACGAATGGAACTTGAAACAAAGCTATAGTTTGACTTAATATACAAAAGGTTTTGTAGCAATTCTGTTGATGTTACTATCTTTTTACAGTTTTCTAGAGCAATGCAGTCAGCAGTGATTTCAAGAATTACATTTTTTATTCCTTCAAAATTATCGGCGAAAAAAATTGCAGCCTCTAACCATGTGTCCCATCTCGTAATAATCGGTTCAGGAGGCTACTTAACACTCCTTATAAAATTGGATTCGTAAAGGTGCTTTTAAAATTACTTTTTTGACATTGCTAATTAAATCATTAATCAAAGGGAATTGATTCCTAATGTCTTCGGCTACACGATTGAACCCATGAGCCAAACAAGTGGTATGAATAATGTTACTATAAAAATTTTTTAAATTTTGCGCGGCTTTTATCATGTATGGTGCAGCATCGGCCAACATAGTAAAATTTTTTCACAAGGTATACTTCCAGGTAAAAAGAAATTTGATAAACCTTCTTAAACGAATTGGGCAATTGTCACATTATTTGCTATTTGAAGTTCTTTACAATAAATTAAATATGATTTACCTACAATATCTTCATGAAGAATTCCTATTAACAAATGGGCAATATAACGGCCACACTTATCCGTACTTTCATCTACTATGATATAAATAAAATTATTCCTTACCAATTGTTGAATTTCTGCTATTGTTTGCTGGTAACAAGATGTGACATAATTTTTTCGTAAGGTACTTTCGTCAGGTATATTATGTTTGCAATATTTTTGCAGAAATGATTTCAAATTAACATTGCTTAATCTTACTAATGGTATGTTAGACGAAATTAATGCGTTACACAGATCCGTATTATATTCTTCTTGTTCTGAGTTACGTGAAGTTAATGTTACACATTGCCGTATAGATTGCTGCACATATGCGGATCGCTTTAGTTTTTCACATTTTCCAATATGTGATGGAGTTTTAGCGTGTTAATCAATCAGGTATTTTCTCTCAGAAGACACCTACAACAACAATTGTCATTTTATATCAAAAGTTAAAGAATTTAAAAACAATTGTAAAAAGCTTTTAGTAAAATTAAACTTACCAGCTTACTGCAGGCTCGACAAAATATTTTGTCGCCGTCCTTTACCAGTTCAGGATATGGCTTAATCCATAAAGAAATTTTGTTCGCTATACTCATTGTATGTAGTACGCACAGTATTTAAAAACGTAACACAATTACATACTGTTTCGCTCAAAGATATTCAATGAATGAATAGTTTATTTGGGAATTGATAACAATAAAACGTATTTACCACATCCCTTCTGCTAGGCGAAATTAAACACGTGCAGTTCTTGGAAAAAAGTATTAGAGAAACCAATGTAAAAGATTTATCGTTTTGAGAATTTTCGGTTGTCGATCTACATTAGGAATTACTAGGAATTTTTATTAATAGAAAGGATAAGAAAAAGCTTAAATATGCAATATATGCAACTTTTGTAAAAATAGGCATAGAAATACTTAAATATGCAATATATGCAATCACTAATTAGCGCCTACATATAGGCTATAATTAAAGATATGCAAAAAATAAAATATATGCACTTTGCATATAATCCGGTTTCTAATTATGACACTTGTTCCTTGATATAGAATTTGATAGGCAATTTAGATTTCTTAGAATGAAGAAGTATTTCGTTGGATTACTCTTATGACTTCTTCCTTTATAACTGCCCAGAGATTTTAGCAACATCCTATGACCTCACATCATACATGCATATCTGGTTATAATTTAGAGAAATTACACATCGAAGCACACCATAACCGAATTTCACACCTCCAGTCAACTAGAAACAAGAGCATGGCTTCGTTAGCGTGAATTGTCCTCCATATCTTCCAGTTCCCCCAACAACACCCACACACACCCACACACACACACACACGCATCAGAACAGTCTCCCTCGCACACAGTTACAATTTCATAATTAATTTACAACTGGCGAGGATTTGCATGCGCAGGAACTTAACCTACTCGGACAACAGAGAAATTAAATTCTGTCGCTAGGACCCAACAGCGAACGGTACCCAGAGCTCTAGGACCCAGTAATGGGGCATTTGCTTAACAAATAAAAGCGGGGAATCGAAGGGCGGGACGCAACGGCCGGGGTTTCGCCGGGAATTCGCTTCTTCGCCCCCGAAATCGTGCCAAAGTGACCACATCTTGACCCGACGGACGCCTGCCCCCACGTGGAAGAGGTGGAGAACAGCGCGGTTAGGAGTGTACATATTCAAGTTCGGTACGGGTACAAGAAGCGCTGATGCGAAATAGCAGGTGCGCACCGGTTAGTAACTGTTGTACCGTGATGTACGGTACTTACTGCTGGTAGCTCTTGCGCTTACATAGTTGCTAATTTATGCATCGAACGCTGCACAGACACTTCATTATCTGTGTGGAGGAGCGTCGGCTATAGACGGTTACAACTGAATGTATGGACGTGCCCTTCGTACAGAGAAGGAGAGACGTGGAAATCGGTGAGCACATGCATATATATCTGTGGTGTGTCCACCACTTCTGCTTCTGCATTCCCGGATTAATTCCGGCGATGGTCGACGCTGTCTTGTTGCTGCATGCATGTAAATTGGAACGAGCTCCGTGTTGTAGTATTTGAATGCGTAATCCGGTGATGGATTATGTATGATTGGGACACGCTCATAGATGCAATGGATCAAGATTAAATTAGAAATGCAACGTCTAAAGCAACTATACAAAGAACCGTTAAAGATTGCCATTGCTGAGAGAAATGAAAAAGTTATTTCAATATTTTCTGTAGTTAGCTTAAATTAAAAGTGTGTAACACTCGGTTGATATTAGCATACATATGTTTCACCTTACTAATCATCGTCAGTGCTACTGGTCAACCTAATGTATTATACGGAAAATTCCTTAATTAATTAATTAACGCATGCTTAGTGGTTTACCGTCGTTCTACAATGAGTGTTATCCTTTTGTAGATGCATATTATCTATCTAAAATTATATTGGCAATTTAGTAAATATCTTATACGATAATAATGAGATTTCCATTTTAAATTCTCATTCAATTATTCTTCCACTTATGAAATATATACAGGGTGATTCTCAATATATGCGACAAACTTTAAGCGCTGATTCCTGGGGTTATTTTGATCATAAAAGTTCATAAGAACATATGTCTAAAATCGCTTACTTTTAAAGTTGTACAATGTTTAATAATAAGTTAACATAATTAATGCTTTTATTATAAATTAACAAAAATAATTAGTAAAACAAAATTAACTTATACTAACTGTTGAAAATGACCGCCCCCAACTGCAATACAAGCTTCTATCCTCCGTGGTATTGATTGGCGAATCCGTTCTAAAATACCAGGGGTATTTCGAATTGTTTGAAAAGCTGCGATAATACGATTTCTCAGTTGATCGACATTTTCAATGGGAGTCGTATAAACTAATGGTTTAAAGTGACCCCAGAGAAAAAAGTTCAAAGAATTTAAGTCTGGAGACCGAGGAGGTCAGAGTTGTGGACCTCCCCGTCCTATCCACCGATCTGGATACGTATTGTCCAAAAACTCGCGAGCAACTTAACTAAAATGCGCTAGAGCACCGTCATGCATAAAATAGATTTGTAATCTTAATTGCAACGGAACTTCTTCCAGGAGTAGTGGTATAGCTCCTCTTCAAGAAAATCGCGGTAAACCTCGCCATTTAACCGCATCGGTAAAAAATGTGGACCTATCAAGTGATCTCCAACAATTCCTGCCCACACATTCACAGAGAATTGATGTTGATGACGGGCATTCACTAGTTCGTGCGGATTTTCTTCGGCCCATATGTGATTATATGAAATTAATAATCGCGTTTCTAGAGAAAGTAGCCTCGTCGGTGAAGATATTTGAGCAAATAGTCAGGATTTTGTGCGATTTTGTGTCGCATCCATTGACAAAAAGCCACTCTTTGCGGAAAATCTGCCGGCAAAAGTGCCGGCGCCCGTTGAATGTGATATGGATACAACAGTTGATCTTTCAATATTCTCCAAATTGTGGCTTGACTAATGTTTAAAGCAAACGCAATTTTTCTGGTGCTTGTAGTAGAATGTTCCTCAATTTCATTTAGTACCATTTCTTCAACTTGTGGAATTCTCACTGTAGATGGGTGCCCGTTATCAGTCGTCCGTTTTTTTAAATTTCCCGTTTCATTAAGACGTTGGTGAAGACGGGCAAATATTGAATGGTGCGGGATGATACGGTTCGGGTATCGTTCTTCATAAAGACGTCTAGCAGCACGCGAATTTCCATTGGTAAGACCGTAAACGAAATGCATATCACACATCTCAGCATTCGTGTAATTCATTTTAGAAAACAGAAGCTGGCAATAAACTGAATGAATACTCTGACAACTATTGGCAAATAAACAATTCCCTCTCAACACAATAGTTTTTGAAGAACCAACTGTGATATTATATCTTGTCAGTTATAGTTCATAATTTATTATTAAACATTCAATAACTTTAAAACCAAACCGTTTTGGACATAATAATAATAATAATAATAATTTTATTAGCCACTGGATCGAAAGCGATATGGGCTGCGTCGGGACAAGATATAAAATAAAATACATACAATAAAATACATTACATTAAAATACATAGGTTTATACATAAAAATATATTCAAATTCAACACTCCCAAACTGATTGCTCAAGAAACTCCGACACGCTATAATAACACTTGTGCTTCAGATATTGTTTTAAGTAATTTTTAAACCCATGAGTTTCTAGATTCTAACATTTTTGGTAGTTATTATAAATCTTGATGCACATAAACCTCGGACTCCTTTCAAAGAACGCAGTTCTATGAGTTGGTACGGCGCAGTCATCGTTATATCTCGTATCATACGCTGTATTAAAGTTATTATTAAAAGAAAATAGTTTTTTGTTTTTATGAGTGAACACCGCACATTCATAAATAAAGAGGCATGGCAAGGACAAAATACCATATTTAATAAATATAGGACGGCATGATTCCATGGCACCTAACGAAAACATTGTTCGGACAATTCGCTTTTGTAGTACAAAACAACGCGAGAGACTACGCCCTGCACCCCAAAACAAAATGCCATACCGCAATCTGGAAGAAATATTTGCGTGGTAAAATGATATAGTCCCTCCAACGATACAATACCTCGCAATCTATATATGGCATATGAAAGTGAACATAGTTTGGAACACAAGTGGGACGCATGACTATCCAGATACCGATTATCAATTCGACAGCCAAGAAAGTCAGTTTCAGACATCACAGGTACAGACACAGTCCCAGTCGAACCATCGGTGATCTGTCGAGGGACATCTAGCCGAACTGAAGGCTACATTGAAGTTTTAGATTTATCAATAAAAGGCCATTATCACTACACCATCCAGACATGCCAATGCACATTCACTACCAACCGTGAAAGTTCACTATCTTAACACCGAGATGATAACAGTAGTGTCATCCGCATATTGGCAAGGTTGCCAACGGAAAGAGAACAGTTAAGGTCGTTAACATATAGCACAAAAAGAAGGGGTCCAAGAACAGAACCCTGTGGTACACCCACTGTAAGGTCCATGGGCAAAGAAAATGCGTCACGAGAAGTACCCGCTATATAAACGTGCTGAGACGTCCACTCAAATAAGAGGAAACCAACTCAAAGCAGGCCCTCTAATTCCGTATCTAGATAGTTTAGATAGCAGTAATTCGTGGTCAACCGTATCAAAAGCCTTAGAAAGATCGAAAAACAGACCACACACCACCTCACCGCATCCAACAGACGATAGATGATGTCCAGTGTAGAAAAAGAGCGTCTGAGGTAGATTTTTTATTTAAACCCAAATTGACACGGTGAAATTAAGTTTCTAACAGTTAAAAGGACATTATTCTGGAACACATTATCTTTCAAAGATTTTAGAAAAACAGGGGAGTATAGATATAGGTCTGTAATTCGATACTGACAATCTGTCACCTTCTTATACACAGGTACAACTACTTAGCTTTAACTTACTGGGAAATATACCCTTTGTGAAAGAATTATTTATTAATAATGATAGTGGGATCGATATATACTGGGAACATATTTTAAAATATCACACGGGATTCCATCATACCAGCAGACCGCTTCTAGAAACATAAATAATGACGTTGAATACCTCACTTATGGTGCAAGGAAACAAATAAAAGGATGCGCAGGAATCGCAGACGTTATTGTTATTATATGCGTAACAGATGGCACATCAGCGATGGCAAAATGACTTTTAAACAGTTCGCATAGCTCATAAGGATCATCAACTAATTTGTTGTCTTTCTTTAATAAGATATTTTTATTGGATTTAAGATCAACTCATGATTGATAATTCCCAGGCACATTTGGACTTGTTGCTAGAATTTAGAAGTAAATTATCATAATAAGTTTTTTTTGTTAAAGTGAGTAATTTATAATAATTCTCTTTTAATTTATTGTATTGATCCTATGAAATAACATTCGTCTTAAGCAACCTATGCGCATTGCGTAACTTATCCGACTGAATTCGGATTTCATGGGTGACCCAGGGGGTTCTAGGTTTATTTGTTCTTAATTTGACTAAGGGAAATGCATTGTCAAAATGATAGTAAAAAATATCGTAAAAGTTATTAAAATTTTCCTCCACCGAGTCATTTTCATGAATGCCAGCCCAAGTTTCAAGTGATACAGCCTTAGTAAATCTCTCAATGTTTTCCCTTGTATAGCGTCTGTGATACTTTGTGATTACAGGCTCACTAATTCCAGTAAATAAATCCCAACAACACAATGACTGCGCGCAATGATCCGAGAGTCCAGTCTCATAAACCTCAACTTTGTAGTGTCGAGCATCAAGATTCGTAATAATGTTATCGATCAAAGTTTTGGAGTGTTTTGTAATTCTAGTCGGGTCAGTCACAGTAAAATGCATATTATAGGATTGGGTAATATCAATAAATCTATAGTACATATTGCTAGTCGTCAACATATCAATATTAAAATCACCGCATAAAAATATGTAGTCATGATTTATAGTTAATTCATTAAGCATATTATCCAGGCAATCAAAGAATGTATCGTAGCTGGAATTAGGCGACCTGTATATAGTAAACATAACTATGGATCTACTACTCACTTTTAATTGAGCACAGCAATATTCAAAAGATTTTTCAACTATAGGCACATTGATATGCATATCATAAACTAATAGGTCTCTCCTGGCAAATATGGCAGTACCCCCACCTAGATAACTATCTCTACACGAAAAGGCAACTAACTTATAATCGCCAAGTGCAAAGTATTCGCATTCAGGTTGTTTAAGCCAATGTTCGCTAATGCAGAACAATCCGGACATTTTGAGTTGAGGAATACTTCTACTGATAACTTTTTATTGCGAATACTTTGCATATTCATATGCACTAGAGTTAAGTCAAAATTGGAAGCGCTTAAATCAGAGGAAATATCATTTGGAAAAGCCTCCAAGGAGTTGTCATTAGCTAAATTTGTCGTATTTATAAAAAAGTATTGGGTTTAGGATTTCTAAATTAACATTATGGAAGTCAGTATTACTTACATAAACTAAGTTGCGAAGATTTATTGAGTGATTATCTTCTTTGTAATACTGCAATATAGAATAGACTGTGCTAATAATCTAAACAATTTTGACTTACCCCTTTTCGATAATGAATACCAATAGGAAGCTTATCATGATAGTTTAGTTCCACATTCAAATCCAGAAACTAATATTACTACGACGTAATTACAGCACGTATTATACATCTCCATATTGAAATCATAAATACATTTGTTATAGTTATAAAGATCATTGCGCAAGTAAGGAACTGACGTAAATATTACATTTGTACTGGGAATATTACTAAGAAAAGAGTGTATAGAGTTCACTGCAAAATTTGGATTTCGTAAAGATGTCATTAGTTCCAGCAATAACCAGAACGAAGTCCATTTTCCCAAGTCTTTCACTAATGAATGCGATTGGCAAGCACACCGTGGAGTGTAGCATTGGGCTTAACAAAGCTTCAATATTGTAACCAGGCAAGACCTCCTTAATAAAAGGGTACTGCCGCGACAATGACTATCACCCAGGACGAGGATCCTGGGGCGATCACTAAACACAGAACAGTCGTCAGCAGAGATTTCACCATTCGCCAGATTGTAGGGATCATTCTTGGGCATGTCAATTCTAGCGCAAGTAGACGGATTAGTGTGTATTTTCATGGTGGAGATATCGTAATTCTTATCTGTCTGACATTCAACGGTATGTAATGTCTGATTATCAGTCTGAGTAAAACTGTTCGCTACCACCTTAGTAGATGTTCTTAAATTTGTCAAAATGTTGTTCAAATTATCTTGCAAATCCTTAATTTTTTGTTCTTTGAGTTCGATTTTGTCACTAGAAATTTGCAATGCATTCTTTAGTTTCTGATTTTCGTCGTGTAAATTTGTCAACTCATATTCAGTTTTAGCAAGCTTATCACGTAAATCATTAATCAGGTCCAACTCCTTGTTACAACTCTCCCGACAATCGCTTAATATGGTGATATAACTATTGTTTAATGACTTCTTATTATTATCCAAGTTAGAAGGTTTTGTACATTTATTTTTCTGAGACCTTGTAGTTGCCATGAGTTTGAATTATTTGGTGCCGAAAAAATTTTCCAAGAAAAGGATAATTCGGCGATAGAAAAATATGCACGAAACAAGAAATGCGACTGGTTTTAATGCCGAATGGGAGTCTCTCGATCGTAAATCGAACGTTAAACAATCCAATAACACCTTATAACAGCCAGCCAGCACCAAAACAATCAAGTCACAAGACACAATGACACTAGGCGAAGTAGCCAGCGAAAAGTCAGATTTTTAGTCACTAAGACAAAGGCAACAGACACCAAAAACGAGACGAGCCAAAATACACGGCTTTACGCGGCTTAACTCGCAAGCGAATATACTATACATATACTCATATGAACTTTTATAATCAAAATAACCCCAGGAATCAGCTCTTAAAGTTTGTCGCATATATTGAGAATCACCCTGTATATATACGAATTTCTCCGTATAATACATTAGGTTGACCAATAGCACTGATGATCCTTGGTAAGGTGAACCACATGTGTATGTTAACATCGACTGAGTGGTACACACTTTTAATTTACTCTAATTACTTTAATTAGCGTTATTACTACAATTATTGTTATTCTTTACAGCTAGATATTGTAGTTATAGATCGACAATTTAGCAAATATCTTCTCACAAACTTCTGGAAAACCTAAACAAAAAACCAACAGTATTCTACATAGTCCAGTCTAGACAAGTTTCATTAAATTCTGGAAGTGAGAAGTTGGGTGTCTTTTCTCATTAGGATCCATACCTTTTCTTTCTTAAGCTTTCCAAAAGGTGATAACCTGAAAAAATTGAAATAGGACTGTATCAATCACTGTAGATTGTACATATAAATAAATATATGTACAAACAGCCTTGCAAGTGTTGTCAGTGCAAATTGTCCCGAGATCGAGACGCATATTAATTGCGGATTTTCACAAGCTTAGAACTGAATGTTCAAACAGCGTTGGCAGAGAAAAAAGACACAATTTCGAAGAGGCATCCGCGCTAGCCAAAAAAAAAAATAAATAATCAAGTGCAAACGTGAGTGTTTACATGGTCGTTTTATCGCGCAGTTTATGTCCCGTGTCGTGAGGTCCAGGGCCCCGAAACGGTCCAGAAACTAATAAATAAAAATTTCAATTACGTACAGGTCGGACGCCGGCGACTCGAAGGACGAAGGACGACGGAGTGGGATCCGTGGGCCAGTGCTGGTCCGTCATTGCATGCGACTGCGTGCCTCTCCGTGCGGCCGTATAGAGCTGACGAAACGCGCGAGCTTCATAGGAACAGTAACGGCTTCAGTACCACTTAGCAGTTTTATATTATATATTCTAATTAATCTTAAGTAATAGTGTAGCAGTCGGAAAGGTGTCTTGACAGATGTGTGTTGGTGCTTCTACAAGTGTCCTGTGCTTCCTAAGATTCCTTAATAAATTTTATTTAGATCTAAAAATAAAGCATAGCGCATACACTGATATAAATTTAGCTTTATGCTTTACAACGCGATAGAAAATTGGTTCCTGATACTAGAATGGTTCTATTACGTTAGGATATTCCACAATGCTTATTACGCTGGATAACTACAACAGATATTTTATCGGTAATGTATAATAGATAAATAGCGGTATTATCAACCCAATTAGCGGTGATAGTATAATGAGATATGTATGTGAAAAATGGAAAGAAGAATGAAACCAATATAAAAGCCAATTGAAATGAACATCTAAGAAGTACAGTGGGAGAAACAAAATGGAATAGGATTAGAAATGAACACATCAGATAGATAATAAAGCAAGGATAGATAGCTGAGAAAATAGAAAGGAAACAACTGCGATGGCACGGACACGCAATGATAATAAGATCGACAGAATAAAAAAAAAGTAATGGAATTATTGAGCGTAACTAGATGGCAAAAGGGAGACCAGAGAGAAGATGGGTAGATCAAACACAAGAAACAGGAAAAGAAATGGGAAAGGCTTTGAATGAAATGAAAATAATGGTAAGAAATGGAAGAGAATGGAAGAAACAGATACAAGAGGAACCGAAGTCCAGCCCAACACCTAAAATAAGTAATGGGGAATGAATAAGAAGAAACATTAGAATGATTAGCAATGATAAACCAAAAATTATCTTTACTTTTATCTTTAGGCACTCATGAATTTTTTATTACATTTAGATGCCTTGGTAGTAGATTATTAGGATTTCAAGTAAAGGATTATGTAGGTATTTGTTAATATTTCCACAACTAGGTTAGATTAACTGTGTAGACGGTAATCAACAGAAAGTATCCCATCCTCAACCACTTCAAAATCGATCCGCTTAAATTTGCTAGTATCGAAAATACAGTTTCCCAATAGTTCGTTACAATTACAATTCATACCAAAACAAAAAACCCCAAACTAAAACAGAATTTAGAAAATGCTCATGGCTATTAATGTTAAAAAAAAAACCAAAAGACAATCTAAGGTTATATTGTTCTTGGCGCTCGATGACTATTTGGTTGTGCAGTATAAAATTGTCAATGCCAAATTAAAAGAAGTGATAAAAATTGATTTTTGTAAATGAGGTTTGTTAGGTGTTTTCTTTATTAAAAAAAAAAACAATATAAGTAGATTACTTAAGACAGTTTTAGCACAAAATCTTTACGAAGGGGAACAGCTCCTGAAATAGTTTGAACTGCTCCAGGAACAGGTTAAAGAACTCCTGGAATTGCTCTAACAATTCCTGAATCAGCTTAAAGGGCTTCTTGAACAGCTCAAACAGCTTAAAGAGATTCTGGAACAGCTTAGAGCTTCTGTCATTCATTCAGAGCTACTGGTGTTCCAGGAGCTGTTTAAACTGCTCCTGAAACAATTCAAGCTATTCCACGAACTCTTTAAGCTGTTCCAGAAATAACTCTTTTAAGAGTTATTCAAGGTGTTCCTGGAGCTGTTTAGGCTGTTCCTTAAGTTCTTTAAGCTGTTTCAGAAGCTCTTTAAACTGTTCCAGAAGCTGTTTAAGCTGTTCCTGAAACAGTACAAGCTATTCCAGGAACTGTTTAAGACATTCCAGAAACAGATCTTCCAGGAACTGTTCAAGCTCTAGTTGTTTAAGCTGTTCCAGGAGATGTTTAAGCTGTTTCTAGAGTTCTTTAAGCTGTTTCAGAAGCTCTTTCAACTGATGATCCAGGAGCTGTTTTAGTTGTTATTAGAGCTCTTTACGCTGTTTCAAAAGCTATTTAAAGCTGATGTGCTAGGAGCTGTTTAAGCCGTTCCTGGAGCTCTTTAAGCTGTTTTAGAAGCTCTTTTAGCTCTTCTCAGAACTGATTAAGCTGCCCAGAGAACCGTTTAAATTGTTTGAGAAACTATTCGAGCTGTTCCAGGACCAGTTTAAGCTCTTCTTGGAGTTGTTCAAGCTATTCCAGGAACGGGTTGACGGCCAAAGGCATTCAAATTTTACACTGTCATTAACCAATTGGAATACTCCAAGTGGGCGTGGCCAAGGCAAAAGGTAGGAGTAGAGGAGATAAAATGTAATTTCAGACCCTTATGCTATTTCTGAGGAGATTTCGTGCTAGAACTATACTAGCTTATCGACTAGTATTATTCTTAAAAGATGATTTCTGTTTTTAAGTTGACCTTATGTTAGTAATATCGATAATGAAACAGATGATAATTAATTTGGGTTTATAGAGAGTTTATTAAGTTTATGTATTATATTTGTTATTTTTTGATTTATAAACGCTACTTAATTATCGTTTGTTTCATTAAAACGTATTATCGAGGAACAGTCACTACATATAAACATTAATAATAAGTTTGAATAAACATCCTGCATTACAGTTTGAGTTTAAGTATTGCCTGTTAAATACTAAATAAATCTTTTTCCGACTTTTAATTCGCTAACTGTGTACACCGAGCCCGATTAATTTCATATTAATATTAAAGTTCTATTTCCACTAAAACAAATATATAAATGAAAAATAAATATTATATTTTGCAATAAAATAAAAAAAAATTAAAATGGGCATTTATTGGAAAAAAATCATAACAATGAACGCATTTCGGGTTATCTAGGGATGTTTAGTACGTTGCTAACTTTTTATCTATGCGCGATTGCTAGATTGATCACGTGAGTTGACTCTATTTCTGGAAGCTCCGTATGAAAAAATTACCAGAATTCGGCTCTGTTTTTCGAACACGTTAAAGAAAAAATAAACAAGGCCTGTAACATGCGTTTATACGACGTCGTAAAAAACTATTTTATGGCGGGCACCCCTCCTGGACCGGACATTAATCAGAGGTCAGTCGTGGGATTCCCCATGCCACGGTTTTCGGGGGTGGATAAAACGGGGTGCGACCATCTCTCAGTCAACGCGTTCTACTCTCTGGCTACTGCTCTTCATGACAGAAACTACTTCTGATCTTATATTTACGAAAGGGGTATCTTTTCGAACAATGCTCTGCCCATTTCTTCTATAACTACTACATAAGATGAAGTTAAAATTAAGGATAACAAAATATTAACAAAACTAAAGTGTATCTGCTCCAAACCAAATGCATTTAATTTAGGACTACTTAACAAAACACAGTGCAACTTGTACACTGTAAAAAAATACAGTAATTTTGCCATGGTAAATCAGGAATATTACATGTAATAACGTTGTGAATTTACCACAATAAATCATGTAAATTTTGTTTTACATGTTTTTTCTAGGATATTTAACATGAAAACAGAAATCTCGGTAAAATTTATAGCTTTTTCATGTATGTTTAAGATGTAACAAAAATTCAAAAGGAAACTACAGGAAAAAACATGTACAATTTTATATTTACTCTCAAAATTTACTTAAAAGTGTAAAATTGACATTTTTTTGGGGTATTTAGTGCACTTTAAAAGTAATTTTACTAGTGAACTATTAATTTTGCTGTAAAAATATGAGGATCTTTTATATTTATTTGTTTTTACTTTAATTTTCGGGTAAAAAACTATAGATATCATGGAAAATACGAAATTCATACGCCGCAATGTGATTGGTTATTTGATTAGTTATCTGTGCGCAGAGGTAATTCTATTCGTTTGTCGAACTTATTATTGGCTCAATGATATCATGTACGTCACAAACATCGTAGGTTTCGCGTAAGCGTGTTCATTTTTGATCCCTGGTTGAGCGATTCAGTATGACCCAAGAATTAGGTAAGTTGCTTGCTCTCTTTATAAAAATACATATGAAAATTACTTCAGTGTTCGGTAAATATAGAGTTCATATAAATATTACATAGGAATTTTACAGTACAATCTTTGAAAAACACATCAGCATGTGAAATTTACTAGATGGTAGAAATTTTACCTTATGAAGCAAATTTACCTGTAAAATTGTAGGCAACTTTGTTACCAACGATTTTACATGTAATTTTACTGCAACTTTTTTTTACAGTGTAGGTATATCACTTTAAAGTCACCCATTTGTTTATTTTATATTTTAATTAGTGCAAGTTTATCATGTCGTATGTTAAATTGTGTGTTTACAGAAATGCATCAGTATACCTACCTAAAATGTTCGTTAGAATACAAACACTCTACAATTTTTTTTTCTTTTTAGACGGGCACAAAATGCATTAGGGCGCTAACAGATACGCTAAATTTAATTTCGATGAAAGATAGAGAGGGGTATATAGATAGACTAACCTCAACTCAACGGCCGCTATTTCCTTAACAATGTTCCATGTTACACTACCATAGAGCATACATAGAAAGGGTTATAGGCTGAATAAGAGGATCTAACGTATGCTCTGCCCTCTTCTTCTTTCCGGAGATTTATTGGTGTAATACAGCACTTCTTGAAGGGGGAATATAAGGTGGTATACTCTTAGCTATAATATGCACCTTATAGAAGGGTAAAGATCTATACGTGGAAATCAGTAACGCAAATATATTATGAAAATAAGCTTCGTATTGTTGCGAGCAATTCGACGGAATATAACGCTAGCTTAACCCCGTAAGAATATATGCGATTTATTTAGATTAGTTGCCCTAGTCCCTAGTATATGCGGTGATCGATTTTATGTGGTATTGGTTTTGTTGAGTTTGCTGCCCTATAGAAATTTAGTGTGGGAATTTTTAACGTTGAAATAACGATATCTAAATTGAATACGTTAAACAATTTTGGTTTATTTTATTCACCAAAAGCATTAAGGGTGAACTTATGGTTCACAGAGAAAAATATATGAAATAAGCATTAACTCAAGCTGCACGACAAAACCGATTTAATTTCCGCAAACAAATTTATTTTGTTATTCTATATTTTGTTGATTCAAATGTAAAAAATATTACTTCAACCGAATACCAAATAAAAAACGTTGCTTGAGACAAACAAATGATTTTGTTGAAATCATTTGCTTTAACGTCAAATATGCATCATTTGAATTCTCGCTACATATTCAGCTATATGCACTGGTAAATTGAATAACTACAGCAAAATAATTTAATTCATTGAAATAATCATGCATTAATACTGCATATTTATTTATCTGCTTGATAGTTTTAACGAATCTTATAATTGTTTTAACTAAATTATTATTTTTTATGTATTAAATAATTTATTAAATCATATCATTATATAGTAACCTTTATTATATTCCTTCAAAACTTCAAATCCGCGTATTATTTAAAACAATAAATGATTTTGTCATTACAAATATATTGGTAGGTTATCCTTCCAGTTTACATATTTACTATAAAGAAATTATTTGATGTCTTTAAAGAAAAGAAATTGTTACAATAACTACTAAATATTAAGCGGCAAATATTTTGTTTACTTGAAACAAACAAATGAAATAGTTACTTTGAATAAATTTCTTTAACGCAACTATTTGTCATTTATATATTTGCAACAAATAATTATATAGCTAATTTAACAAAATATTACAACAAAATTATTAGTTCCAATGAACTAAAAAACTTTGTTTTTCGATACGCATTGTTAATTGCATTGAACAAATTTTGCTTGAGCTATCTAAAGCCGTTTCTCCCTGTGGGGGCTTGTTTATATATGGGAAAGCCAACAGTTATTTCGCTCAAATAATTTACTTTACTTAAAGATAGAAAAGGGTATTTTTATACAAGTTACAAAAGATGAACAGCTGACATATGATGTATAGTAAGGAAATGACCATCTCCTTACATTTGTTTGAAGGTTGTTCATTTTAGAAGTTTACGAGAATAATGTTTGTTTAATGATCTCCTTTATAAGATTCCTTTACCAAAAAAAAAGCAATAAATCAATTTACTTTAACTTTGGTGTGATTAGTATGTACAAAACCCACAAATTTACTCTTTGTTTATGTTTATCACCCAATCAATATAAACCTAAATCATATTTTCTTTTTATTACACACTCCTAGACAGCATACTTTCCTTGACATACACACCAAATTTCATGAATCTAGATCAATAAATAAAAAAGTTATAAGCGATTTAGTAGTTCGGTGCACCGTGCATTGGTCAATGGAGTGCGGATCAACTTAGGGTGAAAATCGTTTTCGTGAACAGGATTTCGCGCTCCTATCTTTTCGCCAATAAGACAGACGAAGAGCGGACGATAGAGTGGGGATAAAATGGTAAACGACCTTGTCTATCATGCGCGCCGCTATGTAACTTTCCTGTTGCGTTTGTTGCACGTTATATGTGGAGACGTGAATTCTAAAATTCGCGGATAGATTTATGACGGAGAATGAGACTCCTTGTCTTTTATACGCATCATACGGTCATTTTGTTTATACGTAGTAAATATAAAACAGCTGAACCGATTTTAAAATTTTTTTCGCCTTTATGATGCGAACGGATTTTTTTTTTAATATTGAAATTATTTTTTGTGCAGGAGTTAGGGAATATTTTTTTTTCAAATGCTGTTGACTATGAATACAATTTTGTTTGGTGATAACCTAAAATTCAGTTTTAAGAGCGATGGTAATTGATACGATAATAAACATATATATATGAGTAAATTGAAACGTTTTTATATCAATTATTTTCATTACCTTCGCAATATTTTTGAAGGACACTAGGAATTGTGGAGAAAAAAAAATATCTGCGATTTTTATAAGTTTGAAGGTTTGTTTAAGTATCAGTAACAACATCCACTACATGATGACTGGGGTATACAATGCCCTACTCGAAGAGCTGAGGGTCATTGGTAGTGCTCCACTTTTTAAGAATAAGTTAAAACGGTATTTTCTACAAAACTCTTTTTATACTGTGGAGGAATTTTTAAATAGTAAGTAGTTTAATACTGTGACAATTACCAATACCGATTTGGTTCTATGGTAAATAAGTATTATTATTATTATTATTATTATAACAATTCGCAAATCTTGACAGATGTCGAAGATGTCAACAGATGTAATTATCACTGCTATATTGTCAAACAGATACAGTTCCTAACATTATCGCATATTGTTGTACTAATATTATCAGACATTTTTAATCGACCTTGGGAGTTTGTTGGAGAAAAAATATATGCGGTTTTTATAAGTTTAAGGGTTTGTCTATAAGTCGCCGTAACAACAAGATGTAAATCTTGGCAGATATCAAGGATGTCGATAGATATAATTATCACTGCTCTGTTGTCAAACAGACACACTTCCTAACATTAGCACATACTGTTATACTATATCTTCCGACATTTTTAAAGGATCTTGGGAGTCGTGGAAGAAAAAATATATGCATTTTTTATAAGTTTGAAGGTTTGTTTATAAGTCTCAATAACAACAATGCGTAAATCTTGGCAGATGTTAAGGATATCGACAGATGTAATTATCACTGCTCTATTGTCAAACAGATGCACTACCTAACATTAGCGTACATTCTTGTACTAATACTATCCGACATTTTTAAAGGACCATGGGAGTTGTGAGAGAAAAAATATATGCGGTTTTTATAAGTTGGAATGTTTGTTTATAGATTTCAGTAACAACAATTCGCAAATCTTAAGGGATGTTTAAGATATGGGTGGATATAATTATTACTGCTATGCGTCTCATCGATGCAGCATTAACGAAAATTGATGAATGAATAACGGCAGACAAAGTTGTGACCCGATCAATTAAATCGTGCTGCAAACTTCTCCTAGACCCCTCACCACAAACTGCACTAAACTGGACGTACGTTTCGATAGCAAAGCTATCATCATCAGCAGAAACACTGAACTGAATAACTACACTAAAACTTAGGAGAAGTTTACAGCATTACCAGTACCACAGTTTGGAGTATTTTTGTCATCATAAATCGTGTATAACTTTCTTATTTATTGGTATAGATTCGTAAAATTTGGTGTGCATGTCAAGGAAAGTGTGCTGCGCAAGATTGTGTAATAAGATTTGGAAAATATAATTTAGGTTTAGATTTATTAAGTGATAGAGTACACCGACTTGATTTTTTTTTTTCTTATACTTCGATTCTACAAATCTTTCTAGTGTCAGTTTCTAATGTTGAGATATTATTCAAAAACTATTCATTATTTACGCAAGATACACAATTCCTTTGAAGAGAGTGAGAAATCGTAGACAAACCGATTCATGCATAAACACAGGACAGCTCCATTTCTTTCCGTAGGTCACACATAATCGCACGTACGCACGGATTAAAGCTTAATTTCACGTATCTGATTGGATTTTAATTGATTTTCAGATAACGCACAAGCGACAGAGGACCGTCCTGCGCTCTTCCCCGCCCGCGGACCTTATTATAAACAATCCAGAACTTATCCTTCATTAATAACGTGTCCGCGGTGCGATCGCGCGTGCTAGCCGAGTGGTGGGGGATTGTGGCTTGCTATACGACGGAGATGCGTACATCAGGATCGTTTGCCGCCCGGTCGGTGGTGGCGGCCCGCAAGCTTCCTTCGTCCTTTACGATCTATTGAAAGTGATTCCGGACGACGTCGGCTTGTACGGTGATTGGAGTCCTTTGAAATTGGCCCCGGCCAGCGATATACCTATTGGGTCAGAAACCGGCCCGCGCAAGGGACCCTTTTCCGTCGAGTGGAGGTTGGGAGAATTTTTCGGACGTCCGAAAGGTGAAATTGGAAGATTTGGAGCGAGTTTTAGCCGTTGGAATTAAAGGATTTTCTTTTCGCGCCACAGGGTTTGAATTTGGAAATGATGGGAGATCCAACTTTTTGGATGAAATCCTATTTTCATTTTATAGGACAAACATTGTGTATAACATCTTTTTTAATTGCTGTTATGTTATTTTACTGTCATCTGGTGAATCGATTTTAATAATAATAATAATATTTATTAGTTATAAGACACAAGTGTGTATACAGGGCGATTCTTAATATATACGACAAATTTTAAGAGCTGATTCCTGAGGTTATTTTGATCATAAAAGTTCATATGAGTATATATCCAAAACCGTTTGGTTCTAAAGTTATTGAATGTTTAATAATAAATTATGAACCATGACTAACACGATATAATATCACAGTTGGTTCTTCAAAAACTATTGTGTTGAGAGGGAATTGTTTATTTATCATTTCAATATTTGTCAATAGTTGTCAGAGTATTCATTCAGTTTATTGCCAGTTTCTATTTTCTAAAATGAATTACACGAATGCTGAGATGTGTGATATGCATTTCGTTTACGGTCTTGCCGATGGATATTCGCGTGCTGCTAGACGTCTTTATGAAGAACGATACCCGAACCGTATCATCCCGCATCATTCAATAATTGCCCGTCTTCACCAACGTCTTAGTGAAACGGAAAATTTTAAAAAACGGACGACTGATAACGGGCACCCATCTACAGTGAGAACTCCACAAGTTGAAGAAATGGTACTAAATGAAATTGAGGAACATCCTACTACAAGCACCAGAAAAATTGCATTTGCTTTAAACATTAGTCAGGCCACAGTTTGGAGAATATTGAAAGATCAACTGTTGTATCCATATCACATTCAACGGGTGCAGGCACTTTTGCCGGCAGATTTTCCGCAAAGAGTGGCTTTTTGTCAATGGATGCAACACAAAAATCGCACAAAATCCTGACTATTTGGCTCAAATATTCTTCACCGACGAGGCTACTTTCTCTAGAAACGCGATTATTAATTTTTATAATGGGCCCAAGAAAATCCGCACGAACTAGTGAATATCCGTCATCAACATAAATTCTCTGTCAATGTGTGGGCCGGAATTGTTGGAGATCACTTGATAGGTCCACATTTTTTTACCGATGCGGTTAAATGGCGAGGTATATTGCAATTTTCTTGAAGAGGACCTACCACTGCTGCTGGAAGAAGTTCCGTTGCAATTAAGATTACAAATGTATTTTATGCATGACGGTGCTCCAGCGCATTTTAGTTTAGTTGCTCGCGAGTTTTTGGACAATACGTATCCAGATCGGTGGATAGGACGGGGAGGTCCACAATCGTGGCCTCCTCGGTCTCCAGACTTAAATTCTTTGGACTTTTTTCTCTGGGGTCACCTTAAATCATTAGTTTATACGATTCCCATTGAAAATGTCGATGAACTGAGAAATTGTATTATCGCAGCTTTTCAAACAATTCGAAATACCCTTGGTATTTTAGAACGGACTCGCCAGTCAATACGACGGAGAATAGAAGCTTGTATTGCAGTTGAGGGCGGTGGCGGGCCCGCTCTTCGTCTGTCTTATTGGCGAAAAGATAGGAAAGCGGAGTCCTGTTACGAAAACGATTTTTACCCCAAGTTGATCCGCATTCCATTGACCTATGCACCGATTTACTAAATCGTCTATAACTCTTTTATTTATTGATCTAAATTCATGAAATTTGGTGTGTATGTCAAGGAAGGTATGCCGCGTAAGACTGCATGATCAAATTTTGAAAATATGACTTAGGTTTATATTTATTGGTATGATAACATAAACAAAGAATAAATTTATGTGTTTTGTACGTACTAATCACACCAAAGTCAAGGTAGATTGACTTATTGCATTTCTTTTTTGGTTAAGGAAACTTATAAAGGAGCACATTAAAGCATTTCACGCCTTATACTGGACTTTTAACAGACACGATATTACTATATAGGAAAGTATTCAAAAGATGCACAGTGATTTGAGGTCACTAACACTCATGATTTTATTTACTACTCCTATATAGCATGTACCTATACCATATGCAACATATTATTGATAGCAAAGCAGAAATTACTAAGCTTTTTGTAGATAACAAATATGTGTTTACATATGTTACCGAATAAATATGAACCTAAATTATATTTTCCAAATCTTGTTACACAGCTTTACGCGGTACACATTCCTTGACATACATACAAAATTTCATGAATCTAGTTTAATAAATAAGAAAGTTATAGACGATTTAATTAATCGATGCACTTTGTCTGATGTTATTCATTCATAAACGTTTGCTAGTTCTAGGTTGTGCATCGATTTGACGCATAGCAGTAATAATTATATCCACCGATATTTTAAACATGCTTTAAGATTTACGTATTGTCGTTACTAAAAAATCTATAAACAAACCTCCGAACTTATAAAAACCCCAACTTAACTTACCCTTACATTATACTACAAATTACTACAGACTTATTTCAATCTAATAAGAACATAAATGACATAATGAAAAAGCATGCTTTTTATCATACATGCTTTAAAGCGTATTTTATCATCATTGTTTTTGCTATAAAATTCATCCGCCGCTCATAATTGCTAACCTGTTCCTATTCACTTTCTTACTGCCGTACTTGTGATGCTCAACAAAGACGCCAAATGTAATCCCAGCTGGCGGGTCGGTTATAGGGTGTCGCTTTCTGGTATGAGTACTCTTCTCGCTTCTTCTACGGTATTTTCAGTATACTACTATACATAGGATGCGTCGGAAATGGAAAGGATTAATCCTCGAGTTAATTATCGCTAACAAAAGCTCGAGGAATATCTACTACCTGTGTGTCTCTTCCTTCTTTGTCCTTTCCTTTCACTCCCAGAGCAGCGATGACGTTAATCTAACGGAATATTTATTTTTTTGCCGTTACTAGTGGTTCATCTCCGCTCCCCTTTCATCTTTTACCCTGTTAGTTCTTGGTTATTATTGCTTCAGGAGTTCTTCTACTTGAATCACTCAGTCGTAATCACAGAACATAACCTATTAGAAGTTTAACTGTCACATCCTAACTGAAACTGCATTTAGCGCCGTCTTTTTATGGTTGCTGTATTATTTTTTGGCGCGTAATTTAAATGCCACTGGAATACTAATTGGTACGTTTTTACTTATATTTATGATTTAATGTAAAAACAAAAATATGTTTTTCTAAAATATTTATAACAGTTAAACAAAAATACAATATATTAGATGTAAGAATACCAATTCTTGAGAGTTTATCTATAACATATGGAAATGTACAGCACAATATATTTATTTGTTGCAAAGCAGAAACCTAATTGAAGATACGAATAGATGAATGAAGATCCATCTTCAAACTTAAAAGTAGTGTAACATAACCCCTTCATACATTCACAAAACTCAAGTGTTCTTGAATTTCTGGAATTTTCGATGGTGCTATGTGAAAAATGAATACGTAACACCTTCATTCGTGCAAAAAAGACAGTTTTTCAAAAATGCACTTTCATCCACTCGTGTCTTCAATTACAAATTAAAGAAAAATGAAACATTTTCGGGGGCAAATGTAAGAACTGAAGCATTAAAAAGCTTAAAAAACAAAGTTACAGTATAGAATATTAAATCTATGAACTGGGCACAATAAATTTAAGTATTTGCATGTGCAGTTTTCTATTCTAGTGAAAGTAATCCTTTGAAACATGCAATTGTAAAATCAATTTCTTACGCGTGTTTGACCGGTAGTGACAAAAGTTATGCTAACAATAATTTGACAAGATGCAAAAAAGATTAAATAAATTGTTCTTTCTAGTACCTAAGTAACGTGAGTAAGCCAGGGTTACAATCTAATTCAGTCAAAAGTCGAGTATTTTGATTAAACAGTTTTATTTACACATCGTAAATTATATACATGGGGTAAGTTTATACAGGGTGAGTTTTTTATCTTGAGACAACGGAATATCTCTAAAATACTGCATTAAATCAAAAAAAGATCTTAATTAGATTTGTTATAATGTAGGGGGGCTCACTGAATGGTGCCGAACTCGATCCTCTCCCCCCTCGAGTAGGAGGGGGGACAACTTTGAAATCCTAAATGGGAACCCCCATTTTGTATTGCAGATTCGGATTCTACGCCATCATGTATGTAGCTTTTGTTTGAAACTTTTTTTTCGATTCGTAACAGATTGCGTTGTAATCGCAAAAAACATGATTGTGAACGTCTAGAAAAAATACATAAAAAAGAGAAGCTTTCTTTATTTTAACATTAAATAAATAACATTTCCAATACAATCTATCAAATATCTATCGAAATGTAGGTAACTGAATTGCCACAAATAAATTAATTAATCTGCCTGTATTTCTTTCACTCAGAATCGGTATAATTTTTTGCCCACAAATGCCAACTCTGGCCTAAATTTGCAGGTTATGAATCTTTGTTAATTTCCACGAAGTTTTTACCACGAGCGAAAGCAACAAGAACACCAGCAAAGTCGGTATCAGTCAAAGAAGGGATCACAAACACAAAAAGTCGCGCTTATACATACTATAAAATGAAAACAAAAAAGCATTGACAATCGATATTACAAATAGGTATGTTCGGAAAGCAATGTACAAATAAATAAGTTCGAAAACTAGTTATATAAGTGATAAACTAAAAAATGTGCACTTAACTAAAATACACAGAGATTCAAAATGATTGTCAATTCCGCTCCTATAAATAGTAACAGGGTGTAGGTATATGCCGCGTGTTTGTAATGAAGGTTTGAACTAAGTCAGTGTTGGAACATAAGAAAGTAAACGGATCTGTCATAAATAGGAAACGTAACCTATATTTGAACTCGCATTATATAAAAACTATGGATTGGTGTTTCTGCTTGTAAAAATGAAATGTAATTAATTTAACTTTACTAAATTATGATTTTACAATTCAGTACTAACTGGTGTTTAACTAAATTTATTTATTACTTTAAATTATAACATACAATTAGTATAATTATTAAGTGACAAAACTGCATCCCTCAGTTCTTCTATGGTATGCATGCGGTTGCTACAGATCCTATTTTTTAGATAGCCGAACATGAAGTAATCTATTGGGGTTAGATCAGGTGATCTTAGTGGCCATCTTTGTGCTCTAACGAACCGGTCAGCAAAAAACTTGAAGATATTGGCAGGTTTGTCGAGCAGTATGTGCTGGAGCATTATCGTGCTGAAAATAACCTGCCTCAAGCTCATTTTCTTGTAACTCTGCAATAAACAATTCCAACATCTGTTGGTAACGTTGGGCTGTTAGTTTCCTCGAAGAAAATTGGCCCTATTATTCGTTGCCTCGACATAGCTAACCAAGCTCCAACTTTTACGGGATGCAATTGCGTTTCTCGAAATTCGTGTGGATTTTCTGCAGACCAGATACAATAGTTTTGTAAATTGATATAGTCTGTTAGATAAAATCAAGCTTCATCCGAGAAAAATGATTTGTTTAGCAAGTCATCGTCCCTTAAATTGTTATTAAACCAATGACAATATTCCAATCGCCCATCGTGATCTAATGGTAATAATTCCTGTACCGTAGAAACTTTATAGGGATGAAAATGTAACAGCCCTTTCTTTTGACAGCTCATTGCGCTGAAGTGTAAGATAAGCCTATAAAATTATAAAATGTAATAAAGTATTTCACTTAATGTTAATATTGATTTTTTACCTGTTTGTTGAGCTATTACCACAGATAAATTCCCTTATTTTCTTACAGTATTCAGAAATACTATTGTTGGTGATTAGATGTAAATATAAACGGTTTGAAAAAAATTATAAAATAAATAATCGAAAGATACTACAACACGCACGCCAATATCGCTAAATGTCAAGAAAATTCATTTAATGTATGAAATTTGTATGTAGCTAACTTCGCTCATTAAAATGGTAATAAGCATAGATAAATTTTTCCGGAAAACAGTTTTTTTCTTACGACAATCATTTTCAATCACATGGTAGATTGATAAAAATTACATTTAAATTCTTAGTTGTAATACTAAATGTGATTGTTAAATTAAGCAATTTATTTTATGTGAACGAGAAATATTACAGATCAATATATTACCTGGCATATGGAACATTATGATATCGTTTTCACAGCGATAAAACTTTTTAAAAATTTATATGGAAATGTCAAAATGGTGTCAATGAACGAAGCACGATATGCGCACAAATGTGACTGATCTGTGGAGAATAACTTAATAGAAAATGATAATCATAGAGAGAAATTGTTAATAGGTTTCTTTATAGGTGTCATTACCCAATAAAGCAGTCGTTTCCTCTGGTTGTAATTGCCTAATGCGTTTTAGAGGATCTTGAATGATTTTTTGTTTTGTCGTGGAATGTAAGAATTTTTATTATTATACAAACTTAAATTTTCCCACCACCTTAAAATTTTCACAAATTGTCAACACAGTAAATACCATAGCATGCCCTAAACTTTCATCTTATCGGGCAACACATCTAAATAACCCCTAGAAAGTATTTTATTACTTCCAGAACTAACCCTTTCTCCCTAATCACATCGAACTACACTGAAATCGACCTAATTTCCAAGGATTATCCAGAATACCTATAACCTTCGCTATCTAATTTATGCATCATTCGGAAAGCGATACTCAGAAATATTTAAACGCTTTTTACATGACAAAAAAAAACGACAAATGCTACTACCATCACGACCAGTTCTAATTGTATAACACGTATTCCGTTAAATACGCGCGACCTAAATCAAAAACTCGGACATTTCCGATTGGGTTTCTTCTTGCGCCGAAGAAGAACAATGCAAAGAGAGTGGCAAACGGTCCCCGTTTTGTTAATGGAACGATGTCCGGCTCAGGTAAGGAGTTTGGCGGAAAATAAAAGGATTGTGTAACAGTATCCAGCGTACTATGCGCCGGCATAAATTTAAAATTTTATTGTAGCGCCTGATGGTCGAAAATACGTTAGGACGGAATGTATACTTTGTTGTATAACGGATAAAATTATACAAGAAATAAATATCGTTGTAATGCAACGAGCAGGTAAGAGGTCAAGTTTTTGGACGAGGCAAAAAAGAAATTACGTTATAAATTAAGAAAAGTATTGTTGTCGGTATATACAGACGGTTACATTAAAATGTAACTACATATGTGTTTGGATAAAAGGGACAGTTGGTATAATTGAAAACATAGTTTATGTAGCGAAAACAAGCGATTAAAATAGTTTATGGAAGCGATTTGATATAGCTCATTTTAAGTTATATTAGGGTGTGTGTTTCTGAATTATACTTACAATTAGTGAAATTAAAAGTGTTACATTCAGAAGGAATGCCGTAGACTGTATAATGAGTCTGACTTCAGTAAGTTTAAAATATCAATCCGTTACTATTTTACTGATAATTATTTTTATAAGATATCTGACTATTTTTCTTGAGGTGTCTAGGGTCTTAACATGTCAATTTCTTTTTCTTTTTTTTATATACATATATTTTACTGCTATTATTTTGTAATTTCTTTGTTGTTGCTGTTGACAAAGCCCATATTTGCTAGATCTAGTGGCTAGTAAAGATTACTATAATAAATTGTTCAATTTAATTTTTTGGCATCAGAATGTCTATATTTAAAGCATGCTATAGGAAGAGGAGAATTAAGCCCATTATGCCCATTAAGTATTTTCTCATTTGGAAAAATGTGATATGCTGGAAGCATACATTATATGCGGCAAAAATATAATAAGGACTGTTGAATATTATGTAGAACAGTATCCTTTACGACAGCAGCTAGATCGACGTTACTTACGAAAACTTTACAGACAATTTAGGCAACACGATTGCTTATGTAAGAAGAAAAGAACAAAGAAAAATATCATTATCAACGATGAAGTAGAAATTAAAGTGTTAGCATATTTTGAAGCCCATCGCGAATTTTCCATTAGAGATGCTACTAAGGAATTGGGGTTTAAGTTACGCGTCAGTTCAGAGAATTTAAAAAAAGATAAGTATACTCCATTTAAAGTACCGAACCTCACAAACATTGCAACCAGGAGGTTGGCTTTCTTTGAATGGTTTATTAATTTTTCTGATGAAAATTTGATTGGAGCACAATGTATTTTATGGAGTGTTGAAACAAATTTCTCCAACATAGGAATGTTTAATAAGAAGAATGAATACTGCAAGAAAATTTATTAATAATGCATCCACATGCTGCACAAGTTCGATTTAGTTTTAATATCTGGTACGGACTAATTGGTTTGACAGTCGTTGGTCCAGTGTTCTACAATGGTACATTGACAAGAGAGAGATATTTGGAATTTATTCGTACCGTTCTAGAGGATTTCCTTGATAACGCCTATTTGTACTTTCAGCAGGACGGTGCTCCGGCACACAACTGCGGCATAGTTCACAACTATCTGGACATCATTTTTGCCGATAAGTGGATTGGTACAAATGGGTCAATTCGATGACCAGCACGCTCTCCTGATCTTTCACCTTTAGACTTTCTTCTTTGGGGATGTTTAAAAGATCAGATATACAGAACCCGGTACAACAACGTGAACGATTTGCAAAATAAGGTTAGGGAGGTTTTCCGCCAATTGGATGGAAGGACAATCTTAAGAGGTACCCAGAGTGTACTCAAGCGGGCACGAAAGCCTGCACTTTTGAGCAGTATTTATAAATTGTGCATTTACTTTTTCCTTTTCAATTTAATTTCAACGACATTATTTTAAGATGTAATATGTTAAAATAAACATCAATCATAAAGGCATTTATCTTGTTTTGTTGAAAGTAGATTCTTTATACTGCTCTACATTTTACATAATAAAAACCATCCTAACTTCTTTATTATTCGTTTTAAGACAATATTGTATTGATACTTTTGCATCATAAATTTAAATATCTTTCATTTTTTTTAAACAATATACACGGTGTTTAATTAAAAAAAATATATGTGTCAAAATTTCTTGGAAATGCGTCATTCAATTGTTTTTTCGTATATTACATATTAATCAGCGTTAAAAACCCTAATACTTTGCTAATTTAACCTACTTTCTAGAATCAATAATAACAGAGATGGCAATCAATGGTGCGCACTTAATTTGAATCAGCCTGTATATTCAGTAATCAAGCAACTTTCTTAAAATGCTCTGAAATCTATGAGCGTACTACTGTTGTGTTCCCGTCGAAACTGTGGGCTTGTCTCGGGTTAGGTTTGGAAATTGTTGAAATAATGACCCAAATTTGGAGTTGTGAGTTTATTAACGTTTGAACTCAGAGAAGCTAAGTCTTAATTGGTATTGGTAAAACTAACTACATACTACTTAAAATACTAATTATGATGAAAAGAATGAAATGCGAATAATGTGTGAATGATGTCTTATACCTATTCTTACATCTATATATAAACTTACAAAGGGCGTAGGCGGGGTAGTGGTTTTGATAAACTTAAAAACAGAGGAAGATATATCTTGACAATGCAAATCCTTCAACAAACAAAAAGAAAAGCAGTTCAGGAAGATAATCCTTATTACAACAAAAATCCACGTGGTTTCAAAAATTAATACAAACTAAAGTAAACGTGGAGAAAACAAGTGAACTAAAAATAGAAAAACTTAATTTTTTAAATCACCCACCTCGAGGTGATTAAAAATAATTACAAAACAGCAAAATATAAGAAAAACGAAAAATTAACTCTTTAAACTTAAAATATATCTTCCAGAACTGAAATAATAAATGATCCTATATCTAATTTGTGTACACAACAATATAATACCAATTATTATAAAATGAGTTCTTTGATGGATGAGATAATACCAAAATTAACGCAACAAAACTTAAAATCAAAATGAAATACCAAAACGGCAGCAATGAAAATAAAATTACATGTACTTACTCGGGCATCTCGTCAAAGAACTGCCTTTGAAGGTTAAACAGTTGCATATATATAAAATATAACAGCTGCGTGCGCTACACCTAACGCACAATGATCATAGAAAACAACTACAAGAAAGGACATGAGCTAACATGAACAAATAAAAATATATTAAAGAGTGAAAACAATTTAAACAACTAAACATACAAATAAATAATTAACCAATCAATTCATTAACTAAATCTTATTTAAAAATAAACAATTAAATTCTGAGATAACTTTCTCGAAACATTGACAAAAACAGATTGTAATAAAATATGATCACTGAATTTACAAAAACCGGGGTGCCAGGCCACAGCAATACGTTTAGTATACGAAGTTATAATAATATACAGGGTTACAACACTACTAAGGAACTAAGAGCGTCACTGCTTGAGCACTGCATTCACTTCGTCGAAGAATTCATTGATTCAGTATCTCCTTTAAATGTGTAATTATTTTTTAAATTGCAGTTAAATTAGGTTGTAAATTGACAATAAAGCTCTATCTATCTAGCTATATTAAATGAATTATGTGTTTCTGTTTATGTTGCAATATAATTTTGGGATTATAGACTTTATATATAATGAAAATATCAAGTAATAAATATCATTACGTAGAAGTGGCTAAAGTACCAACCCAAAATATTTCATAGTTTACCCTAACTATGATTTTTCACGATGGCTCTATATTTCCTTGGGTTTAATTTTGAGTCAATTAGTTATTTAGAAGTGTAATGAATTCACGCACGTGTGTATACTATTGTACAGATACACAGAGCAGCGCATATTACATAATAATAACAAGATCCCATGCAAACAGAGTCCTGCTCCAACTCCGTGAATTGATACAAAGCAACAACGGCCTGGAGAGCGAAATGACAAAACCGACGTCTATCTAAACCCATATAACTCGCCTTTTCCGATGTCTTAATTATTGATAGGACCAAAAAGCCGTGACATTTCGGTTCACTCTCCCCCGCTTTAATAATGAAGCGACGTGCCGTCGTCGTTGTTGTACGCGCCGTTAGGACTCTTCGTACGGCCGAAGGCGTTCACCCCCTCCCAACCATCATCCGAGAGGGCGGCGAACAGGTTTGAACCCTTTAGCCAGCGTCCTTCGGCGTGGCTGCCGGTGTTTTGCCGACACCGCAGATATAGCGCGTCAACAACACAAACCGATCGCCAGAAATTATTTAATACACCTGCCTGTGCCGTATCTTGCTCGACTGTGTGTGGGGCGACAGTTCGATGAAATATTCACTCGTTTTAAAATCGAAAAGCTTGTAGTATCAAGCGCGGTTCGTAGTCCTATTTGACGACTGGTGTCGTTGCTTTGTTTTGATTTTCTCCCGGAATTATGTAGCTGTTTTACGGTTAAAACCAGTGGCGTGGTTAAGGTTTTCAGTTGCCGGGGACATCTGAAGATTTGAGGCTCCCTTCTTTTTGCCAAAATGCAATAGAAAACATTTAGATGCAAAATTTTTCTAACTATTGTTACGTATTTATCTTTCTCAGGGCGATGTAACAAGTTGCAGGCATGAGAATCAAAAAAAATATATATATATATATATAAAAAAATAAATAAATAAACAAAAAAGAAATTAAGAATCAGGACAATATTGAAATTAATGTGAATAATGTATTAACATCTGTTCCCTGACAGGGAAGTAATTAGTAATGCATTCGGGAAATATTTTTCAACTGTTGCCAAACATCAAGTAAATTAAAAACTATGATCGGTTCAACAACTTGGTGTAAGTTATTCGAATATCAGGGTGTATCAATATAAATAGTAATTTTGCTTGGGTGTTACTACACGAACATATAAAGCACAAATCCAACCGAAACCGGATTTCATCAATAAAGAATAAAAAAAGTAAAACTTTAGAGCCAAAAATTCTTTAGTCCGGGCCATGGAAGCAAGGAACGTCATGTTAACACCCGCTAAACGTGGTATAATGTATAATAACATTGTACTACATGGTAAGTAATATGCCTTAATGGTATGCCGTAGTTTCATTTAACGGTCAGATCTGAATAAATAAGGCCCTTGTGAAAATAGCAAAACTGAGGCATTTAAATTTTCTTCTTTTCATAAAAAAACATTCCTTTTTGTTAAAGGCATTCTACGTAAGTCTACAAAGTATTATATTTTAATATCCTGATAAAACGTTCATAGGTTCACCGGAATATGCGACTTTCAAGTAGTTACAAAAAACGTAAATTATTTTTCTTTTGCTTTGTCGAATCGAGAGTTAGTTGTTAATAACGGTACACATGAATCCTGACTTATTTCTTTTGGCATTTATTTAAATCATATAACGCAAATGAATTGAATCGAATTACGCAGAAATAAATGTAGATAAGAAAATTTGCAAACACGACGCTTTTTTCACTATGATGTCGCGCGAAAAATGAATCTATACATTCCGATGCATCAAGCTTCGATTTTCTTTATGAAATCATGATGGTCCTGAAAAGGATCGTTTTTTTTCGAGACGGGAAGAATTTAAATAAAATGTTCAAAGTAGCTTGCACTCCAAGCGGCGATCCACACAAAACTAACAGCGGAATGGCTGAATGATAGTTCTATAGGGGGGTATAACTCGGGATCAGCACTTAGGTTTGGGCACAAGGTGCGGCTTCTAAGCGCAACGGCATTTATGAAAATGATTTTTTTTCTCATTAATGCTTACAGATAGATCCCCTGTGCATTAAGACTTTTTGATCGTATATGATTACAGCTGCTACATATTGTTATATTTACCTCTATATTTGATACACCCTGTATATCAAAGTAGTTTCTTTTTTTCTCCAACTTGTCCTGATTTCACATCAAAAAATAATATCAAAAATAGAAAACAAAAAAACTTGTGGCCATAATGGAATTAGTGACTTGTTGCTAAAAAAATTGTGACCACATCATTGAACCACTAAATATATTATAAAAAAGTCGTTTGTAGATGGTAGATTTCCCATACAATTAAAGAAAGGAATAGTTATACCTCTGTTTAAAAAACAATATTCTGCTAACATGGAGAATTACAGACAGCAATATCCTTGCTGAATTCAATATCTAAAGTCGTAGAACGCGTTGCATATGATCAAATGGTGAAATTATAGAACATCATAGATATTTATGTACAGCACAAACACGGATTTACTACGAAGCGTTCCACGGGAACAGCACTATTTCAGAGCTTAGAAATCATATACGAAGCTCAGACGCAAATAATACGTAGCGCGCATAGTTGTTCCGATTTAAAGGCGCGCCTTTTGACTGTGTTACTAATTGAATATATTGGCCTGAAAAACTGTAATTCCATAGGCCTTTAGGGACGTGCCGCTGGATTGGCTGGACATCTTTTTCAACGCTAGGTCTATGACTGTCAAAGTAAGGCAACGTGTATCGAGAGGTGTACTGCGTGTGACATGGGAGTAAGTCAAGGGTCGATGTTGGGCCACTTATTATTCTTATTATTAATAAACGATCTATCGCAATATTTTATTATGGTCACACGAGTTTTGTTGGCTGATGATGTAACGGTAATAGTAAATGGGTGAAATTCTGCCGGACCTTTCATTATCGATAACGCGTACATTCGAAGGATATGGCAAGTGGTGCAAAACAAACCGATTAATTTTAAAATAAAAATAAAACTAAAAATATTAAATTCCATAGACGCAAACCCCCAGATATTGACTGACAAATATTCTTGTACGGATGGTGCACCAAATTAGGTGTTACCATAGATGAAAAGCTGGAATGGAGAAAAAACAATAGGCAACGTGTGCATCCAATTGATAAAGTGACATTTATGATAAATTTTTGCTAATGTTGGTATCTTTTTGCCAATTGTTATGATTTACTACTGAAAACTAGAGTTACGATTTATTCTTGAAACTGATTAAATTACTACGATTTTTTATAATTTAATTAAATACATAATAAATTTTTAAGAAATTCAAAAAAATGGTATTAAATAAAATTCCAATTTGTCAGCTGTGATCAAAAATTAAAGTAAGTTTTTTGCGATATAACTTCACTTGACTTCGTTTGAAATCTCAATTTCTTTTCTATATCAGTGCTTTATTTAGTTTATTATAGGCATGTAGCAGGCTATGATTAACCGTGCCTGTCATCAATATTGATACGGATAACAAGAAGCATAAACAAGGAGGATGGCCAAAGATTAAGTTCAGATTTTACCCGTTGTCACAGGTAAAATTTGCAGGGAGTGAAAATCGGAGTCTCCGTTGGAAAAATAGTTTCCAAAAAGGAGTTGCCGTAGCTGAAAACAGAAAGTATTTCCTCGTTTTGGTACAAAACCTCAACAAAACCGAGAGGATGAATACTCCGCTTTCTAACATGATTTTCAAGAAAAATAATCTCCGTATTTCTCATCCGCATCTACACTACCGTATTACGTCTAAATGTAAACAATATCCCTACATACATTAATTTTCTCCTTCACGGAGGTGATAATGTTGTTTGCTTAACAGATGTTTACTTCTAACATAAACGCGAAAAGGGAAAGACATACATCCGATTGGAACATTTGTTCTCCAAATCGTACTGTTTCCCTAACATTGAAAAATTCAGTTTGTATAGGCCGTGCGCATTTATAAGCGATATTAGTGCAAGCGCATGTGCAACAGTACTGGACGCCGTCATTTTGCAATGATTCGAGAATGGAGAGGATATTTGGATGCACTGTACCTGAAATTATAAAAATACACATCAGAGTAAAGTACGAAAACGTAAAAGATGGGTAGAGTTATGGAGCACATCACCAAGGCAGATGAGATAAACAAGTAAGAAACATTGCCATCCTTAATTAATTTTTCAATTATGAGGACCATTTTAATTAACCCCCACTACATCTAGGTGTTAGCCCTGAAAAGCACGTTTGTCTAGCTGATCCGTGGTGTTCAACTGCTGTCGTGCCTTCACCCGCGGCGGACCAAACTCGAAGAAGAGACTATATATGGATAAATTAAAGAATTCCATATGTTGCTCTGTGACGCAGAAGAGCGCCTAGTGTCACTAGCCTAGTAAATCATTAAATATACCCATAATTCAAGAAATGAAGTTCGACGACATTTTTGATGCATTTTAATGATAATAATAAATAATGCACTCAGGAATGGGCTTCTGTCCACATAGAAAGCCCAATTGATTAACTTCATTATGATGAACTTAGCTACTATGGAGTAGTAACATAAAAAGTTAAAAAAGTTTCACTGGAGATACTCTCTTCCTCTCCGATAATACCTCGATCTGTGGCAGGTCCTTAACGGAAATAAATTCATGTGTCAACGATGAAAACATCCGACGGAGTTAACATGTTTCCGTAACGGAAATAATTTGATCCAATATGGAGCAAAATCTTTTCTCTGGCGAAAAATTGTATTACTGTGGATTTATTTAATACCGTCATTTGTTTATTGCGGATGTAATATTTCCAAGTGGATTACTTCATTAGCACGGAGAATTTTATCTGATACGATAGGAAGTTTGCATCATATGGGGAAACAACATCCGTTAGTTCATTTTAATAACAGCAGTAGGATTAAAATTACTCCATTCGGAAAATTTTTACATTTATTGCAAATAGTAAAACTGCATAAAAAGACAAATGATCCTTAACAGAGTAGTTCCCGCGGTAAAAAATGTTTTTCTCCTCTATGGAAAGCAAAAATTATCCTTGTATTCCAATTCCGTTTAGTAGCAAAACATTTAACTCCGAATGGAGGCTCCTTGAACGAATGGTGCGAGGGAAAAACGGAAAGAGTTAAAACGGTGTTAGATCAACTCCGTATTTTTATCTGTGTAGAAGATGTGAGGAATCTTGGAGTATTTCTGTAAAATTAGTATATTTTTTTTTTATAGCGCATATAGTTATATATCTTGCCTAAGTACTTATCTAAATAAGCAAACTAGCTTACACTCCGTGGTACGTTCACATATAATTCACGCAACCAAATTCACAATACCTTATCTCTAAATTAATACCTCACAATTAACTGTGTTATCAGGACAAATTACGATTTGCTTCTTATTTTTAGACCTGAGCCTGCAAGGTGTGCGACAGAAGATCTAAATATATTTAAAAAAAGTGAGAAACACAACAAAACCAGTTATTTCACTTATATATTTGTTTCAAATCATTAATTTTGTTTTATTTATTATTTCAATTGCGATAAGATTTCTTAAAAAAATATTATTTATAACATATTATTATCCACAATTTTGATTATTGCTTGGTATACCTACTAGCAGGAATGGTGATTACTTTTTGTTTCAAGCCGTCAACAAAATCAGTGATTATTTGAAGTTAATTTAGTATCAAGTAAGCAATAATATGATTACATAATATAGGAGTAGATGGGTTTCATTCAATAAGTAAAACTGTTTGAGATTACAAAAGATGTATTATTGCTAGATCAGATAAAACGCATACATGTTGTTTTTAGATATCAAATTCATTTTTAAAATATTTATCACAGTATATATTAATTATATAACATTATTATTATGTAATGTTGAATCATTTTACTAACAAAATACAACTCACATACTAATATAATTACAGCAATCTGTGTATAAACGCTATATTTGTTTCCTTCAATAATAATTATTTTGGAAATCCCCTGAATAATATTCAAAGTAAATCAAAAATAAACAATTGAAATAATCAACCCTTGCAATTGTATTGAAATTTTATAAATTCAAAAATAAAATAAAAAATGGTGCGGTAGAAGTAGAAGAAGAATCGCATGGTGATGGGCGGTTATTAACCCCTGCCAGTCGCACGGCGAAGAAAGAGTGTATCGACTCACGGGGAAAAACTAGGCCTAACGTGATGAAGCAGATACGGGGCAGTTCGCCGCGGCACCACAACCACCTTTGCAGAGTAGGTATTACCAATGCCCTGACCCACGCACCTCCCCTTCGTAAAGGGGCCTTGCCGCACATCCGACAAAGTCGCCACCCGAGAAACACTACAGTCCCAGACCACGTATTGACTAGATAACGACCTTGAGATTGTCTAAACGCCAGTCGTCGATGCAGCCGCTGGTAAGAATAAAGTAAAAGAGGTTGTCTAAGCAACTTAATAGCTTGTCAGACGCCCCCCCGCGTACCAAATCTCCCCCAATCATCATCATGAGCCGAGAAGAATCCAGTCATCCACAATTGACGCGGAACGAGATTTGAACCTGCGGTAACCTGACAATAGTCGAGACCCTAAGTGAGGCTTAAGGAGCTCTGGCTTGATCACAAGGCTGTGTAAGATGATTGTAATAATAAATAAATTAACAATGAATATCAAAAAACCGCGAACCCCCACCCCCTCGCTCTAAAATAATTAAAATAATAAATAAAATATTTAACCAGATACAGCATTATATACGTATATATACACTTACAAATAAATTACAATTTATCAAAACGAGCCATTTGAATCTTTGAAATAAGCGATCCCAATTGCAATTTCTTTTTCATGAATTATTATGTATTGAATCGTTTTAATACAAACAAAAATAATGGATCTTTTTTATTAATATGCAGCGTTATTTTAATAATTTTTGATGTATAATAAATTTTATTGAGTACATTTGTATATCTATCTGTAAATTAAATATTTATCAACAATGCCGATTTCGGAAAAAAAACCAAATGATCTAAAATAAAAAATAAAAAAAATATAGATATTAACATCCGAACCACTGTTCCTATATTAAAGTGAAACCCGAAAAAATTAAAACAAAAAAATCTAACTAAAAGTCCGTAGATCGCGGGTATGCACCCGTCGGATCGATAGTAGTCAGGGATGCTCCCGAAAGGGACCCCAAACGGTATGCGTGGGCGCGGATATCGCAGCAGTGAGAAACGAGAGAGCAGGCTTAGCGTGGTGAGACCACACCCGCACCAAGTAACTACCCTGGGACCCTACGAGCCACTGACCGATGCGCCAAGTCAGCAAAACATGTGCCCTACCGTCACCGACAATCTACGGCCGCTAAGACTAATTGTTCCTAAGTTGTCGAAAAGTGTAAAGTTTAAAGAAGCACGTTAAAGTTTAATGAAACAGAAAAACGTTCGCGATTAACTATTCATCAATCCCACAAAACGATGTACGAACTAAAAAATAAAAAATAACCTAAATTGCTAACTAAGAAAATAAAAAAAAAATGACGGCAGCTATAAATCGCGCTATCCCGCCCTCCGCCTTAAATAGATCTAATGTAAATAAAGGGAACAGCGACATTTAACGAAATAGTACATAGATATACAATGCACGTACAAATAATCTTTACAATTAATGAATTCTTTTTTAGTTTTAATTTTTTTTTTTCCAACTGTTGACATTTTGGAAGAACCGCAGGAAATACAATACAATGAAATGAAAGCTACCTATTCAAGCGCTTTAAATTTAAACAAATATTTACAAAAAAAAAATAAAATTTATCAACATTCCCTCCTTACGTATCCTTGATAATATAGACGTCTCATTCATAACTGCTTAACATTTGGAAGAACCGCATTTGAATCCTTGAAATAATCGATCGCTAATTACTATATAAATAATTAAATTTTTTAAATCATATTTAGCGCTATTTTAATAATTTTTACCGTGATATGCAATAGATCTTACTGGCACCTTTTATTATCTACCTGTAAAACTAAATATTTATCAAAATATTAATTTCGAAAACCCCAATGATGGAATAAATAATATAGAAAAATAATAATAAAAAGCAAAGTATTAAATCCGAACCAACCGTTTATATATGAAAGTGAAACCCGAGAAATTAAAATAAAAAAATCTAACGACTAAAAGTCCGTAGCCCGTCAGATCAGATGGTAGTCCAGATGTCCCTGTCGAAGGACCAAGCGGCATGTAGGGCCGGCCATCCCGGTGTGACGCAAGTGAGTACGTGTAACCAGTGAGATTAGCAGGAGATATAGGTAGGCATATGCTAGAATCCGTGACAGCACGTAGTCTGACCATATGTCACCATTGTGAATCTTTCACGTACCCCACGTCTGACATAAGCCACTTTAGCAAAGTACTCTGGAAAGCACCTCACTCTCGCTGCGGTCTAACCACCACACCCACACCAAGTGACTACCCCGAGACCCTACGGCCAATCGTTGCGTCCAGTCAGGAATCATGTGGATGTACCCCGTCACCGACTAGATCTACGCCGCTAAGCTAATTTTCCCTAATTTTAAAATTGGAAAACTAAAGTGTTAAAGTAATTAAAATAAAATTTCGCGTTACAACCGCTCGCGATTAACATTCATCAATCCCACAAAACGATGTACGAACGAAAAAACAAAAGATAACCTAAGCTGCTAACTAAGGAAACAAAACAAAATGACGGTAGCTACTAAATCGCGTTCCCCCCTCCCCCTCCTTCAAAATGCTCTAATAAATATAAAAAAAGAAACGGGCAGTATTTGACTAAATACGTAGATATACAAGGCAAATACAAATAATAATTACAATTAATTAATTCCTTTTTGTTTACAATTCTTAAGGAATTCATAACCGTCGATATTTAGAGAGAACCGCGCGAAAACACTAAACGATAAACAGAAAACATGAATTAAGACACGCAGTTATAACTAAAGCTCTAGTAAATACCTTATGGATTCGGCCCTTGGATTCTTATTCTCGCGCTAATTCTTCCATCCTCCTTTCGGCTGCTTAAATTCCTATTGTTCCAAAGTCCGGTGAATTGCTCCGTGGGGTAGATTATCCTGCGATAATAATAACGATAATAATAATCTTCATAATGAGTAAGTTATTAACTATTAATTAGATTTATCTAAATTTGGATTTGTTCGTGCATCATCACGAATACAAAAAAATTAACATGGAAAAGACGGAATTAATGAAATTATAACTAAAAAAAATAATAATAAATACCTTATTGGCTAATCTTCCCTTCGTCCAATCCAATCTTCGGTCCTCTTCTCCTCTTCCTTGAACTCCTCGTCCAGAAATCCGAAGGCGTATACATTTTGTAGATTATCCTGGAATAAAAATAACATAATTAGTAAAGTTAACACTAAAAAATGCCAAATTAGGCGCTAAAGATATTTTAGAACTTATAAATATCATTCTATTACAGAAGAAGCTGCTTTAGAGCTGTTCATTTAATAAAGTTGCCAATATGTCAATTAATAGCTTTACTTAAGCAACTCTAAATCATAAAAAATTTAAACATCTAAATCGCCGAACGAATACACGGTAAAAATTGCCCGAAATGTGTGATTCGGTTTGATTTATAAGTGTTCACGCATCATTGTGGATCTGCCAAAAACGATATTTAAAGACACAACAAAAACTTGAATGTCAAATCCTAGAATTTGATTTGTGTATATCGGTATAGTGTAAAAAAATGATGTATATAGAAATAATATCCTTGGTTGCATACTTGCACAACTCACAATTAGTTATTTACAATTTAAATCAATTAATTTTCGTAATGGAAAGAGTTACATTATCCCAAAAATGTAAACACAAAAGAGACGCTGTATTCAAATTGAATTTAATCGCGCTACAATTAGTTCGGATAGGTCCGGAAGCGTTCGTGCATCATACTCGACCGACGCGGAATTTGTGAAAGAAACTTGCATATCCGACGATGCATACAAAAAATACAATGCAAAAAAAGCCTTTGAAATACATTATAGCAATATCAAAAAATATATAATACTCAAACAGAAATATAAAGTCTCAAAGTAAGATCCAAACAACGCGTAGAATGCAAGTTTATATTAATATTTTCCAAATAAATAATAATAGCGTCACCAACATACCTCTATTTACGCAGCGCAGAAATTTCAAAATGAAATTCCATAGTGGTTTTATTTCGGTAAGAATATGATGCAGGTAGAAAGAATATCCGATTCTTCTAATCACAAAATTCACACACACACGGTCAAGATAATTAATTTGCGTAAAGCGAAAAGCGACGCCATTAGAAATATGCAAACGCAAAAGAAGACACGCTATATTGAAATCGACTTATGCGCGCGAAAATTGGTTCGGGCAGGTCCGGAATCGTTCGCGCATCGTCGTCGACTCTGGCGCGCGGAATTTGAGAAAAAAACTTGCATGCAGATGTATACGAAATAGATTGATAATGTAAAACAAAGGATTTCAAAATATATTAAGAAGGGATATAATATTCATACGGAAATATAAGCATTTAAAAAATACCATGTAACAGTGCCTAGAACGCATATTTATAATTAAGATAAATACGCATTCCAGGCACTGTTACCCAAAAAAATAATAATAAATATACATTAACATACCTTTGCTAATTCAGCGCGAAAATTTCAAATGGAGATCCCATCAGGGGCGATCCGATTTCGGCAAAAGAACGATACAGGTGTAAAGAATATCCAATTATCATAATCGCACAATTCACACAATTACAATTACACAGTTTAAACTGATTAATTTTCGTCAGGCGAAAAGCGACGCCGTCCGAAGTATGTAGTTAATGCGAATAGACGCAGTATCAAACATCACCCTTATAATACAAAAAAAAAGCAGGTTCGGATTGGTTGTAAATCGTTTCGTTAGCATTATCGCTTAGCGATACGGTGTTTGAGAGAGATTAACTTCATGTAGAAAAAAGGTTGGAAATTATATTCAGGTAATTGTAAGAAAGGTTGTAAATATTAAGCTGCACATAAAAACGTTGCAAGGACATTTAATCCACAGCGCATTTATGTGAATGCATTATTTATAAACTTTATGGATCTATTTTTAAATAAAAGTATTTTCTTTCCACATCAATACTTGTTATTGAATTATATTTGCAGCAGCTATGTCCATATTTTACATACAAATTTTCTACAATAATATAATAAGATATGAAACAATGTGTAAATACATATAGTACATTTAACTTGCAATTAAAAGAGTCGATAAATTAAAAAAATGAAATTGTATTTACTATATTAATTTTATTGAGAGTCACACAAATTAAAATTTGTCAGTATAGTAAATGAACTAAAGCAACCAAAATAAAAAATGTTATGTATTAAAATAAAATAAATATAAATAAAACGTTTATTCCTGAAAAGGTAAATACAAAATTATAGGATTCGTCAAAAACATAAAGAAAATGCAAAAAAATAAATGTCAGTCCATTCTTAATGTCTCAGTTGAAAATTTATAAACGCATATTAACAACGTTCAACATTATAACTTTTGTGTGTCAATCAATAAACAAATATTTATAAAAGCATGATTATACAGTTTCCATTTATTTTAAATTATAACTCTAAAGTTAGCTTATTATTCCATTGTAGTTATAGTGTACTATATAACAAACTTTTTATTAGAAATCGTTATAGTTTTTTATTTATATTAACAATAATCTTCTTTCTGGTTCTATCCAGTTGCGTAGTTCTCTTTACAATAGTTCAAAATATTGTGTGATTATTATATTTTTGCTTGCTTTACTTTGTCTTTTTACTATACTCGAGTAATTGCTTATAGTTATTTATTGTTTATTCAATCGTAGTCGAATCGCATGGACAGTGTTAGATAATTATTTTTTTTTATAAAACTCTGGGTGAAAATAATAAACTTTTTAGCTAAACCGGGCAAATCTTTTACCTACTTTTTCCGATGACCTGTTCACCGAATCCCTTTTTAGAATTTTAGAAACAAATAGGAATTCCTTTTTCACGATGGTAAGAATGTTATATTTAACTAAAATCTATATGTATTCAATGAAAATAATAAAATAAATAAATGTATGCAATGCCATACCATTTTCATTGTACAGGATATTAGCAATTTTTTTTCTTTTATACAAGTTTTGATCTGATGAATTATTAGTATTATTAATCACCAAATTTATTAAATCAACTAAAATATGGCTCAAATAATGACTTCGTGAAGTTCAAACGTTTCTAATACATATCCAAATGTTATTTACTTCATTTTCAATCTTAAAATTTTGATTATTTCACTCTCAATTGAAAATTTTCGGTTATGGTATAGGAAAAATACGTTTTTCTCTAAAATATGTTTATTTATTCACGACGTTTCGTCAATTTGATATTTAATTTAATGTGTTGTTGAAAAACCATGTTTTCCATTTAAAATTATTCATTCTAGGTAAGTAATTAAAAATTACACACACAGATAATGACACGGGCAACTGGTGCGGCTCATTTAGCCTGTAAACCTTTTTTTGCCGGTCAAATTTGTTTGGCAATTAATTTCTGGTCTTAATAAATCATTGCGTTGTATTATATGTTATTTAAATTGGAGTATAGCGCATTTCAAAATAGAAAAATATCACTTTTAACGTCTGTATACTGGTGCTAATTTATAGTCAATACGGTCCTACGGATTCATAAGCTCTAAGCAGGTAAACCATACCCTTTAACCATGAGAAACTTAGTTATTATACGAACAAGGTGCATATAATAACGCATACAAGCGGTTACAGTGATATTTTTTATGTAATCTAAATTACGGACTACAGCATGCCATATTCAGGTGTTCTCAATATATGCGACAAACTTTATGCTTTTTTATGGAACCTCAGCTCCATAAAAGTTCATATGAGTATATGTCCAAAACGGTTTGGTTTTAAAGTTATTGAATATTTAATAATAAATTATGAACTATGACTAACACGATATAATATCAGAGTTGATTCTACAAAAACTATTGTGTTGAGAGGGAATTGTTTATTTGTTGATAGTTGTCAGAGTATTCATTCAGTTTATTGCCAGTTTCTGTTTTCTAAAATCAATTACACAAATGCGGAGATGTATGATATGCATTTCGTTTATGGCCTTGCCAATGCAAATTCGCGTGCTGCTAGACGTCTTTATGAAGAACGATACCCGAACCGTATCATCCCGCATCATTCAATATTTGCCCTTCTTCATCAACGTCTTAGCGAAACGGGAAATTTTAAAAAACGGACGACTGATAACGGGCACCCATCTACAGTGAGAACTCCACAAGTTGAAGAAATTGTAGTAAATGAAATTGAGAACATCCTACTACAAATACCAGAAAAAACTGCGTTTGCTTTAAACATTAGTCAGGCCACACTATGGAGAATATTGAAAGATCAACTGTTGTATCCATATCACATTCAACGGGTGCAGGCACTTTTGCCGGCAGATTTTCCGCAAAGAGTGGCTTTTTGTCAATGGATGCAACACAAAATCGCACAAAATCCTGACTATTTGGCTCATATTCTTCACCGACGAGGCTACTTTCTCTAGAAACGCGATTATTAATTTTCATAATAATCACATATGGGCCGAAGAAAATCCGCACGAACTAGTGAATGCCCGTCATCAACATCAATTCTCTGTCAATGTGTGGGCCGGAATTGTTGGAGATCACTTGATAGGTCCACATCTTTTACCGATGCCGTTAAATGGCGAGGTGTACCGCAATTTTCTTGAAGAGGAGCTACCACTACTGCTGGAAGAAGTTCCGTTGCAATTAAGATTACAAATGTATTTTATGCATGACGGTGCTCCAGCGCATTTTAGTTTAGTTGCTCGCAAGTTTTTGGACAATACGTATCCAGATCGGTGGATAGGACGGGGAGGTCCACAACCGTGGCCTCCTCGGTCCCCAGACTTAAATTCTTTGAACTTTTTTCTCTGGGGTTACTTTAAATCATTAGTTTATACGACTTCCATTGAAAATGTCGATGAACTGAGAAATCGTATTATCGCAGCTTTTCAAACAATTCGAAATACCCCTGGTATTTTAGAACCGACTCGCCAGTCAATACGACGGAGGATAGAAGCTTGTATTGCAGTTGGGGGTGGTCATTGTCAGCAGTTAGTATAAGTTAATTTTGTTTTACTAATTATTTTGTTAATTTATAATAAAAACATTAATTATGTTACTTACTATTAAACATTGTACAACTTTAGAAGTAAGCGATTTTGGACATATGTTCTTATGAAGTTTTATGATCAAAATAACCCCAGGAATCAGCGCTTAAAGTTTGTCGCATATATTGAGAATCACCCTGTAGATAGATGTTTCATTAAATTATGTTTCATTAACGTCTGTGTGGTATTGAACCCTTAAAAATCTTTCAGATCAGATTATTTCATTATAATGACGCTAAGAATAAGTACATTTGTAAGAATAGTTCAATTCAATCTCATTTCATTCAAAGGTTTCAGAGCGTTCTGTATTGTAAATAAAAGAAAAAGAAAAAACTGGTCCATTTTCACCCTGTCGAATCGCAGTAATTTACTCCGTAATCCTAGGGGCGCGTGACTCCTCATTATTCTCTCCATTCGATTGCACCTCGGCGCCTGGATATGACTCCTTCTGACGTCCGACAACCCTTAACCTTTGTGCCCTATCCGGGGTCTCCTTTTTTACGGATTGAAAGGCGCTGACCAGTGGTCAGCGCGAACTCCGACCTTCCATTACATTCAACATACATACATATATTTCCGTGGGGCTACGACACCTTTCTGACCTCATCTCTACTTCTTTTGAAAAGGGGAAGAGTTGCGAGTGGACGCGATTTACAACGATCTGTTCAAGGAAATTCTAAGGAATCCTAATACACACCTTTTCTGATTGTTCCTCTGGATTACGACTGCAGCTGTTAATTTAAAATTTCGTTATTTTGTAAAGTTTCGGAAAAATAAAAAAAACTAACTGTAAACATCGAAGAAATTGTTTATTTTAGTAAACGTTCTTGCTTTACTTAGATCAGATACATCGGGTGTGTTATATGGTAGACTTTAATTTGTATGTCAATGAAACATGGGTAGAAACAATAAAAGACGAACAATAGCTGGAAATTTGGAGAAGAAAATGTTTAAGGAAAATATTGGTATAAGTATAAGAACAACAGAAGTTGAAGAAGTAGACTGAAAGCCAACAACTTGCGGCATCACAACTTAGGGTCGGAGGGCACACTGATACTACGGGTACCATGCTGGACAGACCATTGTTGCAAATGTCCATGGACAGTATGACACTAGAAATTATCTTCACTGAAAAGGTGAAAATCTTCATACCGAATAGAGACCAGACACGTAGTGAGATTACTGCTCTTGACGACTGTGGGGCTACATGAGGAGGAAAATGAGTATAATGACTGACAGCCAGGTCGCTATCAAGGCAATCTCAAACCCTGTAACTAAGTTGAAATTGGTTTGGGGAAGTGAAACCGGATATAAGTGTGGTGGACATAAACAAGTAGGTGCAAACAGCAAAAGACCAGAAAAGGTGGAAACAGATAGTGATGAAAATAGAATCCAAATAATAATGTCGTTGATATCATTTCATAACAGAAAGCGACAACGATGGACCATTATTTCCAGTAACTTTCGCATAAGAAATATATTTTTGATATATTGTTTAAAGCATTTTGTTTTTAAAGGGTAGTGAACATCTTAAACATTTACGCTGTAGGTGTCAGCAAAATTTCGTAGAAGAAGCCTTAAATTGCATGAAGTGTGAATGGCGTTAGTGTCTAACTGCATACAAGAAGGATCGCATCGGCAAATAGTAAAAGTAATAGTAAGGTATAATCATAATGCTAGGGCCACAATAATACGGGAAAAATAAAGTGTAAAATTCTTAAAACAATTCTAAAAAAAATATATAATGATTCAATCTGTAGAAACAGATCTAAAAAAAATCAAGATTTCACTTCTAAAAAAACAGAAAATCCAGGAAATAATAATATTTTGTGCTCATCAATTTCCACATATGTAATATATTATAAATAATATAGGTTCCGAATGATACATATCCATCTTCAAGAAACCAGTACACGACCGCATATTACGGAGTAGTGTATGTTTCAAATTGAACCACCATTTTAGTTACAATTTTTTAAGTTTCACTTCAATATAGTCTGCTTAGTAGTCACAACGTTAACTAAATATTAATATAAATAATTAATTTTATTTAGTTAACGCGTTTGTATGGTCTCATATTTATTATTATGTCATTTCATATTGCCATTTTTTTTTTACGTTTCACAGTTGATGATGATGACTTGTAACCCAAACATATATGGTAAATACATTTTATATTAAAGGAATGGAATGTACGTAGCAAATTTTCAATTTAAAATCAATTATAAAATACTACATAATTTAGTTTCATCATTAAAAAATTATGACAACGGTAGTATTGTATTCACAGTCATCACCATTTCGAAAAAAAAACCTTCCTTTTTCCCTCATAAAAATTTATTTCAACATTTAAAAAAAATTATACGCGCTTCGTAACGGCGAAAACATTTTTAAAATCGGCCCGCTAGTTCTGAATCTACTTGCGATAAGCGAACCGACTATAAGGTGCGTATGAAAGACAAGGAGGCACCTTTTCTGTCTTAAATCTATCCACGCGTTTTGGAATTCACGTCTCCCATACAACGTGCAACAAACGCAACAAGAAAATTACATAGCGCCCCGTAAGATAGACAAGGTCGTAGCCCATTTTATCCCCACTCTATCGTCCGCACTCCGTCTGTCTTATTGGCGAAAAGATAGGACAGCGGAGTCCTGTTCACAGAAACGAATTTCACCCCAAGTTGATCCTCTTTTCCCCCCCGCCTCCCTCCGCAGCGTTCCATCGACCGATGTACGGTGCATCGATCTACTAAATCGTCTATAACTTTCTTATTTATTGATGGAAATTCGTGAAATTTGGTATGCATGCCAAGGGAGGTGTGGTGCATAAGATCGTATGATAAAATTTTGAAACTATGGTTTAGTTTTATATTTATTAGTTGATAAATATAAACAAATATTAAAATTAACAGTTTTATATATGTTGTCAGGGCAGAATCGAGGGAAATTGATTCAGCAAATCATTTCGGTGGCTAAGTTTAATTCAGACGATATATTTTGAAAAGTATACGAGCATATATGGAGTAGACAGAGTGATTTAAATGGGAAAAAGGTTACTTCTTATCTTACAGGCAAATAAAATACATTAAAAATTCAGGTTATTCCGATAAGTTTGGAAAATATACAAAAACAGAACGCCTAAAATCGAATTTATCTCCTCCGTTTCGGTATGAACTATCTCGTTAAGCGTTTGAGCAATTTTAAAACACATAATATATTATGATAAGAAATACTTCAATAGTGGTGTTAGTTTCAAAGATTAGACACAAATCATTACATTTTCTTAGATCTTTCTTCATTATTTTTGTCAGGAAAGCCTATTTGACATGTAAAATCCTTATCAATTGGTTCAATAGACACCATTTCGCTTGCTAACATAAGTTAAATTTAGAACCACAACAAAATGTGATAATCATGTTATTTTGTATTTCTGTCTGGTTAAAATTACTACATGTCAAGATTACGGTTTATACTGAGGAAAGTACTCTCTACAAATGGGAAAATTCATTAACTTTTTTTTTTGTCATAGGACTCATAGCTAGCTATTTTAAAGCATAATATTTACCAAAGTATTTACAAAACTACTTTTGGTATTATGACAACGGCATTTTTTAAAATTACAATAATTGCTAGTCAGATTTGAATGAAAAGTGATACAAAAACAATACAATAAAGAAAGAAAGATAATGGATCCCTTCCTACTAGGATAAATGTCAAAAAAAAACATAGAATTTCAAACAGTATAGTTACAGATATTTCAAATTATAGGCCAGTAGCTTTGACATCTGTAATTTCAAAAATTTTAGAATACTGTATGTTAGACCGTTTAAATTCTTTTCTTGACAAACATAACATCATTAGTAATAATCAACATGGATTTAAAAAGGGAAAGTCTACCTCCACCGCATTAATTGAGTTTTATTGCAATATCTTAAAAAATATCGATCAATATAAAGCAGCTATTAGGTGTGTTCTGTGATTTACAGAAAGCCTTCTACTGTGTATAACATGAAATTTTGTTACAAAAGCTGGAATTATATGGAATAAGAGGAGTACTTGGGCGTTGGTTTTGCTTCATATTTTAACAATAGAATGCAAATGGTAAAGGTCGTTGCAGAAACAATGAATGAAGGAAATGATACTTTGATTGAATCATCGTGGTTACCCACGGATTCTGGAATTCCACAAGATTCAGTGCTAGGTCCAATACTTTTGTAACTATAACTAACAGCTTCTTGCGGGTTTCGCCGTGTGTCAAAACTTTCGCTCGACGTTTCGCTGTTCATACTGACAGCTTCTTCAGGATAACTGAACTTCAGTTCAGTTAGTTATTGATATAGTCTTGTCTCTATCAAATATATACTTGACGATTTATGCTGATGATGTCGTAACGTTAACAGCTCTTAAAATAAACACTGATATTACTGAAAACACAACAAATTCTCTATTAAATAACTTATGCAATTGGTATTCGCAAAATAAACTGTCTTTAAGCTTAGAAAAAAAAATACATGATATTTCATGCCAGACAAAAGAGTATCGAACATTACAATTTAACTATAAACAAAAATGAATTATTTTGCTGTGATAGTACTAAATTTTTAGGAGTTATTTTTGATCATACTGCTGTGGCCTAGCACCCCGGTTTTTGTAAATTCAGTGATATTTTATTGATTGAGATTAATCTTTATCAATGTGTCCGGCAAATTCTCTCAGAAATTAATATTTTATTTTTGTATAAGATTTTGTTAATTGAATTGATCTTATTTATTCTTTTAATTGTTCAGTTGTTGAAATTAATTTCATTCAGTTGTACATATTGCGTTCACCAGTATTGTTTATGTTGTTCAAATGTATATTCCAGAAGTTTCTTTGCGTTTCTGCGTTGCGAGTGTACGCAGGTTTTGATATATGTATACGACCGTGTTTAGCCTTGCAAGGCAGTTCTGAGATTGATGTTTAAGCGTGAGTATATATTATTTTAATTTCTTTGCTGCCATTTTGGTATTACATTTTTCTAAAGATTTGGTCGTATATCTTTAAATAATAATTGTTAGTATATTTTTGTGTACACAAATTTGGTATAAGATCAGTTATTATATTTGTTCTGGAAGGTGTTTTTTAGTTTAAAGAGTTAATTTTTGCGTTTTCTAGTTTACAAATTTGTATTTTATAGTTAATCATCACGGTTTGGGTGATGAACGAAATTAGATGTCATGATAGTTATAAAAGTTTTCGAAAGTCACTAAAAGCATTTTTGTTACAACATTTCTTTTACTCGGTGGCTGAATATTTCGGAGAGTAATACGATCTTCTTTTGCTTTATTTTTCTTTCTGTTTATAAATTCCCTTGTTTTTTGTTTTTGTATCTTATCATTAAGATTATTCATTTATTGTTCTATCATTTCGTTTTGTTTTTTTAGTTTGGTGGTGGCTTCATTAATTGGGTTTTCTGACTTATTATCCATACAATTGTGTCTTTAATGAATAAATATTATTATTATTATTATTATTATTATTAACAGTGTTAAGATATTGCATTGTTTATTTTTAATTTAACGGAATTATAAGAATCCTCCCCTTGGAGAATACATTTCGATTCTCCCACAGATAAGAACCGGTGCATTCCCTCTGATGTGCTAGGACACAATGAGCGTATCCTGCCGGAAGACAGGGAAAAAGAATCACATGGTACACTTATAGTATATACGTTTGTACGCGCACTTAATACATCGCTGCACCGATTCTAGTTACAGTGGCATTGTCAGGAGGAACGTTGTTCCCGAAGATATGCCCGCTGCCTCCCCATTGTCGACTAGAATGATGGATGCTTCGCTCTGACACCCTGAGAATCTCTCTACGGCGCCCGCTTTCACGTTCCGTGTTCTACTATACCTCTGCGTCCCCTCGAACCTGACTCCTGCAATCTCTCACCTCATTGTGTTCCGCTGATCTATATTTTATGTCGCATAATGGCGATCCATCCGATCGGATAGTCCGGGTTCGAATGATCGTTGCCGGTAATTGTAACTGACTGACTGAGTGACGGAATGACTTCGGCTCTCCTGAGTGAGTGGATCGTCGTGTTTACCGTATTCTTCTAATAGTGTCTTCGATAAGTTCCGTTGATTATTATTATTATTGCTGGGGAAATGCGTGACAAGGGTACAAAGAATTGTCTATATAATTTAGAAGAACTTCTAAAAGTTTTCGTAAGCTCAAATTATCTGTTCTCCTAATCTTCGGCGATTTGTATGTTTGCTTTTATATTCGTTTATTATTTAAAATGTCTGACACGCGTTAAGGTCAGTTAAATCCCGACACTGGAATGTAAATTTCGCTGAGGATAATATACCATTTTATGTTTTTTTCTTTCTTGAGATAGCGGCTTTTTTTTGCACAATTTAATGAGAAATTTATTAAATTAAACCATTTTTTTTTTACGTTTCGACAAATTTTTAATTGTCTTCTTCAGAAAATATCAATGCCTTTTTACATTCTACAATTCAAATTTTATAATTTAATTACAGTTTAAATTTTATAGATGAGTTTATACTTACAAACATTTAGCAACACAACACAAACATTTTAAAATTTTACGTTAAAATTTATATTTTTTAAAATTAATAACAATGTTATTTGTCAAAGTATTTTACTATACATGTGCGTGTAGCATACTGAATTCAAATGTGCCGAAGGTTACATCCAAAACAATACGCAAAGCCAGTTCAGCGATGGGCTTTTTTACTGTTTTTTAAAAAAAAATTGTTTATTTGTCAATTTACATTTATAAAAGTGATATTTAAATGATGGGTGCATAAATTTTAGATAAACTTTCTATTTCTGTTTTATCATTTATTGAGTTTTTATGTTTATTTATTTGAATCATTTATAATTGCTTTCTTTATTTAAAATTGTACTATTAAAATTGAAAGTATGACCTGTGTTTATTATGTGTTTTTTTTTAATGCAGTAAGATTATTCTGATATTTGTGACCTTTTATTCTATTGTGAAGTTGTTATGACGTTTATTAAAATATTAGGATTGTCTTTTTTGAATTGTTTTGTTAAATTAATTTGTTTTTGGATAAGTTTTTGATTATAATCTGAATTATTTCTTGATGAATTGTTTTTAAAGAAAATATGTATTCAACGTATACAGAACATTTACTTATGGTTTAAGAAAATATAGTCGGATTTTCTCATATGTTAGGATGGGCAGAATGTTAACTAGGCCAGAATTTTACTCCACTGTTTTTTTTTTCACAAAATTATTTTTTATAGAAAGCTTAGATATCTTTACAGGAAAGTTCTGTTTAGATCAGATGTCCATAATATAAATATTGGAAACAAAGGTCTTTTGATTGCGTTATTAATTATGTTCTGGCAATAATAATAATAATAATGATAATAATAATAACAATAATAGCATTTTTATTGATACTGAAAGATATATGTATAAATATATAATACAGTATAATAATCCTCAAGAATAGCCATAAAAAGAATTAAAAAATAATTGAAGTTGCAGCAACTTTAGCAACTTAAAAATAAGCTGCTGACCTTCTTTCTGAACACACTAAAATACCTAATATCTAATATGCAAGGCAAAAAATAATGAATTCATTTTTTTTTAAATTGAAGATGGTCAGTTTTCTTGACATCGGGAGAGAAGACGCATTAAAATACTTCAAATCATATTTTTTTAATATTGGAAGAGGTGAGAGGGGGAGGGGGACGATTTGTTCCCCTTCCCATGTTAAGAAAATATGATTTAACAACATTTTTCAGGCGTCCTCTCTCCCGATGTTTAAAAAAAAAATATGTTTAAAAAAACATCCTCTCCACTTCTCACCACATTCAATGTTAAAAAAATATGATTTCAAATATTTTTATTCCATCTTTTCTGCCGATGTTACAAAAAAAGCAAAAAATTATTCAAAAACACTCCCCTCCCCCTCTCACCCCCTCCAATATTAAAAAATGTTATTTCAAACATCCTCAAGGCGTCTTCTCTGCCGATGTTAAAAAAAAGAAAAAACTCACTAAAAAAACCATCATCCTCTCCCTCTCACCTCTACCAATGTTAAAAAAATTATGATTCAAAACATTTTTATTGTGCCCTCTCTTGAGATGTTAAAAAAAGGAACAAGATTGGCTTTAAAAGCAACATCATCCTCCCCCTCTCATTCCTTCCAATGTTAAAAAATGTATAATTCGAAACATTTTTATTGTGTCCTCTCTCCTGATGTTTTAAAAAGAAGGAAAAGACCAGTCATTAAAAAAAAAATCCTCCTCCCCCGCTCATTCTATCCAATTTTAAAAAAATATGGTTTAAAACATTTTTATTGCACCTTCTCTCCCGATGTATAAACAAACGAAAAAAATTAACATTCACAAAAGGTATCCTTCTCACCAGCTAGGCCCTTACAATGCTGAAAAAAATATGATTCAAAGGTAACGAAATAACGGTATTTCACGGTTCATTTTGTTAGCATTATAAATTTTATTCGTTGTAATAATAAACCACCTAAAATTGAAAATTGTTACTGCATTTATTTTGATAAGTGCTGTTTTCAACCACATAAATTTCAAAATACATTATAACGCCTCTTTAATTTCGTTGTAAATATCGACACTGAAAAAATTCCTCATTTCGACCGACCACAAAAATAAATGCCGGAGAAAATACAAGTGCCAATCAGTATACTTCATTATTGTTGATTCAATATTAAAATGTAACCGATTACAAAAACTATGCCATGAACGGAACTGCCCGCTCGCAATCTTTCACGAAGTAAATATTAGGTAGTGCGTGCGCAATGTATACAGTCACTTGAGAATATACTCATTTCACTCTTTCGTCGGTTCACACTGATATTCACGCGTGAAGGCGATATGAGAAATTTGCTTCATGCACAACGCTTCATTCACTCAGGTAAAGAATAAAATATACTGCTTGAAGCCCTGCTATGATACGAAGGATCAGCGGTGAATGACGGCGAAAGCTTCCTTCGCAACGCTACACCAGACGACGAGCCATCGCGAAGGAAACTTCGACCTGGCCGCTGAAGATGTTCACCGCCAGTTGTGAACGAAACGTACGGAAGTAATTCTACAAAGACCACGGCTCAACAGCCCGGAACTTTTACAGTAGATTCCGGCCTGAAAGCGCCTACGCAACAATAAAATTCTATATTTGTATTTAATTCCGTTACACATATATCGAAGCATTTTTTTTTCTCTACCAACTTCAACATTATTATTTACCGCCAACACGATCCGTAGACATATACAAATTACGAGAACGCGTCCACACGGTCGAAGCGGGGACGCTTTATGACAGTTTAATATGGATATACAAACCGCTCCTTGACTTACCCACTTCTCTTCTCAAAAATACCGCACGCCTGTTCGGGGATTAAACGCGTACCCGCCCGGAGTGCCCTGATAAATGACCTTCGGTCAACGGATTATAACTGGACGTGTCATCATGACAATTTAATAAACACATTCGTACATTACACATCGGACTTTCAGATTATGACATGCTTATAATAAAGGGTTGAGGCTGACAAGTCGTCGTTTTAAGCGTTCGACGTATGTACTTTAAGCATATACGTATATTCGCTTTGCTATATGGTAGGTGGGGGAACTGGTTTTCTGCGAAATATTTATATGTATAGCACCTCTTTTGAGCCAGGGGGAAAACGTGGGTTATTATAATGCAGTTTTAACGATTTCTAGAGGTTACCGTATACAAAGAGTTTGGATTTGCATTAAACGAATATAAGCTAACGTACGGAAATTGGATAAGGGTGTGGAATACATGCTTTCGGAAAGTATGTAAATAGTTCTTCTGTTAAGGAAATATATGTTTGAATGGGGTGTAATAGTAATCGGATAGGCTTGGGTTTGAGTAAATTTATAGATTAAATTTTATACCGGAAAATCTAATTAAAAGCGGTCTTATGTTGACTGTTTTTAGCAAGTAAATTGGAATTTTAAAATAAGGAAAATAAGAAAAAACAGCAAGATGCAAGCCAGAAATATCTGTTTATGTTAGTTTAGTTTACTTTATTTTGATATTGTTTAAGCCAGTAACACTGGATACAATGTGTCAAAATACAAATGTAAAATACAACAAACAAAATTTTAGAAATAAATAATTTACAGAAAAACAAACAGAACAAACAAAAACGATAATAAATGTGTATAGCCAAGAACAAAAATATACATTAATGGACATAAGATTTTCTATTATAGTGAGCCTCTAACCTGTTTTTTAAATTGTTTAATGCAGTCTGTGCTAGTTATTGTATCTGACAAGCTATTATATACTCTTAGGCATTGAATTATAGGCGATCTCTTTGTAGCTGATAGGTAGTGCTTGGGTATCGTCAGTTGCTCTATATGGCGGGTGGTATAAGGGTGATGTTTTTTTTTGTATTTATTAAATATTTCAAAATTACGTTTCACATAGACTGCCGACTTATAGACTAAAATGCCGGGAAAAGTTAAAATTTTCTTTTCTTTAAAAACATCCTTGCAACTGTCGCGTTGTTATAAACGACTGGTTTCTCGCAAATTCTGCGCATCTTCAGGTTCATTCAGATATTAATTCATATAAATATGAACATACATTTACACAGCTATGACAAGCTGTGTAAATGTCATATTTTCTAAGACATTACGAGGAGAAAATGTAATGTTAAAATAAAGAAAGTTATTGTTCCTTTTACAACATTTTCTATTACCATATGTGACAGCAAAATTATATTTTATTCGGTATCAAAAAAATTATTGTAAAATTACACGTAGATATTACGTGATAGATTTGATACGCGAAGATTTAAAGTCTGTTTATAACGAAATAGTGGACATCAACGCAGAATATCAGTTCCTTATTACGTTGAGATTTTTTTTTTGGCCAAAGGCAGTTTTCGGTTTGAATTGGGTATTCTTTAAAAAAATATATTAGAATTAGATAATTTTTTTACCTTCAGCGTGTTTAGCTTTAGGGGATCTAACCATCTGTTGTTGTAAAAGTTGCCACTGCTATGATACGACGATGGCGGCAATTTATAAAATGGCCCGAAAATAACAATTCAACAAAGAAAAAATGTTAAGCTGTTAAACATTTTGCTGGAGTTTGTAGGCTGTGTACTTTGTACTCACTAACGTAAGAATTAAAAATCAGAGATGATGAGGAAAATCCCAGGCTCTACTTTAATAGAAAATGATTTTATTTTTTAAACGTCCAGGTGATATGTCCGAACTTAATTATATTAATGATTATAATATTATTTTAAGTAATATTAAAAAAGAATTTGAAGAAAACTGAAGATAAAGGATTCTGCTAGTGGATATGCCTCTACGTGTTTCCTCTTAACTCCGATTTTAAATTTGAGAACTGTGCTAGAGACTAGAAACTAGTGCCAGAGTATAGATATTGCTCTGTTTTTCAGAACAAAATGCTCGGTATTTCAAAATTTTAATTTTATTTAGATCAGTAAAATTGAATATTATAAGTAAATTCAAATTTTAATTCAATTTATTTATAATTTCTTTGATCGTACAGAATTTTTTTCTTTTTTTTTCAATAAAAAATAAAACACAATAATACAATAGTTTTTATTCACCTAGCAACATCTATGATAAATGAGTGAATATTGTGAAAAGTGACCTTCTACCTGCTATGTGACAGGGGATACTTGTAGGAGCTCCAATTCACCTATCAATTTAACTTTTTAGGCGCTTGCTAATGAATAGGCCGTTTTTTCTTGCGGAAGAAGCGCGCCCCCAAAGCCCCGTCTCTGATTATTTAAATTTGCGAAAATATAATTATCAAATATCGTTGTAAACCCACTAAACGTGCATAAAAGAATGTTTTAACACAAAACAAGCCTAACTCTTTCAAAACCAAAATGCTATGTTTTACCACTTTTAAGACTCTTAGATCACAGGTACGTATTGCTGTGTACTGATTGAATTAAATAAAAATGCAAAATGAATTTTAAAATGAAACGAAGAAAATAAAATTAGCTAGCTCAACGGATAAAATTTTTAAATAAAACAAGAAACTATTAATCTCAGAGTTACCCTCACGATTTAAAACTTTTATCTAACCACAAAAAGTAAATTGCAAGTGAATGAAATCAGACTTTCTTAATAACCCAAAAAATTGAAAAGGTTTAATATAAAATAAAAGAACAGAATTTTTAACCCAATCACGCAAATTAACAAACAAATTTATTTTTCAAAATGGGTTAAATTACAACTTGTGCAGAAAAAAACCTTGAACTGAAGGACTAAAATAAAAACTGCACTCGACTCTAAATTAAAATAGGTCAATGCTATTTCCTATGCAAAGCAAAAGTTTTGTTTGTTCAGGAAGATTAACCAAAATATTTCAATTTCAATCCACGTGGTTTCACAAACTAAAATAAACTAAACGTTGACAATTTCTAGAAATTTACAAAGAGAACTAACTAAATGCAAGAACAATACTTCTACTCACCCAAACGAGGTGATTGATAAATAAAATGAAACAGCAAATTTGAATAACGGAAAATTAACTCTTTAAAATATAATGAGAGAAAAAAAAAACTGGAAGTATATCTTCCTAAACAAAAAATAATAATTGATCTTATATCTACTACGTGTACACGTCAATACATTAACAATTATTACGAAGAGAAATCCTTGATTGACTAAATTTTTACAGAATTAAATTTCAATATCAAATGAATTACAAAGTGGCAACGATGATATACAAAAATACGTCTACTCACGTCAATAGTCAAACAAGGAAGTCCTTAACAGCATTCTACAATTGTTTTTCTTACAAAATCCCTCTCTCAAAAACGTACAACGCAGACGTAAAACATTTCAACGATATCGAATAGAATAGGCATTAAAACAACACTAGCGAACACAAGACAAATTAATGAATGGATTAAATTAAAAAAACTTCACACAATAAATTAAAATGATTCAATAAACTTTTCGACTAAAAATACAAAACAAAAGTAAAAATTGTGAAAAACACTTGGTAAATCGAAAAACAGCTGTTTAAGCAAGGAAAGCAACCATAACAAGCAAACTATGCAACTTAAAATACCCTCGCGAAAAGGGTCGTCTAACCACAGCAGTATATTGGAATCATAAATATCATATAAAACAATGTACTTAATTCACAAAAATACGTATTCAAACTTTCCTGACATATTAAATAAATGAGGTTAAAGAAACGTCAAAATTAAAGAGTACCATTTGAAAATCAGAGCCACCTATTCGTAAATGGCAGAAACTAAATTTGAAAACTAACGATTATCATAGACCATCTTAGTGAGTGTCGATTTTTAAGACAACTCTTAAATATTAAAAATTCCTAAAATAACTAAATATGATGCCGGTTCATATAAACTTAACTCCGAACTGAATTGAAGCTAATGAACTATTTTCTTTTCCCTTTGGTGGGATATACTTTATAAGAAACCTGGGATGCGATTATGGGTAGCATTAAAGGCGGGTGGGCAGGCTGGACGTTCTATTCGGGACTCCACTAACGGTCATATCATGAGATGGTATTTCAGCCGGGATTCTTCTCAGAAAATTTTATAGGAAATTCTTAACTATTATACAGGTCAAAGTATGGATTTAAATTATTCAGGTGTTATAAACACTTTGTGAAAAGTTGATTTTTCAACGGCTACGTTTCAATAGCTAAAAATGTTGATTGGTAACATCCACTCTGTAATAGGGCCTACTAGGGTGGTCCATACGGATGCTAGCTTTTCTAGATCCTAAATATTGAGTCAAAATTTTTGTAGTCAATCAATTTCCGCGACCCACCACCAGCTAGAAATACATTAGACGACACGCCAATTCGCGATAAAAGAACGCATTTGTACATTTCACTTAGAACTATCCGGACTTTTACCGGATTCGAAAATTCTTCCACCTAAAGCGAGGGGACTAACGGATCTTCCCAAAAGTGTCCGTGATTAATCCCCAACGTCAATATTACAAACGCCCGAGATGTATAACCTTTGTGTAGCGTGTCTACCCGCCTAACGCTCTCTATCATCTCCGCTAGGTGGCGTCTACTATCGGCGCGTAGCGGCGGTATGCGGAATTGGCGGTCTCCGGCGCAGGGGCAAGGGAAATCCGAATCGACGGTCACAAGAGGCTGTTTAGTATGTGAAACGTGTAAGACGCCCGGGGCGAACATTTGCAAGACCGTCCCCTCCCCTGCCGCCGGCCCTCTCCGCCGACCGTCCTCCGTCGTCCTGGGTTGAAGATTCGCAAGATCCCCCGCTGGTGAAGGCCCCCTAGTCGAACGACAAGGGGTTGATAATGGATATATTGTATCATCTGGAGAGGGTAAAAGAGAGGAAGAGAGAGAGAGGAAGGAATGTGTTCGCGTCCTCTGATCTGCGGATGGACACTTTGATGTCCGTGACAAGTAATGTGATACACAACTACGGAAATGAGGGAAGATGAAGACGGTGACCTCTTTTATTTGGGCATTTTTGTTGGATATATACAATGTACTGTCATGGTTGGTTATTATACTGGGTGATTCACGGAATCCGTCCATTAAAAGTTGCTTACTTTGCGATAATATCTCGATTTTGAAACTTTGGAGTTATTTAAACATGCCGGGTGAAAAAGTTGCGAACTATCCATTGCATTCTGAACGACTAGAAATGGGAAGGACTTCAACTGTAGACGTAGCTATGCACGTCTTGCAATGTCTATACAAACAAATCGAATAAAAATATTATTTTGAAAACCAAGTTAGCCGTTTAGACTTTTATTATTTAACGCAAAAATGCCTTGATCATTGATAATCCTTGTTTAAATTTTATAGTGAATTCATAAACAAACAAAGAAACAATTCTCCTACTCATTCAATTTCCTATTTTAGATACGTAGAGTCCGTTGCAATAGAGAATGATATATGACGTCACATGCGCAATGGACGAATATCATAATCATAATCATAACCATATCAATTTATTGGCATCACTTCAGTACATTCATATTGTGTACATATATGCCAAAAAGACTAAATCACCTGGATATTTAGCTTATTTATATATACATTTTCGATGAATTAACATTTTTAAATTAGGTGATGTATAAACAGTTAATTTAAATAAAAAAAATATTTAAAGTGACTAAACTTTAGTTATTATACCATGAACTAATAATTTGTATTCAGAACTTCTACCACTATAGATATTTTATCCATACTATAATTAGACAATCCGCCTACAAAAATAGAAGGATTGTCCATATAAGCCGAAAAATGTTCGGAAAGACATTTTGTTTGGATAAATCAACTAAAGTAAAGAGATAAAACAAAAAAAGTTTGTCTTCGTGGTTTCTAAATTGTTAGGTGTATTTACTTTTTGCGTGCGCGCGCAGGAACTTACTGTGCACTATCCCTCCCAAATTCAGTGTTTACTGCGTTGTTAAAGTTAGTGGCTCTTATTAATTGTGAAGTGTTAATTGTGTATTCATGGTAAAAGTACATAATGCTATCAACAGCTTATTACAAGATTGGACTATATCATTTAATAGAAGATCTTAAAAGTAAATGACAAGGTAAGTAGCTGAAAATTAAAATAAATCTAAATGAACTGACTTTTAAAGAAAAAGTTGGAGGCAAGAGGAAATATTTAACCATTGATGACCGTATATAACTTTTAACCATACTGGTTATGGATGACGTGAAGTAGAAATTAAGGAAAGTTGGTAATATATTTTTTAAATTAAGTTAGGAGTTTCAAAACCTAACCTATTATAATCAAACGTTGAATTTATCTTTGTTTGAAAAACAAATATAATCCACATTTTTTATGATGGTTGTATTTTGTATATATAAAGTCTGTTCCAACAAGCAGTTTTCGTACGGTTCTTGATCACGTGAATGAATCAGATAACTCCAATCTTTTGTATGATTGATTCACGTGATCAAGAATCGTACGAAAACTGCTTGTTGGAACTGGCCTATGGCATACTAATTTTACTGTTTTAGAGAGTTTGGTTGCAGATATACATTTTAAGACTTGCTCTTGCTATTAAATTATATTATAATTGTGAAATTTACATTGCCACCGATACCTAAAAGCTTTCATTGAGAAGTGACAGAAATGCAATCGGAATTATAATTGCTGAATTCTGGCTTAACAACACTGTTTCATTGACGTTCAACTTGTATGAAAGGACAGAAGATGAAATTAAGAAGTTATCTCTTACTAAAAATGAGGTAAGATATATATGGTAAACTTCTTTCATAATACTACAAGTAACACTGAAATTATGAATATTGTAACTGGTGACGCTATAAAAGCTGATATAAGTATTCACCCGTTAGTTTAATTGAACCTTTTTTATGCGAAACGCTTGAATAAATTTCTATTTAATGGCTTTATGTCTTTTATTTATTTTTAGTATTTAGGTATCACACATTATCATACATTCATTAATATAAGCTGTATTATGTATCTGTGCTTACAGATAATCTTATAGGCGCTACAAATATGCATAGAATCTCACCATTAGTGTTATCCCAATGAAGTAATTTTAACTAATATATGTAATATATAAAATAAATAAATAGATATAGCAAAGTAATCTACCAGATGACACACCTAATCTTCTAGTTTTAAAAGTTTTGCTTGTGTAGCCGAATCAATCAGAGAGAATAGTAAATATACCTAAATGAATTTGTAAAACACCTATCTGAAATAGCTAAAGAGTCGAATTATAATAAATAAAATGACTATTTTTTTATATAAAATATATAAAAAATGCTGTTTATTTGACTTTTCTTGTAGATAAGTCAAGCAGCAACAATATTAGTAAAAACAAACAATTGTAAATAGATATTTTAACAATTTTAATTGTTTAGCTAATTTTTGACTAAATAAATTAGGTATTACATCTAATCTTTGTTTAGTTTTACCACATTATTTTTCTCTGTGTAAGCATCCGGGGAATGCCCGGGTTTTTGCGTTCGTAAGTAATTTTTTCAATATTAGATGTAATTTACTATCTAATTTTTCATGCAGCCGCTAGATCGCAGTATTTTACTGGTAATTCTTGCCGTGAAATCGTAAAATCATTTTTCCCTACCTCGTGAGCTCTCTTTATATATATATACATCCTTGATAGTACCAACAACTCTACTGCTTTGATATCCTATTTTAAAATTATTGCAATATTACCAATCATCCAAGACGCTAAAATACCTACAAAAAAACAAGGCAAAAAGCACCATTCATCTGAAGTAATCGCCCGTATAAACACCAGGCGATAACACGCGAAACCCGCTTCAACAAATAAACATTTCCTTCCTGACCTTAATCCCTTTCTCTCTCTCGCACACATATATACATACACACTTATACAATCTCATCTCAACCCTGATTCACCCAGACCAGAAGGTCGCCGAGAACAGCGATCCCAAATAATAAAAATGATTAACACATTCTTCGGGATTAGCACCCGATTCTACCGGACACCGCGCTTGCTAGGAGTGTATGTTTTTGCCCGTGATGCAGCATCTCCTCCAGGCTCTTGAATTAGTATATGTTGTAAGCGGCAATTTCTCATCAACTGCTAGTCTTCGTTTAAACAAATAATCGCTTTTTACACGTATTTAACTTGGACGGGTAAACATCGGTGCGAATGGGTGAAAGTTGAGGAGGAAGCAAGCTTAGAGACAGTAGCAGTTTTTCTGATTAATATTTCACATGTTCAGATATGCACATACGAGGGTTATACAGTATTCATTGTCAACAGCAACAATATTGTAATGTAATAGTGCACTATATTGCAAGAAACTATTACAGAGGTATGCATAAATATGTAAATGTAGATTAAGGTGTACACATGTTTGAATGTATACCTTGTTTGTTAGTCAACAAAGTGTTAGGGTTAGATAATATTTATAAACAAAATAGACAAACACGCAAACATGTTTATGTAACGTTAGATGTAAGTTAGATCAGTAGGACAACATAAGAACATTAATTAATTAATAGCATAGCTAGTATAGTAGTAGCATTAGATTGTGATATTATTATCCGATGCTTTATGCGTTGCTTTCGTTGTTATTAATAAACTACAAAATCCCACGACTGTGTGTGATTAAAAGAAGTCAATCGAACCAAGGAACCAAACCCATCAACCCAATATATTTTTTATTTGTTTGCTAAACGGAAAATCAAAATCATGGCTACCATTTTCTGGGATTCTAGGAGAATTTTGTTAATTCTTTCATGAGTCAGTATCATGTCACATTAATGAATCATGTTCATTATTCTTTTAGGTAAGATTGCCATGTGACATTCCGTTTTATCAAAAGAATACTACGGATCTATTGTACTCATATGTGGGTCATTCTTCTAAAATAATCATTCTTCAGACATCAAAATACACAGTTTTGTTTAATCTTTAATTTTACTGCAAATAAGTGCGCTGATACCAATTAAGGCTCGTAATACCAAAAGAGTAGAAGAACAAACTGTGTCATTAATTTCATCTTTTTTCAAAGAAATACAAAAACTTGTACCAGATGATTGAGGAGGAATGATGCAAATAGCTTTTTTTGCTAAACATTTATTGAAATTTCTTCATAAAACTTAGTTTATTATTCAAAAGAAAAAAAATCAATGTTTGGTTGAAACATTGGATATTGTTTGCACTGACATAATGTTTTTGGCGTCATCTATGTTCGGTTTGGTAAACTAAACATAGTAATCCACGGAAATGACAAATTTAGCGGTTATCAAAATCAGTAATTTTTAATAAAGTTGTTATAATTTGTTTCGAAAAATATTTTAAATGGACTGATGAATATATTAATTCGCTGTACAAAAAACTCAAGGGTTGTGTCTTTTAATTTACCTTTTTTACTTTTGTATACAGATGAAAATAGTGAATTTTCATCGATAGCACGAAATACGTCATTGTTATGATAAAATATTATTTACAATCTTTGATTAAGTAATAACAAGATTCATTAGTGAAATAAATTGCTTTTTATTAGTATAAGAATTCATTGTACACTAGTCCATAAATAATATTTGTTATGGTAACTATATTTTCATAGGTTCAATAAATAATTTTGTTAATAATATGAATATGAACGCAATAAAGCATTAAATGATATCTTCTTCGCTAGTTCAATGGTTTACAGAAGAAAAGAAAAACAGCTCTTTAGTGGAATATATGGTAACTATATTTTCATAATAATAATAAAAAAAAATACGTTCATTAAATAATTTTGTTAATAATATGAATATGAACGCAATAAAGCATTAAATGATATCTTCTTCGTTAGTTCAATGGTTTACAGAAGAAAAAAAAACAGCTCTTTAGTGGAATATATGGTAACTATATTTTCATAATAATAATAAAAAAAAATACGTTCATTAAATAATTTTGTTAATAATATGAATATGAACGCAATAAAGCATTAAATGATATCTTCTTCGTTAGTTCAATGGTTTACAGAAGAAAAAAAAACAGCTCTTTAGTGGAATATATGGTAACTATATTTTCATACGTTCATTAAATAGTTTTGTTAATAATATGAATATGAACGCAATAAAGCATTAAATGATATCTTCTTTGTTAACTCAATGGTTTACAGAAAAAAAAACAGCTCTTTAGTGGAATATATGGCTTGTCTTTTAATTAATTAGTTAATTAGTAAATACACATATTAACATGCTCATTTATGTACGTTTCAACTAAATTTTATAGTCTTCTTCAGTAAAGAAAGTATTATTGGAAAACATATGTAATTACTAAAAAGGATAATTACAAAATTAATAACAAGAGAATTTAAAAACGATGATGATACTTACTATTTAGTATAAAAGAACAATCTACTCAAATACAAATACTCAATAGTAAGTATCATGATCGTTTTTAATTTTTCTTGTTATTAATTTTGCAATTATCCTTTTTAGTGATTATGTTTTCCAATAATATTTACTTTACTGAAGAAAACTTTAAAATTTAGTCGAAACGTATATAAATGGACGTGTTAATATGTGTTTTAACTAATTAATTAAACTGATAACTTGCGATCATTCAGTAAATCAAATAAAGTTACTGCTAAACCAAAACTGGTGTTGGTTATAACAATTACATATTTCAGTGAGCCAATGAAGCTACCATTTCATTTTCAGTGATTTTGGTTTCATTAATACAATGAAAGATTTATTACTCAATAATTTTCGGCATCATTTAACAAAATCTTTTTCATTGATTTGATGCAGTCGTTCTTTGGACCAATTTTAATGTATTATTTCATGTGAACACTGATTCGTTTTGGCTTAGTGTACTAATCTTTGACTTTTAATCATGGGTATCAACAGAAAGATCACAGAATAGAATCAACCTTCCACAGATGAAGCTTTTGAGAAGACTGAAGGAAATTACGAGAATAAAGAGCATCAGAAATTAAGATATTAGGATTGGAATCGACTCTGAGAATAGATCAAAGTTAAACTAAATCCTTCTGACGTCATAGTAGAATGAAGAAGAGCAAACAAGTAAAGAGAATTTAAGGAATGAAATATACAAACACAAAGAAAAACGTGTAAGCTTGCAGAAAACAATAGGGAATTGCGCATTTTGGTGAACAGTTTAAAAACGAGTCCTAAATCAGTTGAAACAAATATTGCCTAGTGCAGATTAGAATCAGAATTACATAGGGAGTAGTAAAAGCAGCTTTGACTGGAATTTCATTCTAAAACTTCTGAATAAGAAGTGCTTTATCGACTGACCCATATATTTTAGATCGTTTTCTAGTTGACTTACATCTTACATTAATGGCAGAGAATTTGTTAACTATTGTACCGAAAAATGATGTTTACTGTTGTTAGAAAAACCAAATATCGTATGACCCTCGTACGTGCCAGTTCTTTGGATCCTGGACTTTGGTTTGTTGTCTGGACGGTATTGCGATGTTTGAATTAGGGATTTATGTCTGGGTGAGATATTGAGGGCACTCTAAGGATTAATTGGTGAATTAGGTTGAACGATGTGTGTGAGAATGCGCGTCTATATATCTTAGAGGTAAAAACTTACTCTAAGATTTATATATTGTAGATATGTGTGTACTTGTTCAATTTATATACTGTCATCAACGTCTTTTTCTGATTATATAGAATATTGATTTCAGCAACCAGCACCTTATATTAGAGCACCTTTATTGGGAAATTGATATTCTTGAAAGTTATATAGTACAAAGCCAAAGGATGTTACATAATAGGAAAGAAGAAACAAGCTCATCACATAATAAGAGCTCGTTGTCTTAAGCTTCCATTATATACAAACATTATTCAATCAAAGCAAAATATAATTTATTGTCAGGCAATTTTTAACAACATTCGACAGGTATGAAACGAGCTTAGCCTCAAGCAATTCTGATAATCTTCCGATAGTTGTTATCCTTACCTATATCATCCCTTTATCCATCACTGCATTGGCTGTCACGAACTTGGTTTTGATGTAACGATTTAGTATGGGGTAAAGTGGAGACGGGATGAAGGATATTAAACAATAAACTAATGTATGTATCGCTGATGAGATAACTTGCAGGTATGGTTATTGTTTTTTTCGTGTGTGGAGGTGTTGGTATAGCTTTTGCCTTGATTTTATTTATTCCATCTTGTGATTATTCCCTATTCTGTTATTATTTTTCTTTTTAAGGAACATACTTTTGCTTGCGTCATTGTTTCTTTTTGTTTTTCATCATTGCCTATTGTCCTACCTCTCTCTTTTCCTTTTGAGGAGCCATCAATGTTGTTAATGGCCTATAGCTTATAGCACAGCGGTTTTATGTTCAGAATATCCAACTATTCAACATTAGAGTTTTCATATTCCGACATATGCCTACAAGTTAATACATTTATTATCGTATACTGGGTGGGTTAATAGTGTGGAAAAGTAATATAACACTTTTACTATAGAACATACAACAAAATATTAAATAAAATAATTGTAACAGTTCAAAATTATTTAAAGATATACAGAGTGTTATATATAATAGGAGAGTGGCGTTGTAAGACCCCATTTTCGTTTTATCTTTAAGTGTCATTTATTTTTGTTTTTGGATGGAACACCCTGTATTTTTTATTCCTTTCTTATTCCTCTTTAATTTGTGTAAACATAATATTAGACTTAAAGTTAATATTTCCATAGGTTATATGACGTTTTGGTAATCAAAGATTAATTTTTACTGTATTATTTGTTATGTTCATTAGTAGGCTTTGGAAAAAAAGAATTACTACAGCTACAAAATATTTGGGTATATGTAAATTGCCTCCCAAGATAAATAGTAACTAGTAACAATCGTTAAATTGCCTCCCACAATTTTTAGCTACCCGATATACATGTGTAAATTGGATCCTGGTGAATAAATAATAAAACAATAATGGTTAATTGAAATCTTAAAATTATTTACAAGAAAGAAAATTCTTAATGTAAGATATAATATAACATATATATTTTAAAGCAGCGCGCTCTTTCCTACTCTTTACTTTCCTATGCTATAATTCCATTTTGACGTTTACTGTATATTGTTCGTTTAAGAACAAAAAATAGATCAATATAAGGTAAGTAGGAAATAACGAATACAATTCATTAAGATTAGTCTCTATAAAAAAAGTATTTACAAATATTATTGCAGGTAAAATTCAACGATCAAGATTTGGCCTCCCAAATTAAGTACTTCTTTCACCCTAAGTTCAAGCCAAAACAAAATAGGTCCTAAGGACAGGACAGGATTACCAAAACTAATAAAGTTAACAACCGAAAGAAAAGTCAGCTTACCAGTGACCTAAAGATGACGCCATTAAACTAAATGAATGCCGGCTTATCGTTACTGCTTGTTAAACCCTTTTCAGGAAAATATCGATGCAACGAACACTTCTCCTGGTGGCCCCAGGTAAAACAGAAAATGCACTCGATATTGGAGGTTCCTCACGTGACAATATCCCACAACAAATGTGGTAACTAATAAAATTTTCACGGAGCAACTAACAGCTGCGATGTTTAAGAAGCTTCTCTGTTCGTCTCCGTTGCTTAGCGAGAGGGCTGAACCAGAAGATGCGCAACGTGAATCAAATCAGAACTGACAAACTAACAATGCGGAGTAATTTACACAAAACAAAAAGGTTTTGATGAATGAAACTTGAACTAATAATTGAATAATGAAAAGCTATTTTGACGGGCAATGAATTACTAATAATTGAAAGATAAATAACAAAAATTTTACATTACTTTTGACTATCGCGGTTAAAGGTGCGTTGGAATCAGCAAGAAGTACGAGCTGCTAGATGGCGTTGCAGGGCCTAATTCTTAAATAAAATTAAACGATAAACTTTAAATCAAATCTGATCAAATGAAATGATCGCAATCCAACGGCAATATCAGATATTTATAGTTCTCTACCTATCAACAAGACAATAATGTAAAATAATCAACTTTATCTTTTTTTTACTCTTAGATAAAAACTTGCTTTCTCGATAGTGGTAAATGTTTATGTGATGTGACTTGTAATTTGTGAACAGCTCAAATAAAAATCAATTACTTGTATGGATAAAAATTTTAACGAGCTTTTATTAGTTTGAAGGTTTGTTTATAGATTTCATTAACGACAATACGTAAATCTTGAGGGATGTTGAAGATGTTACAGCAGTTGGTGGATATAATTATTACTGCCACTTTGACTGGCCGATGCACGTCTTAACATTAGCTTTTTTGCTTCAGAAACAGCAATTTGTAAATTTTGAGGCATATTTAAGATCTTGGCAGACCGACGTCCTTCTTAACATTAGCGGAAATTAGATTATTGCAATTACAGTTAATTAATTATTAATTCTGTCCGTGTACTAGTGTTCAAGTGCTATAAAGTTTCCCAGGTATAAAAATTCTGGTACATAACTTTTTCCCACTTCATAATATGCAATTTATTATATTTACTAGTTGTAAAATATTTTTTAGAAATTTGTGCTACAATATTTTCTGACAAATTTTATTGTTTTTTTTTTATAACTGTGGTACACAAAACTGCAGCGACGTTGTTTTAAAATTTCACACAATAGTAAAAATTCTTACTACAATTTTCGTCCAATAGTGAAGTATAAACATTACTAAATATGCCGATATTTCTCTGTGTGGGTAATTCTAAATATTCAAAGAAAAAAAATATGTCCATAAGTTTTAGGCGCTAAGAAAATTGTAGCAAAGCGAGTAGTATTTACTCTTTAAGAGTTAGCGTCTTCTTTTAAAATTTTCTCAGAATTTTCGTTTAGCATATTCATTCCATAATCCATATAGGGGAGGGTGGGGCAAGATGGGGCCACGAGGCATGATGGGGACATCGTCTTGTCTACAAAACGGCAGTAAGCATCTGTCAAATAATAGCAGTCCTAATATTGACAAGTGCTGTTTTATGTTTGTTGTAATGTAGGAAACTTTACTAGTCGTAATAACAAAGTTATTGCTGTTTGTGCGTGAACTTTGCAATTTCCAGAATTTCGTTATTATTTTGATGGTGAGTTCAACGGCCAGTATCGGAAGCATAAGTAAATTATTTACAACTACACTTTTTTGTGCTTATTAATTGACATGTATTGCATGTATTTTATATACTGTGTTATTTGTTTATTTCAAATATTTAATATGTTATTATAACATAACCAGAAAATGTCCCAAAGGGGCAAGATGGCGCTATTGGTATGGGGCAACATGGGGACATCATTATTTCACTCTTCAGTCTGGTCCGTTATGCCGGGATATGCCATTATGCTTTCTCGAAGACATAATGCCTATTTCTCATATTAGGAATAAAGTACAGGTTCAATCAAAGCGTAACAAGGGAAAGACAACAATCCTTACAAGCACTACGTATAAAAATCTGCTACAAGAAAATAGAAGTCTGGAGAATCCCTAAGGCAACTAGAAGTGCTGAGGGAGAGTTAAAGAAAAAAAAAATTACAAAGAAGAAAACAAAAGAGATCAAGAAGCCGAATTTTGCAAGGAAAGCAAAGAGATAGACTTTTAGAGAACGTCAAGGAAATAATCAAGTTCTTCTGTCGAGGAAGATGAAGCTCAATGTTAGTATTGTAAGGGGAAGTATTGATACAATGCCATGGATGGCGAGGTTGGGTACATGGAGGCTGTGCGAATAACGTGGATGAGTTCGTCTTCTATTGTCTCAATTGTGAAGATTAAGTTTAATATTCTTATCGTTATTGTATTTTTTTTTATTTTAAGTAGTTCCGCTCTAAAGAGTTTTTAAGAATATTTTAAGAATCTATTTTTTTTTTACCTATTACCTAGATTTATGGTACGACCCATTCTTAACTCATCTGGAACCCCATCTTGCCCCCATGGTGGGGCAAGATGGTGGATTTACACATATCTTTTCAAAATTTTCTCACAACATCAAGAGTACCCATCGAAAAATTGTAAATTCATCCATCAGCAGGTAAATGTTTAAAGATTACAACAAGCGTATACTTAGAACATTGCATATCAATTTGCAATCCTGATGCAGTGTTCTAAAGCTTAATGTTCCCATCTTGCCCCACCTTCCCCTATATATTGTATTAATGATTATAAGTTCTTTTTTTAAACGCAAAACCTAGTTCGAGATTTTCATTACTAATCTTATGTATGGTATCATTAATGTGTTGTGTATGTACCATCCTAGATGATTGAAGCATCTCGTAACCTGATAGATATTTAATATCATTTTCTTTCTGAGCGAAGTTTTTCTCTCTCAATGTCCTTTCATCTCTATCAAACGCAATTTTTGCTAATTCTCATATACAAACGGATCCATTGATTGATATAAAACGTAACATCTGAAACTCCCCAAGACTCGATGCAGAGTGAGAAAATGAAAGGGGTGAAAATAACGGCGCGTTATCAACACATATATACACACACACACACACACATGTGTAAGAGCATATACGCGTTCCTTCTAACCTATACGCACAAATACACGGACGCCGGTAACACACACGCGTTTACACACAGCCTCAGATCAATACCTCAGGGCAGCGGCGCTGGACCCAGGTCCACCATCGCCAGAGCCTACTTTACATTTCCTCCCTCGGCCGAGCCGCCAAAACCCCCGCCACCCTCACGAGGTACCGGCTATAGCAGCAGCACACAGCTCTCCTGCTCTACTACTTCGGCCTCTCTAACGTCTGCAGGATCGGATTAAGGGGGCGAAGAACACAAGTTGTTTTCGGATGGCTATACGGACGTACAGTGTTTGGAGATGATGTTTCGTGAGAGATTAAATGCTTAATCTGCAGGTGAGAATCCTGCGAGGGTTTTAGTCGGCGGGATACTCGAGGAACGCAAGTCGGAATAAATAAATTTTGGGTGTTTTTGATATTTTAATTTGAAGAAAGCGTTAAGTAGAATCGAGGGAAATAATTCAAACTTAATCCGGTCTATACTCAAAAGAATTGTGTTTTGTCATTTCTCTGATATTGTGAGGAAATTAAAAAACTTTTTGAATGATATTTTTTTAACAATGTGGTGAAAAATTGTCTATTTTTATGCTACTAATGCAGGTAAGGAGTTAGTGGGGATAGATGGACTCTAATTTTTCTAAAATGATGAAGTTCAGTATAATTGGCAAATACTGGGTGAATTTTTTATCTTGAGACAACGGAATATCTCTAAAACACTGCATCAAATCAAAAAAAAGGTCTTAATTAGATTTGTTATAATGTAGGGGGCTCACTGAATGGTGCCGAACTCGATCCCCCACCTCACCCCCCAGAGTGGGAGGGGGACAACTTTGAAATCTTTGATTTTTAATTAACGTTATTTTTAACAACAATGTGATGTTGTTTTGTCATTATTAAGGTAACAAATTAAAATTTTGTAAAAGACAAATACACGATAACATATACAGGGTGAGTTTTTTATCTTGAGACAATGGAATATCTCTAAAACACTGCATCTAATCAAAAAAGATCTTAATAAGATTTGTTATAATGTAGGGAGCTCACTGAATAGTGCCGAACTCGATCCCCCACCTTACCTCCCTCTCCCCTCCCCCCAGAGTAGGAAGGGGGACAACTTTGAAATCTTAAATGGAAACCCTCATTTTGTATTGCAGATTCGGATTCTACGCCATCAAGTATATAGTTTTTGTTTTAAACTTTTTTTTTTTGATTCGTAACAGATTGCGCTGAAATCGCAAAAAAAAAACATGATTGTGCACGTCTAGAAAAAATACACAAAAAAAGAGAAGCAAGCAAACATGATTTTGTGCTTTTTTATTTTAACATTAAATAACATTTATTTCAAAAAGCCATTCAACAACGAAGAACTTTACTGTATCATACCCATTTCAGAAAATGTGTTCGAAAATGTGCCCTTACACTTCGATACATTTATTTATTCGCAATTGGAATGATTGCACACAATTGAGAAGTGTTTCCGGCGTACTCCTTGAACAAGCGTTGGTGATTCGCTCGATCATGTTTTTTCCCTCGTGGTTGACACTTATGTATAAACTTCAGACTTTAAGTGCGGCCCCACATAAGAAGTCAGGGGAAGTAAAATCTGGCAATCTTGCAGGCCAAGACACTGGATTATCTCTTCCCATCCATCAACGATTGTAGGCTCGATCTAATACTTCTCGTGCTATTCTTGAATAATGTGCTGGACAACCGTTATGTTGGAACCACATTGTTTGTCGTACGTCCAAGGGAAGGTCTTCAAGTAATACTGGTAGTTCGTTCTGCAAGATGTTTCGATATTTTTCACCATTTAAGTTTCCATCGATAAAATATGGACCAATAATCTTATTCCCAATTATTCTACACCAAACATTTACGTTCCAAGGATGTTGATGTTCAACTTGGCGCAACCAATGGGGATTTTCGACACTCCAGTAATGCATGTTGCGCCGATTTATCGTACCGTGATTTGTGAATGTCGCCTCGTCAGAAAATAATACTCGAGCAAAAAAATTGGGATTATTTTGTATCCGTTGAAGCGTCCATCGACAAAATCGCACTCCATTTTGAAAATCATCGCCATGAAGTTCTTGATGCATGGAAACTCTAAATGGATGATATTCCCTGTGCTTCAATATTTGGCAGATAGTGGACTGAGAAATTCCTGATCCGCGAGCTATTTCTCGAGTACTAATGTGCGGATTATTACCTACTGCAACTAATACCACGATTTCATTATTTTCTCCAGCAATTGTTTTTTCGGCGATTACGTTTTCTTGGCTGTACAGTTCCTTCGCTAGAGAACTGTTGAGCGACTCGGTAAAAAGAAGCGCGCGATCGCACCTTGTCGGGAAAACGTTGTGAATAAAGATTAACAGCATCATCGATATTCCTACCACTTTCTCCATAGATGTAAAACATTTCAATTCTCTCTTGTAATGTTATAGCCTCCATTACTGTTCAAATATTAATAACACTAACTAATTTGTATTGGATTAATAATTAATAATCTAAATGGGGATCGGACAATGTGTAAGTATTCACAGCTTGTCAAGTACTGAATAAAATACGGTTTTGTATCGTTGAATAGCATTCCAATTGCGAATAAAGGCAATGCGCTAGGCATTCCGACAATATGGAACAACACGAGGAACTGAATATCAGCATTAAAGAAGAAATAGTGGAAACTATTGAGAACCCTAAAGCAAGTAGGAGGAAGGAAATTAGAAGTGCAGATTGGGAAGAACAGAGGGAAAAAGAAGAGAAACTGGTTGCCGATATCATTAGCAGAGTACGAAAAGAATGTGAAGGCCAGGGTGCCGCCGTTAGCAGAAGAGGGTATAGCAGAAGATCAACAGTTATGATGAATTCATAAAATGTCAGAAGAGTGATATTGTAAAATAAGAATTGTGTGAAGTACCAGATTTGTCCAAAGCTATTAGTAGTTCCTGAAAGTTAAACTGTCTCAAATTATGTGAGCCAGTTACAGACATATCAGCTTTTTTTTTTCTTGAACGATATTACTAGTCTCATATGCTGTTCCTTTCATTTATTGATTCTATAACTGTGTTATAGAGGTCAATTAGAAATAGCTGTGATAAATTTTACTAATATCTCTTTGCTTTACTCACATTCTTTAAAAAAACGCGCTCATGCTAATAGCGAAAGGTAAACTGTCTGATATCTTCACGTCTAGATAAGTGATAATTATTCAGAAAACGACAAGACGATTCTCCTAGATGTTGAGTTTTCTTTGAAGTTCCTGCAGTATGCAAAACATGATTGTGCAAATATTAATATGTTGACGATAGTTGCGATATAATTTGATGAATATTTACACATTTCGAATCAAATAACACAGCTGTGATTTTTGAAAATTGTGCCAAAAGGGAGTTGCCAAATTTTCAGATTAACTTTGATTAATTGTTAGTATTTGTTTTTAGCACTAATTGATTCGTGCAATATTCTTTCTTTGCTCAATTCGTAGATAGGAATGTACAGATAATATCATAGAGAATTAATGCATACCATTGTATGTAGATTCTCCATATTTACTATGCATAGGGTGCGTGTATAGTTAGCGCTGTTTGCAGAAAAGCAATGATTTTCTTGTTATTAACTATTTTCTTTTCTTTTCAATCGTCCTCTACAATACTGTCAAACTTGAATGAAAAAGATACTTCATATTCAGCTATATATGTTTATTTTACCGTACTATCGAGTTTTATTGCGTAGTTTAGAGCTAGCTTGATGCCGTAGAATCCGAATCTGCAATACAAAATGGGGGTTCCTATTTAAGATTTCAAAGTTGTCTCCCCTCCCACTATGGGGGGAGGGGGGAGGGGGGGGGATCGAGTTCGGTATCATTCAGTGAGCCCCCTACATTATAACAAATCTTATTAAGATCTTTTTTTTGATTTGATGCAGTGTTTTAGAGATATTCCGTTGTTTTAAGATAAAAAACTCACCCAGTATATGTTATCATGTTACAAAATTTTAATTTGCTATCTTAATAATGACAAAACAACATCACATTGTTGTTAAAAATAACGTTAATTAAAAATCATTTATATGTAAAAAACATCACGTAATTCTTTTACATAATTACATTTAATAATTAGAAAAAGTTTCATGTTCTTCAATCTTGTATGTTTTAAAATAATTCGAAAACTACAATAAATGTTGAAATATCGTTGAATTAATTGTGTTTGAATTAAATAAAGCTAAAAAAATCCACTTATATAAACTGTTAAAAACTATATATTTTTATAAATCTCGAACAAGTTCTCAACATGGTACGATTTTCCGTTCCCTGGTAAATCCTGTCCATTTCCTCGGCGAACGAATCACCCCACGCTTTCTATATGCAAAGCGTCGTGCTGGTCCGTTTTTCCCGGAATTTATCCGGCGTACGGTCCTGGCATAGTTAATCTAGTCCTGCCGTATATACGGAGACGTCCACCCTGAGCGCGCACGTGTTGTACAAGGTCCCTCACACCGCCGCGGCCGCCCCACGCCACCTCCCCGACTCGTTAGGGATCGGGGGCGGCTCGGGAGTCCGGCCAGGCAGGTCCTTCCCTCGAAATTCTGCCATCCCCCCGCCGCGCCGCTGCCCCCCGCTTTTCACTGGCACGGCGCAGTCCTTAAACTCGGACATTTTCGCAAGCGACAATTTATTACTTATACATACATACGTATACGCGAACCAGGATATACTTCGACGCACATCTAGGTGAAAATACACGCACACACGCGTCTACAAAGAGAAAGACAGAGAGAGGGAGAGAGTGAGGTAGAGAGACGCTCGTTGGTGCTGGTTTTCCGCAACCCCTTACCGCGTCCCGGTGACTAATTACTTTAAATTAACGGGCCGTGGAAGCCTTCACTGTGTTGGCCTTCCTTCTCCACCTTTCGTATGCCCATATTTTCGCGCGCGAAGCGGTTAAGTCCTTTGGTCGCAAACACAGTCGATTTTTTTCCTTAACTGGACGATAGCGGCGTCGCGTATTATAGGGAGGGTAGCAGTGGCGGCGCGTTACAATATTGAATGGTGGAGCAAATTTCGGGCCAACTCTCCCCCTTACTCCCTTTTTATTAATTTTGCAAAATTTTGAATCGGCTCAGCTCAGCTTGTAGTAATTTATTACTAAAAATCTAATGCAGACAAATTTAAAAGTCGTTTTAAGATGAAGAATTACTCGAGAAAATAAAAATTATTTATGTATTAAGAGCGAAAAGTGATACATTATTGCTCGAGAATAATTACTCGAGACTTTTTGCTCGTCATAAGTAATTTTTTTTTCCTACAATCACTTAATAAAATGAAACTATTTTAAATCATTAATAGCGCGGTCAGTCAATACAACCACGAACAAAACGAAAACGGCCGAAAAGCGGACAAAAATCCATATCTTGAAAACGGATAATTTTATCGAAATGCGGTTGATTTTAGGTTTGTTCGCCGGTGCTACACTTTCCACACTGACTCCTACTTAAAACAGGATAAAAGATTTACTCTTTATGCATCTGAGAAAGAGACAATATGCACCAGTGTAATTGGTGTAACACCAATGAACAAACCTTTTATTAGATTCAGTGTGAAAAAATACATTAGCAATGACACTAAATTTCAAAACCTAATTTGTTTAATATATACTTTATTAACAATGTTACCCACAAGTAGTTTGTTCTTTATCAGCGGGCAATGAAATATATAGTATAAGATTTTAATGACTTTTCTGTTGGACGTTTCAATGATACATATATTATTTTCTTCAGAATGTAATATAAATTTGAAAACTGTAAGTACACATTAAAGAAAATCACACAAATACATATGGTGTTCATGATGTATTGTTTGTATATCTGAAGATAAATAGATTATACTACAAATATGTTCAATACCAATCATTAAAATCTTAAATTTAGTATTGGACAAGAAAATTTTTCAGGTTTGACATTGTAACGAATTAATAAAAACAGAATTTTAGCAAAATTACACCAACAACCAATAGCATCAAATATATACGTAAATTATAATTCATATGAATCAATTCGTATTAAAAAGGTGTTTTAATATCACTAGCAGATAGAAAAATTCACAAAGTTCAGAGTACCCCAGTAGCAAAATTTAAATTTCCCGCAATTATTTTTAGTAATTTCAACATTCAAACACGAAATTACCAATTGATTTTGTATTAGATTACTAGTTACTTTGATGTCTTTCTGTTGAAGTTACTAAAAATAATTGTGGGAAATTTAAATTTTGCTAGTAGGGTAAGAGCAAATGCAATGTATTTTAAAACTATATCATTATTCAAAAGATTTGATGACAAACTTTTCAAAAACGGATTATATAAATATTATAACAGTACAAATAAAAGTTAAAACGAGTACAAACTATTTATAGTTGAAGAAACTAGCAAGAAATGGAGGTGGATGCAATGTGGTGACCAAACCATAGATGCGTATTCTAATTTACTCACAACAAAGCTAAAGTATAAAGTTTTAAGAAGGGAAAACGTTCATTGAAAAACTTGCATGAGCGTAAGACAAAACCTAAAAATTTTGAAGCAGCGACGCACAACTCAGCAATGTGTTCAGCAAAACTTAATCGGGAATCAAATAAAATCTCCAAATCTCCAACCGCGTCCGCTTTCTTTTGAGACAAGTACATCGAGTTGAAGTAATTAATTTTCCACGTATAGGGCCAAATAAACATTTACTGACATTTAATCTTGATTTATATAAGAAGTACCAGCTGAAAATATGGTCTAAATTATGTTGAAGATGAGTCACATCATCTAGAATTCTAATGAGAGCATAAATTTTTACGTCGTCTGCATAAGCGAGTACTGGACAGGACAGATACATCAATAAATCGTTTATGAACAGTACAAATAAAAGGGGACCCAAATGCGACCCCGGTGGAACTCCGGAAGTGGGAATGAAATCCAAACGATTTAAAACCATTGTAAAAAACGTAATGAACTCTGTTAGATAAATATAAAAGTTGTAAAAGAGAAGAACTTAATCCAAAGAATGACGGCATTCATGCATGTATAGTGGCTTAAAGTCGTCCTACAATTATTGTAGATACATATTGTGGGTTCAGATCGACAATTTAACAAATAACTTCACGTTAATAATGAGATTTCCATCTTAAATTTTCATTCAATTATTCTTCCACTTATTAAGTATATATACCTTATTATACCATTTCAGAATTTATTTCTTTATCTTGACCTACATTAGTATGTGAAAATTTTTGTTTTTTTACTATTTTCAATTATAAATAATTTATGCATATTTCAAGCTTCATATAAGCATGTATTATTTTTTTGATTTTTTATTTTTTCTTTAATCTTCTTTCTTTTATTTATTCTACTTAAGTTATTATTTTTTCTTTGTTTTTGTTGACTTTCTGTATGTAATAGTGATTACTTTGGAAATAAAACTTATCTTATCTTATCTTATCTTATATGAATCCGTATTAATACATTAGGTTGACCAGTGGCACTGAAGATCCTTGGTAAGGTAAAATATAAACAAACGTTTTGAATATAACGTAACAGATAAATATTTAATAGCTATATCCACTTTCATGGAAATTTCTGTACTCGTAGAATTTGTTTAACGTATTTGCTACTGTATAGATCAGAAAACTTTCCTATTATATGTATATATTTTTACAGAAAATAGAAGCTTTTTTATGATTAATTTGCGATTTGCAAAGGTATTAGTGCCATGGCTCTGTGGCACCCTACGAGGAGCCGCCACTGGAGAGTAGAGAAAGACGGGTAGCTAACAAGAGCGGGGAAGTTTGGGCGAGGAGGAAAGAATGCGGCAAACGGTTTTGTGGCGGTTCTTAGTATGCATATCGAGTTTTAAATTGCATTAGGAGGACCCACGACGCACGGTCCGCGTCCGTTCCAAATGTGAAGGGGTGGGGGGAGGTTTTCGTGAGGGAGGAAAAGCATTCGGAAAACGCGTCGCGTATGCGACCATATTTCGCATATTTTTCGGCGGTTTAATAAATTTACGTTCGTGTTTTCGGACTTGCAATGGACGTTATGACGTAAAGAAAGGGAAAAACTGACGTGCTTATGGTGACAAATTCTAGAATACGGGGTAATTAAATAAAGCTAATACCGCGGAGATGAAGAATAATTTTTAAATGTGAATGTGATGAAGGAAGTTTAGAATATAGTTAAAAGTAACGCAATGTCTTCTTGCATTCCATTATTAAAAATACGTGAAGTAATCAGTGACTTTTAGCATACAAAGAATAAGATAATCAATGTTACCTGCATGACATCTAATGTAATGGCGATGATTGAACATGGCTACAAGTAAATTTGCAGAAATCTATATGCTGGGACTAAGTAAAGTCTTTGATTTGGTAAGGCACGATATTCTCCCATAAAAACTGTTCTGCTATACAGGGTGTCGTACAACGAATGTTATCTATTTAATATACAGGGCTGGGATAAAATATGGAACCAAGCAAATAACTTTAAAACGGAGAGGATGGTGTTGATGAAACTTTGCAGATAAGTGTCACAAAATATAATACATCTAATTTCGACTTTGTTGTTGTGACTATACTTCCAGTTCAACCGGAAGTTCCCTTTATTTTTTTTATTTAAATGGAACACTCTGTATATTTTTGCAGATTATAATAGACCTTGTTTTTCTGAATTCGGGCATACTGGTTTTAGTACCATTATGTGTAATTATAATTCATTAATTAATGAAGAGATGGAACACACTTTTCTGAACAATTAATGTTATTTATTGTAAATTATTAACAAAGTAGTCATCTTATAAACGAACTCATTTAAAATTCATGAGTTCTAACGCAATCGCCAAACCCGATCATCATTAATATTTAAATACTCTGTCTTTCATTTAAGTGCACCATTTTCATCCGTACAATTAGTAATTGGATGAACGCGAATAAAATAACTTTACTGTTTGTCAACAATTACGTACTAGATGATAATACCTTTTGTTTGGACTTATTGTATCACCCCAAATAAACAAAAACACTTGAGCAATATCAGCAATGTCTGTTGACTCATCAAGAGCCAACAAAAGCCACTTGAATTTCTTTGCCTTCTCCATTAATAGGCGTATTCTAATATTCTCAGTTCTTCTGACAGTCATCTTAGCACAGAGGCCAACAGATTGAAACACACCTTGGGCACGTTTCTTCAGATTTTTTGCAAGTTTGTTCAAGAAAACTTCATATCCGATAACAAATAAGGTTATAAATGTTATTGCGAAGTATGCTGATTCCTTTTCTTAGCAAATGTATTAACCGTATTCATTTACCACGACATCAGTTGACTGTCAGTCGGTGAATAGTAGAGCAGTACAATAATTTTCATAAACGCCTCTTGTGGGTGAGAAAAACTATCGGCAATAGTTGAATTAATAGCCAGACGAAATCGCAGCTGCGCCTCTTCCGATTCGTCAATTGCCAAAGGAAGCGCAAGAAGCACGTATAAAATAAAGATTTTAAAAGATTCAGGAAAATTAACTCCAAAAAATGTTCAAGAGAAAAATAATAATTCGATGCTAATTACTTCTGATTCTATCATAACGAGCTATTGGCAACTTCCTAAGATAAAAAATCCAACATTTTCCCGCAGAAGCGCTCCAATTGCTAGTTTCTTCAAATATTTTACTTTCTGAAAATGATGCTGGGGACTCCTTTGCCGAAACCAAAGAAAATGCCTCTTCATCTACGTCAGAATAATTTTACACTTTAGTTAATTATTATTTATTTTACTGTTATATGTTGAGAATATTGGAACAAAAATCTATTCTATATGTAGGTATTGAAAATACAGGCCATTTATGTATAATACCCCTTACCAATAAAATTCGCATAATTTGAATTAGTTAATCACATTCACTGAATTAATGTCAGTTAAAAACTTATTTTGCCTCACTGTGAGACGATGGCAGACCACCTGTGCTTACCTAGTTTGTATTGAACACATTTTGCTATTTTTCTTCTTACTGGTATCAATAATACTCTTATCTGGCTTTCATATACGCACGTAAATTATTTTATACTTTTTAATTATCCACACACTTCTCTCCCATCCTTGACATAACGCTTCATCGCAACCCCTTTGGGATTTATTCGTCCCTAAATCTAGCGTTAATAGTTCGTGCCCGCGCCTCCGCTATCTCCCAAGCGGCATCCGAGCGCTAATCACCCGCCATCAATACGGAGGACGGTTTGCGGTAACCGGCCGAGAGAGATTCTTTTCCGGTAGTCCGATCTCGGACCCGCGTTAGCTCATCGTTCGCCGGTAATGGTGACGCTAAACAGCGCACAACCTCCGGCAGGCATCGCCCGGCCCTTTTCTCCATTTATATTCGTTAGAAGACTGGGCAACGGTTAACGAAGCGCGTGAAAGTATAGTAAGGAACGAGCAAGGGCGCGATGCTCGATTTAATTATTCCCTTTCATTGTTATCGGATTCTCGTGGATTTATTATTAAATCAGAATGTTAGAAACGATAAAATACAGGGGTGTTTCAGATCGTTGGTCCACTATTATCATCTCGGAACCTATTTCAGCTATACTAATGCACATTCTGCATTTAACGTCTGTTTTGTGATTATGTGCGCTGGCGTTTTGCACCTTTTCGATGTGAATAAAAACACGCACGTGGTTATTACTTACTACTATATTTGATTAAATTAAACAAGTAAAGTACATTGGTTTGACACGGAAGTTGATGCTCGTTGTGATAGTTAAATTGAGCTGCGTGGATATAACTATTCTGATTGTGACTCGTGACTACATATCTGCAGCTGCTCTTCCTTCGGGCAGTTTCTGCCTTTTTTAACGGTTAGAAACTCTTCGGAAAACGGAGGGTCACGGGAAATTACGCTGTGAACGTCAGTCCCTCGGCACTTCGGAGAACCCGGAGAAAGTGGTTAAGCCGGACGAGGGCTATCAAATGTAATATAAAATGATTACCTTAAATACTAGAAATGCTAATTAGGTATATTCACTTTTCCGAACAACATCAAAACCCTATTTTTGAAGAATCTTCAAAAAAATATTTGGTTATACCGAAAGCCGATAGTAAGCTTCTTATTTTAAATGAGATGTTGTATTTTCTTATCCCAATGCGTGAATTTCACGGATTAACACAATTTTTTTATGATAGTTCTCTATCTCTAGGTATGCTGACGACCTTACAATAGTCGTTAGAGGGCAGTTTCCAAAGGTAGAGCGTATGCAAACCGCCTTAAATACGGTTGACAAATGGTGCAAACAAGAGCGACTCTCAGTCAATGCTCAGAAAACCCAAGTCACCACGTTCACAAGGAAAAGAACGCTAGAAGGTCTACAAACACTAGTGATAGGAGGCGAAAGGATTTCATATGTGAAAGAGGCGAAATACCTGGGGTATGGTTCGATCAAAGGCATACATGAAATCCACATATCCAAAACACAACCAACAAAGTCACCATCGCCTTGGGTAGGTGCAGGAGGCTGTGTGAAAGGACCTGGGGACTTAGTTCCAAGATGACTCTGTGGTTGTACACAAGGGTAATTAGACCAATGTTAACACTGCAATGGAGGTAATTCTAAACCTGCCACCGCTACATATTTACGTATAAGGAGTTGCAAGCTCCACAGCACACAGATTTCTGCATACTCAAATACCGATAAGTAAATCGCACGGAGCTGACTATCAAAAACTATTAGATTAACTCAAGGAGGCACCACTTTTAGGAATGCCATGTGATGCCATGGTACAAAAATTTAACCTAGATAGAAAATATCAGGTTATAATACCAGATAAGAAGGACTGGGAGACAGGTACTCCAGTAAGAGTGGACTTAAACTGGTATACACGGCTCTAAAACACATTGGAGCTCGAATACATATTAAGAAGCCTAAAGGCTTTTGTCGGTAAGTTTCAGCAAAAACACAAGCTGAGGTTGCTGCAATACACCATTGTGTCCGATAAATAGAAAGATGTACCGAGCCAGGTAAAAGCGTCGCTATTTTCTACAGTCAATCCACAATTAAAGTGATTAGTTCCCTAAGCGTAAAGTCTAAGCTGATTTGGGACTCTGTAAGCGCCCTAAATGAGGTGGGCACCCAAAGGAAATTAACTTTGGCATGGGTCCCTAGCCACTCTGGCGTGAGAGGAAATGAGGCGGCGGACGAGCTGGCCAGGCGAGGCTCGTCAAGGTCATTCGTTGGAGCTGGCCCTTATTTCGGCACTACCAAATCGGAAATTAAAAATCTATCAATGAAGGGATAAAAATCACCGGGACAAAGACAGGCAAAAGAGTTCGTAAAGGAACAAGGGGGCTTTGATTTGCTAGAGATCTACTGAATAAAGACAGGAAGACTGTCAAAATGGTTGTAGGTCTGCTGACTGGTCACTGTAGACTAAATAGGCATATGTACAGCACAAGCCTGGCAGATGACGCAACCTACAGATTCTGCCAAGAGGAGGAAGAAATACCAGTTCAGGTGCTGTGCCAATGTGAAGGCCTGGCAAGGACAAGGTTTCTAGTAATGGGGGAGGAGAACCCCACAGCTAGTAGCTACATAAAGAAGCCGCTCTCAAAGATGATAGGCCTAATTAAGAGGGCAAAATTAGAGAGCGTCCTCTAGGAAAAAAGGGGATCACCATAGATCTGAAAAGGTCACGGAGAAACAGCTCCATAGGCCACCTCAATCTGGGTCTGATCTAATCTAATGTAATCTCTATCTTTAAATTCAATTGTTTTCGGGATATTAGTGATCTAATATTTACCTGTCTATTACTACACTACAGTTCTTGTGATATCTTTTGGTTCGTTCTCATGCTATTTATAAAATATTATTGAAGATGGCGCTAGTGGCATAATTTATTATTTGACGTCAAACGTTGAACATCGCCAATTTAAGCCTTTGATCGCAGAAGAAAGCGGCTGGAAACGCAAAGAAAGTATTAACAGAAGACTCCTCGCGCTACTGTCTGACAAAAGTTCGAATATTCGCCATTTCTGCCCGCCACTCAACTAGGCCGATGTTTGGGTAAAGCAATAGGGACGGGGTCTCGGCTGTTACTATCGTTGAGTTGATTTGATCGTATATTCTAGTCGGGTAATCGACGGACCTGAACGTTAAAAAATCGTTCGTGTGTGCTCGCCACGGTTCGTGTTGCATGTATACGAGGTGCAATTAAAAAGTGGTTTTAATTTTTTGTTTATATTTCGTTATTGAATGCCTAATGATTAAAGTTATTAAAAAATGTGTTCTTTCAGTAAATGCTGAGGTGCTTTAATCTTTATAGATATTCTATAGATAGATAGATAGATACTCTATTCGTCAAATAATCACAAGTATCTGACATAGACGTTGTCAATAATATTTAAGATATAGTAATAATAATAAAAAAATGTGTATCAGGTTTTAATTTGTTGTATAGATATGAACCTGCAAACAATAGCGATCTTTTATAAAAAGAGTGGCAATATCTGTTTAAAACAATATTATTCCTATGTCGGGTGCAGTGCCCATGGACGCTAGCAAAAGTTGATTGATAACTTTTCAATATGTTCTTTTTATTATGTAAATAAATTAAAAGTTTATAGAGGTATGATAGAAGTTAGGGTCAAAATGCCGTGTGTTCTAAAAATTATTAAAAGATAAATCAAACAACAGTCGTAAGATTGGCTTCTGCATCACAAACACACGACTGCCCCCAAAAAATAGTTCCATAAGTCAACGCAGTATACAGAAATGCGTAATAAATTAATGACTTAATATACAAGACAGATTTGAGTGAACCAATGACGCATAAGTCTTTTTTAAACCTGGAATACATACATGCTGTCTATTTGATCATCCCACGTTAAACCACTATCCAAGATAATATGCAAACATTTACACGTTGTTTTTTGCCATTAAATGAAAAATTGAATTCTGAGGAACATCTATATTTATTAAAAAAATCAACAAAGACTGTGTTTTTCCATGATTTATCATTAGTTTATTGGCAGAACATCATCTCTCGAATTGACTCATAACTGTATCAACTTTTTTCAAAATATCAGACTTGTCGGCATACAAAAAACAAATTCCCTTCAGAGATATAATATGGGAGATCATTAATATAATAACAAAAAAATCAAAGGTCCCATTACCCTACCTTGTGGTATACGTGCATTGACAGTATATGGTTCGGACTTGACTAACATGTAACGAAAAATCTGTATACCGCATAAAATAACATTTTCAGGAAATGTATTTATTCAGCGTGCCTCGTACACACTTTCTCTTTTAAATACGCACGCATTCCGGAGTTGTGTTGCAAAAATATCGCGTACTACATCGAAGGAGATGGATCAGAAAAAAAAACTGAACACGGCGCTCTGTCGAAACCCGACCTCCTCGTTAGCGAAGGGCACGTCCGGATTTGCGTTGATTTGGGTGAACGAGCGACCGAATGCACACACACACACACGGCCTGGAAATGCACGCGTGACCAACTTTCCGCAGCAGTTTGAATGAAACGTCCGTACGTGAAAGTTTTTACTTTATTTTTGCGTAGCCGTGTATGGAAGGAAGCCACGTACTTTTTTCTTCCGCTCAATTAACTGCGTATGCGACAACTTTAAATTGATGTAAATAATTCAATCAGCGAATTGGTCGCTGTCGTATTTGATGAAATTTTGGAAAGAATAACGGGCCAAGATAAGGATCCTGCGACACTCCACGTAAATAATTTCGCAAAAGGTTGTAGTAGCGAAAAAAGGACTGTTGTTTTGGCGATTTATACAGTGTGAGTCGTTAAAAATGGGAAATCTGGAAATTGGGAATAGTAGAGCTGTTACGGGGTGCCGGGTAATAGTAACCCCAGCTGATTAAGGTGAATACAAGAGTTATCAGTTAATTGAGGTAAAATATAAAAGTAATAGGCAAAATATAAAAGTTATCTTTACGATATCAGATTAATTGAGGTCAAAATATAAAAAGTTATACAACAATACAAAGAGAAAGAGACTGTACCTTGACTGTCTGCGGTCGGCCGGTAGATGAGGTGAAGCAGGTGGCCTTGGTATGTGGCCAGGATTAGTAAATTCCACTGGTAGCGGCAATCAGCTGATCCTATGATGTAAATCTTTTGTATTTCCTTTATAATTCACCAACTTTAAATATATATATATTAATATTGATATACTAATCGATATAATTATTTCGATTCAACTGTTCCCTTACGTCTGGGGTTACTATTAGCCGGCACCCCGTAACAGCTCTACTATTCCCAATTTCCAGATTTCTCATTCTTAACGACTCATACTGTATAAAATAATTCTGTTTTTATCTATTACAGTTTATATTTAAACTTCCAAATAATCGTTTATTTGAAACATGAATTTATTTCTTTTCGATACACCAACCAATTATAAAAAATTCCAAAAATAATAATTTTTATAATTGTACTGTTGAAGTTAGTCTAGTTTGTATTTGGCGTCTGTTTTATCTAAAGTTTGATTACTTTTAATAACCTTTCATTTCGCATCACTACTACCACACATTAAGTCTGTCAAACGTGTTACGGTTTTTTTGCTTCGCTTACCTCGATTTAGTTCTCCGCTAGTCTTTTCGACAAGTTTTTGTAACCCTATTTTCCCCTATGTCCGTCCTCTACCTTCTTTTACTTTCAGAGATGCTCCTACGTCTTGTAATTCCTCAACGTAAACATTATCGTTTAATTTTTGGCTTTCACATTGTGTTTTCTTTTCCATGTTAGTGCGGCTTAGCTAGAATTTGTATCTTTTAGTCTCATTTACTTACAGATAATTTCCTCATACTTAAAACGGTCTTAGATTTTCGTTTAATTTCTTTCAAGTTTAGTAACTTCCTTCAATTCACTTGTTTTGACAGGTGACGTTTTCATTTCTAGGTTCGCGAGGATTGTTCGTTTTGCATTATGCCGGTATTATCGATTCCCACGCATTGATCGATCTGTTCGTTTTGCCCAATTGAACGTCTATTTAGATCTGTGTTTTCTGTGTTTACATCTTTTCCACGTCAGAGGGCACCTCTATGTCTGTTTTCTTATTTTATTTATCTGTCTTCTGATTGGTTGGATGACGTATTCTTGCTTCCGCTTCCTTCCGGCTTGCTGGCCATTCTGGGTTGTTGTTTAGAGGCGTTCTCACGAGTATTACTTCCTATCTTTGAAAATTTGGATATTTTCACACATCTGTGGATTTTTATTGGAAGATTGCTTGAATTATTCATTGGCTGTATATTCGCTTGTGTTTGGTGTGAAATTTTTGTGAACATTACAGCGGATGTGTCGGATAAATTCGGGATATAATTTGAGAACCACGCTTCTGCAACGCCATTCTGTCTATTTCTTCTCTTCGTTGTAAAACCTCGTTATTTAACGGTAAGCAGATCTTGTCATTTCTTTTAAATTCACTAATTTTGAGGTTTCTGTGTTTTTAGAGGCTTTTGTCAATACCCCTTATTTCTTTGAATTTTGGTATCTTGTTTTGTGTGAAACGCACTTCGCACATAACCTCGAAAGAGCACTTTTTGAAGACAGTTTTTAGTATTTTCTTTTCATTTGCTCAAAAATTAAATAAGCATTTTAGACTCATCTAGAAACAATCAGTGGCCCTCATTCGTATCTCTTACGACGATAAATACAATAAATTAGTTTTTATACGATACGCGGTTAAAGAAAAAAAAAACATCGTTTTGTTTTCCGCATTCAAAACTGGCCACCCCATTTTCCACTGGCCGCTTTTCTTCTGCCTCACATACAAACACGCGGGCAAGTTTGGCTAAGGGAACACACTACCCCGCTCACCCCCACCGCCCCCAAAACACCCTATCTCGAATCCGTTCGCATTACGCTATATCCAATATTCCACTCTAGCGGGTGAGATGCCCCGAGCATGCAAATGAAGTTAGTGTCGCCTGGAAATTGCGCGCGAGGTACAGGCGGGGAGAGGAGGGGGGGGAGGGGGTAGGTAGAAGCAGCCACCCCCGCATGGGAAAGAGGGATGGAGGGAGAGGGTGAACACTAACATGCACGCTTACACACACACAGCCTCACACACGCGCTATTGATTAAAGACGACCGTAGTCCAGCGGGTAATTACCGCCTTATCTTTACTGGCTGCTACCCCGGCCGCCAGGCGGAGTACAACGTTCCGATGTTTTTGGGGGGCGCTACATAGTGGAGAATCTTCGGCAAGTTTATGGGGTGCGAGAGATAAAATGTTGCGTTGGAAATGCGGGAGAAAAGGGGGTCGGTCATCAATATCTCCAAGATTATATGCTAGTGAAAGTGAATTCGTTTTAGCGTGCGTGAAAGTTGCAGTGTCTGGAGTTTGGAATGTGGTGGTAGTTTGTTGAAAATATTTTTTGGCCAAAATTCTAATTCAAGGGCCCAATGCAAAAAGTGTCTAAGTCACATTTTGATAGTTTTGAGATAATCAAATCCAAAGTACATCTTGCACTGAAATATCAGTGATATCCGTAACTTCATGGTGTAAAAAACTACACTTAGGTACATTACAAAAATGAATCTGTTCAACAAATCCATAGTTTGGCGGTTGGCGAAGAAGATATTGCTCCTATGCTAGTTTCGACGAAAATGTGACTTAGGCACATTTTGCATTGGGCCCTTCAATTGCTGGCAAAATTACCACCAAAATAATTTAATTTTTGTCAGAAAATCTTATTTTACCCAATAATTGATTTGCACTGTAACAAATAAAATCTAATTTTGCTTTATATCAAGACTTCTAATAGTCACCCAAGAATATACAGTGTGCCTCCGGATGGACCTGATTATACCTATAAATTATTTGCATTTTGATTTTTATATAAAAAATTCTTCAAAAAAAGTTTTGCTTACATTTAAATGTCTTTTGTGATAATCCAAATGTTAATTAAACTTAACTGTGGAAGGGCCAAGGACAACTCAAAGAACAAGCCTAACACCAATCGGTGATATAGTCTTTTTGACAATGTATTTGAATTATGTCACGTCAGGACATATTCTTCCGTAGCAGGAAGATTGGACAGTTTGGATTTAGGAGTGGGTATAGTTGTGAGACCTCATTAATTAAAATTATAGACGACATCAAACTCTTGCCTAGTTTCATTGGACTACAGTAAGGCGTTTGACACCATCATTCTGTCGAAATCTGGTAGCTTTAGCATTTCTGTAGTCCTTAACTTTGATTTAAAGTTATGTTAGTAACCGTAAGCAGTTTGTTAGCAAGTCAATGGCTTGAAGTCTTGTGTGTAGATCTTCTTCGGGGAGTACCACAAGGCTTTGTGATTAGTCCAATATTGTTTATCATTTACACTTTCCAGTTCTTCGAAGGTTTATAATATTGTAGCTCCCATGCATATGCTGATGATATTCTTATGTATTACTCATTCCATTACTGCAAATGGAGAGCTGCCGTTAATCATATTTATCCAGACTTGTTTTATTTATACAATATCTTATCTATGTATCGCCTTGCGTTGAAAAAAAAATTGTAATGATATCGTTAATGTACTAAATCTGAGGCTGGAAACCAAGTTGTCTATTGTACAAAACATGACAATTCTTGGTCTAAATATTGAGAATACGCACTTATTCGGAACACTCGTATAAACTTAAAAAATATATACCCCTATGGATCTATACTTAACGAATCCATATATAAATTTACTCATCTTTTAAATACATTCATTTTTTTTTATTTGGGAGGACGTTCCTCTGTTTTTCCAGCCTTCTTCAGTTTTGGTTTGTCACCTCCTTTAGTCATCTTCTTTTCATCAAACAAAGTTCTATTCCTTGAGGAAGCATTTTTTATCGTGAAGAATGCTTCTGAGTGAATTTTATTATATATAAAAAAAAAAGAGATTGTCTGAGACCTTTGTGTTGTCTCAATTCACATACTGTCCTTCTATATATCACCATTCTCTTGAGAGCTTCGCTCAAATTCGTTTTCAAAAAGTACAAAATTAATAATTAGAGTATAATTAGACTATGTAAATGTTTTAGGTTAGAATTTTAGTCACTTCCACATACTGCATGACTGATTTTCGTGAAGAACATTCCGAATTAGTGTTTAGCTACAATGGTTTTTACAATGTTTTGACAAATCTTTTGTAACTATTCAGAAAGACTGGTAGCGTGGGTCGAAAAAACTGAAAATGGGCGGTCGTCTAAACGCACAGTTGAAAATATTGAAGCCATTGGGCATTGGGCATGTTGCCGATGAAAATCCAAAACCATCCATTTCAGTAATGGTCTAGTAAACATGGTACATGTCAACTCATTCTGAAGAAAAACTTCATCATGCATATAGCTGGAATGTTTTCATGAACTTTTTCCAGTGGATTATCCAAGACGACTGAAATTTTATCAATGGTTCCAAAACAATCTAAACTATGAGAAGATATCCTTAACATCCTTAACACAGTTGTTTTTTTTTTCTCAAATGAGGTTTGGTCTTATCTTAGATCTGGATTTATAAATCCACAGAATATGAGGTTGCGGTCATCGAAAAATTCTAATTTTTTTGTGGTTGAAAAAATCATTAAATCCCTAAAAAGTTGGTGTTTCAGTTGAAATATGTCGAAGAATATTAGGGGGTCCCATTTTCCTGCACGATATCGCAATGAAATACTTTGCCCTACGTTTATAAATCAAGGAGATGATGAAGAATTACAAAATAAGCATTTTTAACAATATGGTGCAACAGCACATGCGACCATAGAAACACTTCAATGTCTCATAGAATATTTTCGTGACCGGAACACTGAGATCTTATGTCCAACTAGGTCTTGCGATTTCAATATAAACGATGTTTTCATATGTCATAAAAAAAATGCATTTATTTCGCGCCATTACATCATCTGGAAGAGCTGAGAAGAACTAGCATAACAGAAAAGTGTGAATAGATTAACAATTCACCGTAAATAGTGCATACTGTTTTTAGTGGATTGTGGTGAAGAGTTGGTTTGTGTTTAGACGTAAACGGGAAACATTCTCAATAATTTCTGTGATTTTATGTAAAATGTTGATTATCTTTTCAATATTAAATGAATTATGTGTTTGACTTTATGTTGCAGTATCATTTTGGGGAAAAACTTGGTTAGAATGAAAATGTCAAGTATTAAGTGTCATTATATGGAAGTAGCTGTGGAAGTACCAGCCCAAAACATTTACATTTCATAGTCTATTCTAATTATATTTTTTTCTCGGTGGC
>RXPK01000193.1:91112-254399 GCA_004143645.1 Protaetia brevitarsis | reverse complement strand
AGTCCCTTTCCCTACTCCTTTCCCTTTCCCTACTCCCTTTGCCATTCCCTTTCCCCTATTCCTCTTTCCTTAATCCCTTTCCCATTCCCTTTCCCTAATCCGTTTCCCCATTCCTTTCCCTAATCCCTTCCCATTCCCCTTTCACCATTCCCTTTTCCATTTCCTCTTGTCCATTCCCTTTCCCATTCCCTTTTTTTCGCATTCCCTTTTTCTTTTGCCCTTTTCGTTCCCTTTCCCTATTCTATTTACCATTCTCGTTCCCATATATTTATTCTCTATTCCTTTCCTATTCCCTGTTCCCTATTCCCTTTCCCTTATTCCCTTTCCATTCCTTTTCCTATTCACTTTCTGCCCTATCACTATTCCCTTTCCCTATTCCCTGATCCTATTGCTTTTCCTTATTCCTTTATTTCTTTTCCCTTTCCGCTTATCCAATTCCCTTTCCCTATTCCATTCCCATTCCCTTTCCTATTTTCTCTATTTATTCCCTATTCCCTTTCGCCATTCCCTTTTCCAATTTCTTTCCCTCCATTCCCTTTCCCTATTCCTTTCCCTATTCTCTTTTCCCTTTCTCGTTCCTATTGCTCATCTCTATTCGTTTCCGTGTTCCCTCTTCCTTTCCTATTCTCTTTCCCTATTCCCTTTCCCTGTCCCATTATCTATTTCCTTTCCCTTCCTATTGCTATTCCCATTCCTTTCCCATTCCTTTTCCTTTCTATAACATCGGCATAAGTTACGCTTTTAAAAAAATAGTTGGCGATTTTCCTATATTTCAATTTTCTTCCCACTTTATTCGCCATTTATTTTTCCAAAAATATATTATCAGCATCAAATGCAACGATCCAAACATCACACATGTCTTTGCAAAATGTCATTTTTTTTCATAATATTTCCTCCATTTTTAGTCGCGCTATCATGTATTTGATTCTATATTCGCAAATAGTGGCCCAAAAAATCGCATTGTCTCAAGCTTTTCAAAAAAAATTTGCGTTTTTCTTTTATATTTCAAAAGTCTGCTCCCCATATTGCGTCCGCATTTTGTTTTTTTGCCAAAAGCTAAATATCAGAATCAATTTTAGCGACTCAAAAACGCTTTTGCATACGAATGTCTGTTGCAAAATGTCTCCTATATTTCAAAATTTCTTCTTCAATATTGAATCTTCCATTTTATTCGTTCTAAATCTTGTAAGAACCGAATTCAGCACTACAAAAGGTTTTGAACACAAATATTTGTTGCAAAATGGCCATTTTTTTTAAAAACTCTTCTTCCATTTTAATCGCGCCATCTTGTTTTTTTGATTCTATATTCGCAAATAGTGACCCAAACAATCGCGTAAGATCCGCCGATATTATGTCTGCTATTTTATTTTTCTACGTAAAATTTAAAAAATGGAATAATATATAGAAAGTTCTTTTTTTTCCTTAAATCAAAAATAGAACTGTAATCAAAGACCAAGTCTTCGGTTGGACAGTCTTATATAGTCAAATATTTTTAAGTTATGCCCTATTGAATTCCAATAATTCGAGTTTTAAAAATTGAATTTCCCTGTTATTGTTGACAATATTTTATAACGTTTTCGACTTACCGCATTCTTATGCACTAATTATGTTTTTATTTTAATATTACAGCTATTAATAAAAGCGATAGATACATACATTCTCCACGCGGTAGTATAATAATCGAAGACGCTGTAGATTTCATTGCATTAAATAAGATATAATATGTGCTACGAGAAAGTTAATAGGCATTTGACGAAATAAATAAAAGCAAATATTTCCGTGTGTTGCTTCGCTTTTAACATAAAAATATGTTTTAATTTTCATTATAAAAACGAATATTAATCCATTGAGCCAATATGTGTGTTTTGGTTTTTATTTTATTTATTGAACTGTTACTTGCTTTGACTCCTTTAATATTCATTTCATAATAATTTTGCGAATTGACAATTCATTTTGAATGCTCTACCTCTTCGCTGCGCGCGCAGTTAAACCACTTTCATTCGTATCGCACCGACTCTTGGTTATTTATATTTTACGCGTTTGTGCAACGGAAAATTCCACTTACGTTTAATTCACGTCAGATTCACGTTTTATATTTGTTGGTCGTACATTTCTAAAATCGCCTAGCTGGACATCTATAGTCGCCAGCGGAACTCTTTCGTTTATATTATATTGTATTTTGGTTTAGCGAGATTGTCAGTGGAAGTAACAACAGTTTATAACGAGTCAACAAGATTCTTAGCCGCTACGTCACAATCGAGTAGTTATTGAGATCTCAACATCGGAAAGCAACAAATGTATCATAGTACACTTTTGTTTAACTACTGTACTGCAGTTGGCAACACTGGTCTGTGTTCTCGGTTGCAATCTTTTATTACACGCTAACATATTTCCCTCTGGTTAGGGACCAGGAGAAAAAAAGTAGAGTTAAGCAGTAGAAAACGCGCAGTAGTTTCATTACATCACAGCAGCGTAGTGGTTATCTTAATGGAAAAAGCAGGACTATAAACTACATGATAAAATTTAAGTTTAGCGCCTTACTGGACACAATGCGTCAATTGCGTACTTTATATATCTAGTGACTTATCTAATTGTAATGTACCGCCATTGTTTTTTTTTGCCACCTAATGAAAAATTGTTGATGTTATGATTTTATTATCTAGAGGCGCTGCAGAAAGTACTGCACATTAAGAAACTGCAAAGTGGCTGTAATATGAAAGATTTTTCTTTACCGTGTATCGTTAAAGTTGTGATCATAATGCGCGTGAGAATATGCTATCCGGTAATTAACACAAATTTTTTCTTGCATTTTTGTATAAATATTATTGCCGTTTTATGAATATTAACTTTTATAGTTATGCACGTACTCATAATGATAATTGTAGCATTTCACACACATTTTGTAAGTGCATAATCGATTTTTTGAGTTTGCTGATTATTCTTTCTTTCTCCTTAATTCAGGCGATCTGTAAAAATATGTTGCATTATTATAAATAAACAGCAATAGCAACATACAATCACTAATTACATATAATTAAATTAATACTAAAGTCGGACATTCTCCTAGAATGTTATCTTGAAAGTGGTTTAAGTCGGTCCATTCCTCGAGAGTTTCCACTTTTAGAATTTAGAGTGCATACGCTTCAGATAGTTTTCTTTTTTTTACTTAATGTCGCAACTCTTATATTGTTTTATCTTTTCCGCTATTATTGTGAATATTTTTTAGCGTTTTCGACTTTTATGCACTGATTATGTTTTTATTTTATTTCTATTGTACTTATTAATAAAAGGGATAGATAAACTCCTCCTAAAAGTAATAAATTATAACGTGTATTGATTTCATGCTTAAAATCTTTAGGAATATAAATGCGCGCATGTGTTCAAAGAATTCGTAAAGGCAATACGAATTTCGAAATTGCCCGCAACCGACTTTAACGTGCGGCGCGGCGTCTTCCTAAGTTGTCGTGGTGTTACACCAATACACTGGGGATATTTTCTTTCTCAGATTGGCTAAAGAGTAATCTTTTATCCTGTTTTAATAGGAGTCAGTGTGGAAGGTAGCACCAGCGACAAACTCTAGTTTATCGCATCCGACCACGTTACTCTTTTGAGTTAGTCGTGTTGACATGCGTTTAAAATTTTCTATTTTGTTGTGCAAATTGAATATTTCACATCTGTTGCAATATGATTACTCTGTATGATGGGAACGTCGTTATTATGAAAACGTGCGCTTAGTAAGTTTTATTAAGATATTATGGTCATTGGTATTAATTCGTTCCTTTAGAATTGTGAAGAATGGTTCCGTGGATGTCTTTAGCGCCCTGCAGTATTGAAGATAAAAATAAATTGAAGAGTGTTAAGTCAAGACAGTGGTATCCGCGAATATATACAATTGTGTCATTACATTTGATGTACAGATTTTATTTTAAATAAAAAGACATTAAATTAGCGGTCATGTTTGATATTTGCGGAAGAGAATTATATCTTGATAGCTTACTCTCTTTTAAAATATAATTAATGAAGGCTTCGCTAGTAAATCGTTATAGATTTAGATAAAGTAACGTTTATTTTGCACGGAAGGTAGATAAATAAAGCCCTAAATATTTGAATATTTTTCATATTCGAAGAATAAATATTAATATAAGTCTACATACAGTGTGTTCCCCAATAGTAATAATTATAACTTTCCTAACTAAATGGAAATCTATGAAGCAGTAATCGCTGTGTCCTTTTAAAGTATTTCGTTTCTCAGATGTAAATTCCATTTAAATGGCAATCGGATGCATGATCACCATAAAAAAAAAACCGAAGTATACCTTTAATTCCTAACAAAGATTTAACTTAACTCGGCATACGTCTATAATTATTACAGCGTTGCACAAATTTCCTCGGAGGAGAAAGTAATGGCTCGACAACTATTGGGAGAAGTGTTACCGATAAACATTTAGCACATCGAAGCTCTCCTGCTAAGTACATTCTGTGATGCTGTGATACTATATTCATTTTCGGTCTCTAAAGTAGAAAGAAATTGGCGTTATGATTTGACATTCTCTCGAAACTTGCTCAACGATTTATCCTATAAAAAATTGTATAATGGTATAATCAAACTTACTTGATTACGATCTGATTTACCATTTTAAGCAACGTATGGATCAATAAGCAATAAAATTCAATTACTTCACATCGCTGTTGTTGTTATTCGAATAACATGGTTAAGGTAATGAAATTAACTCCATCACGAATGGAATATTTGCGAATTATTCTGCGATTTTCCATCTGCGTTCGTTACTGTATCGCTTTATAGCATTTGCGAACCATGTGTTGAACTTTTTACAACCTAGCTTAAAATCGAAATCGTGCCACGAAATCGAAACGTTTGCCGGGCGAATAAATACGACACCATCGTACGAATTCGATAAACAAAGCGCGCGTTCCCGGCAAAACATCGCGGTGACGATTTCTCGGTCTGTCAGGGCGTTCGCTTCCGGCGCCCTACGACGATCTAATTTTTCGGCGAATTTTCTCCTTTTCCTACTTTTAACGATCGATCGCGATACCCCTATTGGGGGTGCGACCGTCGTTCCGCGTTCGGCCTTTTATTATTTCCCTTTTAATTCAATTCCGCCTTCGGAGCCTATTTCTTGACACTTTTTTCGCGAAATTATAACGCGTAAAAGGGCGACGCCTATGGAAAACGCCCCCTGCGGAAGGAATGTTAGGAGCAAACTTTTTATATACTAATGCGACTTCTAATACATACTTCGTTTTACATCATTCACCTACATTTATTATTCAGCGGCAGTGATAGTAACACATATAATAAATACATATATAAGACGAAGAAGAAAAACTGTAGTTGAATATCATATGCATAGTGACACCTTCAAGATGAATTTGTAAATTATAGCATTTTTAAATTATCAAAACGCATTAGTCAACGCAACTAAATTAAATAAAATGTTAACAAATATTTTTACCAGGTTTTATCATGCAAACACATATAAACTTTAATAAAAGTGCGTTGCATATACTCTCCTCTCTTTCAGTAGACATTATGTTTGGATTGTGTGTCAGCAATTTCACAGATAACATATACAGGTACATACGTCGGAGGTGAGTGTATACAGTTCCCATCAAATTGAATGTAATACGATAGCTACATTAACGTATAAAATTATGAATTCATGCTCATTTTTCAAATGTTCCATCAAAACTCCACTAAACGGGATTAATCGTCTAAGTCTAAGCTATTATTAAGGAACTATTTTATTTATATGAGTCTGTAGATATCATGTATAAATAATGCTTGATAAAATGTAAACGTAATCTGTTGAAATAGATGTTCATCACAACGCTAACTTAGATATATTAAATATAAGAATCGGTCCTCAAAATTGATAGATACTATCACGTGGAAGTATATGCTTAGATCTCTGGAACAGCCCTGTTCCATCTAGAAACAGCTGGAACAACTCAAAATAGCTCCTGGAACAGCTTAAACAGTTTAGAAGTTTTTCTGAGCTGTGATGAACATCTATTTCAACAGATTACGTTTACATTTTATCAAGCATTATTTATACATGATATCTACAGACTCATATAAATAAAATAGTTCCTTAATAATAGCTTAGACTTAGACGATACATCCGTTTAGTGGAGTTTTGATGGAACATTTGAAAAATGAGCATGAATTCATAATTTTATACGTTAATGTAGCTATCGTATTACATTCAATGGGAACTGTATACACTCACCTCCGACGTATGTACCTGTATATGTTATCTGTGAAATTGCTGACACAACAATCACAACATAATGTCTACTGAAAGAGAGGAAGAGTATATTGCAACGCACTTTTTATTAAAGTTTATATGTGTTTGCATGATAAAAACCTGGTAAAAATATTTGTTAACATTTTATTTAATTTAGTTGCGTTGACTAATGCGTTTTGATAATTTAAAAATGCATAATTTACAAATTATCATTGAAGGTGTCACTATGCAATATGATATACAATTACAGTGTTTCCTTCTTCGTCTTATATAAGTATTGTATTATATGTGTTATTATCACTGCCGCGAATAATACATGTAGGTGGAATGATGTAAACGATGTTATGTATTAGAAGTCGCATTGAATCGAGTTAAAAACCTGTTGACATCCTCTAGGAGATAATAACCGTAATTCTAATGAAAAACATTTTTTCAATTGAACATTGTTAACGTATAACAGTTTAAGTAAATTATACTATAATCTGATATCGTAACAATAATTAAAACTTTACTAATCATATATAAATATATGAAGCAGAAAAAATAGAATTACGAATATATATCTACTGAAAGATATGCGTATTTGGGTATCTATGCAATATATTATGAATAAATGTCTATAAAAATATAATCTTACCTTTTCCGGTGTTAATCCTTGATTCTGAGATGATGCTAGTTAGTTAGTTATTAATATATTTAGCATACAGATTGGGGAGGTATATGAGTCTAGGTACGTTTGAAATTATTGCTTACTTGTGTTTTATTGAATTTATCTATGACAATTATTATCAAGGTCTTAGACGAATATTTGTCAGACAAAGTACGTTTTAGTGGTTATCCTTTAGTACTTGTATCAGGAATAAATAGAATTCCTGTGCGTAAATACTATACGATCCATCTCAACTGCACAGAGTTATATGCATCGTTATATGTATGAAGCGCACTCTTCCATTTGTAATAGAGGTGGTTTTTGGGGTATAAGGACTCCTAGAGAGGTAGAAAAAGAAAACAACAAAAAGGGTGTTATTAACAATTGATTTGAAGATTATATATATAATTTGAAACACCTTGATATTTTCTAAAATAGAGTCAAAACACACACCTTCATATTTATTTTAGTTATTTGTAAAAACGTGAATTATTTTTAAAAATAACAATGTATGGGTAATCCTATTTGTAGGTTGCGAAGATGAGTCGGTTTATCGGACTTACCCAAATATGTTAGCTGGCCAAACTCTGGAGCGCTCGATCCATAGCGACGTTCGACGTATAGTTCCCCTGAACTATATATCCTCTATAGGGTCAACCAAAATGCGGTAAAGTTTTATGCTTATAAAGAGGATTGATGAATAAAACATAAATAATTTTAGCGAAACACATTTTATTAATGAGATTAATATTTATGATAGTAATACACTATTTTTGCAAATAAATTCATTTAAATATAAAACTATTTTATATACGTTTTGATGTCATTAATGGCTTATCTTTTCCGTGGTTTACTTCCTTTTTTATTTTACCGAGAATTTGTGGTGCCTGTTCGAAATAGTTCCTAGACGATTCGTTTCCTTGCATTTTGTATAACACAATTTCATTAGTAGGCATTTGCTTTTCATTTATAAGCAGTATGTTGTTATCTTTGTGCTTAAGGTCCTCCATCATTCTCTATATCCACTTGTTTGGCTCTTGAGGGCTCGCTTAGCGGGTATGACGATTCCATTGTGCGCCAATGCCCCCACGGTAAGGTATCGTATGTAGTAGGGATGACATACCTCTTATCATCGTGAGGACTTAGAGCAGTTTTCGTTTGCTTGATGGTTGATACCAAATGTTTTTCTGATTTGAAGAATCCTGTTCAACAAATGTTCTTTACCCTCTTTTAAAACATTATAGTAGTCGTCGAATGTAATTTTTATTTTTTCACGATGTGCCTTTACCCCTTGGCTTTCTTACCTTTGTCCATTCCATCCACTTTATATGCATACATCTTTGAACGGAGCCCGACAAACTCAGACATTATTTTGCCACAATTTTCATCTTTCATCATACCAAGAACTTTTTTGTTTAGACGAGGAATATTGAAAATATTATTTTCCGGATAATCGGAAGCATCAAAATATTCAGAAGCGTCGCACCGAATTACTTCATACAAATCATCGCATTCCACCTTGTATATAAGTGAGTCGGTGTCAGTGTAACAGACTCGTGCCTTATCTCCGAATCGACTCCTCATATAGGAGTAGTGAAAGTCGTATATTTTTAATTTAGATATATCAAGGATACACATGCCAACTTAAATGGGTTTGTTGAAATAGATCTCGGTTTTGTTTAATTCAATTGCTACTAAATTCTCATCAAATATTGTTGAGAATTTAAAATTCGGCTTCGCTATCAACGCCTGAGCACCGTATCGTCCTTCCCATTTTGTTAACAATTTTACGATGGAATGTTTACGGATATTCTCCATCGTTTTACCAAATCGGGCGTTATTCATAAGTTTAAAACAAATTCTCTCAAACTCATTTACAGCCTTCTGAAGCAATTTTGTATTTAAATCGATGTAAGACTTGAGCCACGGGGATTGTTTAAATTTTAATACGCGGTAAATCTTTTGTAGAACTAATCCGTTCTCTAAAGCCTGCTGAAGATTCCGATAATGTATTACGTAACCCTCTTTATTGTGTAAAGTAGCCAGTAATTTGGATTCTTTAGATTTCGGTGGAACGCGATGTTCAGGACAGAATGGAAGGTCGCTATGGGAATCGTGAATGGTATGTGGGTACTCTAAATCAACTTCAAGAATGTAACCTTCATCAATATTGGCGGGTACGTTGAAATTAAAGTTGTTTAAATCACCTTCCACCCATTCAAATCCTCCATACGGGAGATACTGTGACATTGCCCATCCATATTAATTATTAATGTCATTATAAATTAAAAACTTTGATGGCTGATCTGATTGATAATTTGGCAAATACTTGTTATTAGCTGTTGCGTAACGTTTCGAACATTGGCTTAGACCACCTCGTATACCCTTTTCGATAAATAGAGCCATTTCAATATCTCTTAGAAGTTCAAGATTTATTTGAGTAAACTTGAGCATACAATCCCAAGTATAACCGGGTAAAGTATAGTAATGAGCTGGATCCAAACTGTATGTTTTCAAACAACTCAATCGAAATTGTTCGAATACGTCCGCCAGCAATAAAATATCTGTTTTCAAATATAAATCTGAATATTCCCGTTGGCATGCGGATAATCCGCGTCCGTAATATCGGTATCCGTCATCGAGTTGTAAAATTTAGTTTTATCCGGTAGTTGTATTTCGTTAAGTTTAGAAAAGGAATCTGTGTAGTCGTAAGGAAACACACCCTTACGTGTTAATAAATTAAATTTTGAATCGTTTAAATTTTGAAATTGTGATTTCAAATTTGGAAATACGTCTAAGTGTGATGCCAGGGTTTCTAGCCCGCTTGCCATAAATCTATAAGAATCAATAAATCTAACTCAACGAAACTATCATCAATATTTTTTGTGAACGAAATATATCTCTCCTTGATTATAGGAAGCAAATCTATGCTACCTTCGAAATCTTTAGCAAGATTTTAAATAATAAAATGAGAATCATACCCCGACAAATTATGAAATACCACAGGAATTGTATGACTATCTGTATAATTAATATTACACCCCTCGTGAGCAGGCCCACGATACCTACCAGTAAGATGGCAGTGATCGCGGACTTTAATATCCTCAGTGGCAAAGGGTCGTTCACAGATGTGGCAGTGTGAAGTAGAACTGAACTCCAACTCTTGCGCATGCGTAAGATGTTCCATCGCTAGTGGGCAAAGAAACACCGTTTCTATGTCTTCGGCAAGCTGACACATTTCTTGCGCAAACCATATGTGACAGTCCTCGCCACGGTAATATCTATAAAAGCTTAAAGAATCATCATAGGCACACTTTACGTAATAGCTTACGCTGTATGGGATGTGGTCTTGTATTTTTGTTAATTCCCTTTTGGTTGGCACTAGCAAACACTCCAGATCAGCATACACGATAAATGGTACAGGCTCCTTGTTCTTGTAGTTCTTGAATTTTAAGTTGGCTTGCTCTGATGATGGTAAACGCACTTTACAATTATTCATAGCGATACAGTCCTCCAGATGAACATCTAACTTGTATTGTGCGCGGAAGTAGTGGAGGCAACGATCGCAAAGAATATCTTATGCCGTGCCTTTACGAGGCCTGTGCGGAAACAAGACGGCTTAAATCTTTTATCCACACGTAGTGGAAGCGTGATTTATTACCATCGTCATCGCCCTCCTCATCCTGTATCAGGAGCAAATTAACATGTTTCTCCTGTTTGTTTTTCGTTAAATAAGTGGGCACAACGTTATATTTTCTTTTGTTTAACTTCTCCAGGATGTAAACGTTAATGGATGTGCCGTTCTGTTTCTCAAATCGAGTTGTTTTATTGTCATCGGCATGGTGATGTTTGTCAGCTCTAACACGTCTGATGGGTGGGGATATTTTGAAGTGCGTTGGGAGCCCTTTTGAGCAGGGTGAAGAGCAGCCACAATGGACCAGGTAAAACACGCCTCATCGTCGTTTTTAACATTGACGCAGGCGTGTTTCAATCTGATGGCTCGAGGAAGTTCTACGTAAGAAGAGCCCAGCTGCGGTGTAAACTTATTAACGTTAAATACAATGTTTACAATTGCATTCAAGGCCCAACCGCTATCACGTTCCTAAAACCATTATTTAAAAATTAGAATTACATGAACAAATTCATAAACTACTTTAAATATTATAACATACCTGAAATTCCTCCAATTCCCGTATGATTGGAGCTTTCACGTGTTGTTCGAACCAGTCCTGTAAATCAGTATCTCGGTATACAGAGGCATTTTTAGATTTCAAATACTTGAACTCTAAGATCTCTGTTTCCCCCTTAACTATAATAAATTCACCATAGAAAACAGCATTTATTTTCAACGCTGTCTCCTTCTTCAAGGAATTACGTATGCGCCGTGTGATAAGGTCCCCCGCATCTTTCAGGAACTCAGCTGGGTCTTTATGCTGTAAGTTAATCACCGCTCCTGTATGAATCCTGCTGGCAAAGGCGGACTCTAAATTTGCCCATTTTACACGGGTACTTGTATAATTTGCTCGATTTGGATGAGCTGGCTTATAACTACACCCAAAAATCGCTCGCAGTGACTTCATCATGGTGCGAAAGCCTTGCATTAGAGCCACACAGTTGGTGATGTGTTGCTTCTCGCTTACTATTATTGAAATCTTCAATGCTGCATTCATAGCGCGAATATTCTTTCCACACTCTTTAATAGCCGGCTCGATCGATGAAGGATCATCATTAACAGTTAAAACTCTAGAGCGAGTCTCCTCAACAATTCTTGAAAAAGATTGAACGTTTTGTAATGAAACCATCTTCCTACTCACAAAGTTAACACACAACAACAACAACAATACAAATGTGAACTGCTGACGTCTTGTCACTATCAAAGGTAGACAATAAATGCGGACTATAAATATCTCGCCTGTATAAATAACCTCCCTCTATTCGCGCACGTACCGCGTACTAGACTCACCTAACAATTAGTTTTATTATCCAGCTTATCCAGCCTATTTGCGTTATTTTTTTTTCATAATAGTCAATATTAATTTGAGGAGAACAAATTAATAACACATTTCTGTATTTGATTACCTATAAGAGATAACCGGCTTCATATTTTAAGTTTAAGTTAGTCGTATTGTAGACACGGAATAATTTGTACCTTGTAATCTGCGTTAATAAAAGCTTTTGTTTTTAAAAAAATCTTAAATCAAAACGAATCATTTACTTTAAAATTAAATATTTCATTTCCCTTTTACCTTTTTTTGAAATTTTCTTTTTTTTTATCTTCAATATTATTCCTATTCGATTTTATTGAAATCATTCGAATATCTAGGGTGAAATATGGAATCGGAATATTATTCCAAATATCATAGCCTTCCGATTCCGATATTCCGATTATTGAAATCATTCGAATATTTAAAACACTAGTTTGTACCTGTTCCTAATAATGAGCAATGGCAATATTTATTTAAAATGTATTATTGTATCATTGTATTTTTAGTAGCAAATAATGTTATTAAATTGTAAAAGCAAATAAGTAACTTGAATTTAGCAATAATTATTCGCGTCGGTGCGGTCACAGGATGCGACTTGCTTATTCGAAATCTAAAACTTCTTTATTTCAGTGAAACACGTCTGCTTCTCCAACAGTCATAACATGAAGATTCGTCAATACGACCTTATTACAAATCTTAATAAAATACTACAAACTATTATTTCAATTAATTGCACAGCCGCACCAACAATAACTTTGAATGATTTTGACATTGATTAATTACGCTATTATTGATGTATTCATTATTGTTGTTGTTTAGTATTCTTAAATATTGTATTACTAGAAAATATTTTTCTATGTATTAAAAAATTACACAAAACTGTTTGATTATTTACAAAATTTTTAAAGTAATTAATTTCGCAAAGAAATTATTTATTTTATTAACCCTCCGTTTATTGTATTTTCAAGAAATATATGTTAACTATCGCCTGTGTAATCCAATGTCGTTCTATTTTATTGAAATGGTTTTGGTCACACTTTTGGTCTGTAACAGCTTCGGGCAGTAGCAACGAAAAAGTATTAAATGTATCAAATTCAACAACAAATATCTTAGCACTAAAGAGACCCAGTGTTGGCCATATTTCAAGAAAATAGATCAACGACGTCAGATTACACAGGCGATAGCTAAGATATATTTCCTGAAAATACAATAAACGGAGTGTTCATAAAATAAATAATTTCTTTGCTAACTTAATTGCTTTATTTAAGAATTTTATAAATAATCTTAAACCTGGTTTTGGTAATTTTTTATAAATTGAAGAAAACTTTATAGTAACAACATTTAAGAATATTAAACAACAATAGTAATCAATACATCAATAATAGCGTAGTCAATAAATATGTGAAAATCACATTATCCCAAAACTGAGAAGGCTGACTGATAATAAAATCCCATCGCCACGTTTTCTTAAAAAAGAATTATCTCTACATAACATCAAACAAGTTAAATACATATATATTTCTAAATGAAGTTGTCTATTCAAGAGTTCTTTTTGTTGTTACGTATTTTTTTTTATTGGTATTTCTAAAGGAAACACCGCCACCGAAACTCCGATTTGTTTCTATACATAAACCTTTTTCTCTCTATATATATATTTTTCTGTTTAAATTTCTAGTCGTTACCTTTTATCGCAGTAATATACATAATTAAGTGATTTATGGCTAAGCGAATACGTCCTCCGAAAGTTGCATTTACAATCAAGAAATTTTAAAATTCTGAATTGATGGTGTCCTGATTTTTCCTGTGAGAAGTATACTTCGGTGTATATGTTATTTTGTGAATTGTGCTTTGCTTATCTTTCTATTCTGTGAATTGCTTTTATGTGAAATTTTATGTGAATTGATTTTCTGTTAGTTGTATACGGTCAATTGTTCTCTGTGAACTTACCGGTGACCTCCCTCTTCCTAAAGCTGATAGTTTTTAAAATATTTGTAATTCTGTAAAAATGTTGACCCTTGCACTCTTTCCAATAAAATTAAAAATTTCATAGGCAATTAGACATTAAGATATTCTACCGATGTGGATGCAAGTATACGATCATAGGTATAGACTGCGGTATCATATACAAGATGTTTAGAAACTCAAGTCCAATAAAGATATCTTAAAAGAAAAAACTTTTTTTCTTCAAATGGAACGTGGAATTTTTACAGTGCAGCATTTAATTCCGCACAAGATTCTACATCGACTAGTATTAAAGTTTAGCATACCTATTTCTGACGGTTTTTGAAAAATTCACATTTATTTCATAAAACCGGCAGAAATATGGTAAAATTACTACTGTAAAGTAAGTCATTCGGAACACTCTCTATAGTATTTTTCAAAATGATGCATCTCTTCTTGCGCATGTGCATTGCATTACATTTGTAATAATACTTGAAGTATTTATTGTGGCTAGTTTCCTTATTATTACTAAAATTCATTTAAAGACATAGACGATAATTATTAGATATTGTCAAGCCAATGAGTGTCATTACATATTAACAACTGAATGCATTGTTTAGGTTTTTTGACATTTAACTTTCTTGTAAATTATTTGTAAAGTAAAGTACTACAAATAAAGCAAAACAGAAAATACTTCTACCACAACTTTAGCTATAATGAATAAATATAAATTTACAATGCGCTTACTTTAATATAATGCTGTCATATAACGTGAACAAAATGTGTTCGTTTGTAAGTGGACAATAAACATGGCTAATCAAGGTGTATGTTGCGCACAATTAAATGAATTTTACTAATAATAAGGAAACTAGTCACAATAAATACTTCAATTATTAATACAAATGAATGCAAGAAGAGAAGTCGCATCATTTTGAAACATGCTGTACAGAGTGTTCTGAATAACTTGCTTAACGGTAGGAGCTTTAGTATATTTCGCTCAATTTTATAAAATAACTGTCAATATTTCAAAAACTCTCAGAAATAGATAGCATAAACTTTAATTCTAATCGACGTAGAACTTGCGTTACATTCAATGCTGCACTGAAAAATACCAGGTTCCATTTGAAAAATTTTTTACTTTAAAAATATTATTAGCCATGAGTTTCTGGACACCATGTATAGGATATCGCTGTCTCATTAAACACCTATTACCGTGTACTTGCTTCCACATCAGTGGAATATCTTAATGTCTATGCCTATGAGATTTTTAATTTTATTGGAAGAGTGCAAACGTCAAAATTTTGACAAAATTTCAAATATCTCAAAAACGATTAGGTTTGCGAATAGCAAATCTAAATACAAACTTATCGAAAATGATGTGAGCAATACAATGGGCCCATAAAATTGCACCATTCTATTTAAAATAAGAGAGTTGATATCGACACCTTGTATACCAAAAGGGCTACATTATATATATATAATAATTGTTGGCAATGGTTACAAATACGTAAAAATTAATTTAAAACTTACATAGTTAATTAAATTTTTCTTATGTAGGCCCATTTTTGTTTGTTGTCGTTCTTAATTGTAGATATTTTTCATAACTATAGTTTTCTTTAAAGTGAATAGACTAACGATATGTGTTAATACTTTTTTTTAAGTGAAAACTAATAAAATGGGGTAATTATAATAAAAAAGTTTGAAGTTTAGTTGAAATTTAAAATGAATTTTACACGTAAATGTATCCGATAATGATAGAAACAAATGAGGAATTAAAACTAGACAGAAATACTCCTTGCAAAGGTTGTTCAATTTTTGTGTTTTAAAACTAAAATATGGAGAGTGGAGAAAAACGAATAAAAACATTTGGTTGTTTTTTAATGCTGAGCAAGTGTCGATGAAACTGTTTTTTATATTAAATATTTTTATTTTTACAATTCCTCTTAGGGGATATCTTACGGAATGTAAGTGCGTAAATAGAACTGCCGCTGGGACATATCAATGCACACAATTCCTGTTTTTACAGTAAGGAGGCTTTGCTTTGCACTTTGTTGGGCTCTCATATACCTATCGCTGAGTACGTAAAAGTATTTAGTATCTCGTTGCCGGTTGTCGAATACTTCTACTCCAAAACTATCGAACTAATGCCGTGCTGGGAAGATAGTTTTGATATATTTCCATGTCAAAGAGGGAAATAACTATACGTATAATTGTTTCACTCTTGCTTCATTAATCTCGCAAATAAGTACACATTTCACAAGACCTGTGCAATTTTACCGCAGGAAGGCGTCCAACACCTAAAATGTTCAGAGAAAGGGGATCACTAGGAAGTCATACATATATACTCTGCGAGCACTCTCTCCGCACTCTCACTGTTATAATTTAACTCACCTGAGTGAATATGAAGGTCGTCGCAGTAAGTGTTGTTTCTTTCTGTTTTTGATACTTTTTGCTTGTGAAACCGTGAAAATTAAAAAGGCCGCCTATCTTCATTTACTTTGAATAACCGTTTGTATTTTATATTACGCATATCTTAGGTTGGCATTTTTTTTGTAACATAAAAAATTGTTAATTTTAAAAAATACTGCGCTATAATTGTTTCGTGAACCAATTGATACATATACTTAATAATAAAATTTATCGTGCCCCTTTACATTCTGGCGATTTTAGACAGCAATCTATTTAATGTAGATACGCAAAAAGTCTCAGCCCAAAGGTACCTACCTATCTGCCCATAACAATCTTATTTATAAATATTTTTAGTATAATTCCAAATGTATTATTTTTATTAACTTTTCAATTATTTAACCTATTTTATAAATTTTTATCGCTTCCGTTTTTACGGGATATATAGTCAAATTTAAAATTTTAAATAGAATAAGCTGTGCATTTTGACATATTCGGATTCTAAGTATTTTTTTTAAGTCTGAAAAGAAATAATTTGTTAGTTTTCGTTTCTTTGATGACCAGAAATTTGAATTTTTATTTTTCTATCTAGAGTACCGCGAATACTCTAAAAATATGCCTAACTTTTAACATAAGATAATAAAATAAATAAATAAATAACGTGTTAATCATTCAAAAACATATATTAATAGAATTATAATAAGTGTGACCTAAGGAACTTAATATTTTAACATGAACTGGATTATATATTTTTGAAATGTGTGTTTATCTATTCGTTAATCAGAATGAATTCAATAAAAATAATGAGTTTCATCAGCAGTACGCAAGGGCTGGTGACCAGTTCTGAAATTATTTTGCAAGATTAAATGTATGCTTTCTCCTAATCAGATAGGCATTAAATTATTACTATCAAACCTGAATGAATGAAAAAACTTAACTGATTTCAAAACACTCTTAAAATCCTATTTTGTTGCCAAGGTAATCTACAACTTAACTGAATTATTTTAATTCATATCTCTTTTATTGACTAAACCCATACATTTTCATTACACTCAGGGTTGATTATTAGTATTATATAAATTATTAAATTACATTACAACAAAGTGTACTTTGTTACATCCCAGTAGGCGTATAAAACAACAGATCGGAACATTTGCAATTTCTTGGTATATATGGATGGTTAAGAATATTTTTAGCGCATTCGCGGTAATTTGTATAAAAAAATAAAAAGTAGAATTTTTGGTAACCAAAGAACCGTAAAACTAGCAAATTATGTTTTCAGACTCAGAAAATTACGTAGAAACTGATTATTTTAAAATATGCAAGCTGGTTCACTTCAAATTTAAAGTTTGACCATATTTAACCCGAAATGATAAATAATTATAAGATAGGTTAAATAATTGAAGTGTTAATGCAAGTAATACATTTTGAACTTTATTAAAAAAACGGGTAGGGGGACCTATGGGCTGGAACACCCGACATACTTAATTTATTAAGAGCTACATCTTTGTATGCATACACGCACTAGAAAACATATGTATGTCGGGAGTTCCAGGTCATAATCCCTGCTCGTAACTTTTTTATTTACAGATACCGTTAATTACATTGGCTATGTTTCACTATATATTGCAATTATTTATCCTACTTATACCATATTTTTTTATCAGTTTTGGTTTTACGGAAAATATAATCAAATCTAAGTTTTTAAATGAGAAGCCCAATGTATTTTTACATAATTGGATCAGATAAGTGTTCTACAACATGATTTGTAGTTTTCGTTTCCTTGGTTACCAAAGTTTTGAGCTTTTATTTTTCAATCTAGAGTAGAGCTAATATAATAAAACTCTTTTTAGTTGTTAATATAACACCGAGAAATTACAAACCTTAAGCCCTTTTGTTTTGTACTGGGTGACGCACACAGAGGAAAAAAAATTCTTTAAATCAAGTAAATGATTCTTTGAGACTATTTAAAAGAACCATTTTTTTCAGTCAAAACATATTTTCTTCAATTAAAAATAGTGTTATTTTACTGAAAGAAATACGTATTAACTGAAGGAAATAGTTCTTTAAATAGCGGCAAAAAATGTTTCTTTCACTCGAAGAATCCTTTTTATGTGTAATATTAGTACATAGGCAAAGCGTGTGAATCGATTTATATACACATGCGTATAATATATACGTAATGCCGACCGATCATGTACAGTCTGCGCCAATGCGTATCAACAAAAATTACCATCTCTATTAATAACTAATGTACGAATAATATCACCTAAGTTACATCATAATATTTGCTCCCTTCTTTTAAGAAAATTAAATTTACCTTTACTTTTGCGTTTAACAATTCTTCCAGATGGAGTGTGAATTACGGAAGGTTGATCTGTTTTAGTCAAATCAGATTTTTTAGAAATTTGAGGCTGATTTAATTTGTTTCAATTGAAAGGCATTCATTCTCGTCCTTTCTCAGAATTCCATTCATTTCTCTCTTGCAACCGTTCAATCTTTTCTACGTGTTCAAATGCTCTGACGTTTTCTGGTAAAGTAACTTTAGTCTCTTCTCCATCGCTGATATTAGTCCGTATGCTGCTGACATGTACCATTTCTCACAAATTAAATGCGAATCTAAGCTCCACAGATCTTCAATTATCTATACAACTAAAACTACAAGTACTGCATACCTAGCGATGCGTAATTCAAAATTGCTCGCAAATAATTTCCAATTCATATTTTAGTGTACTCTAGCTTCGATTGCATAAACAAGGGAAAATCTATGGAGCCTAGATTTGCATTTAATTTGTAAAAGATGGTACATAGCTAATGTTATTGTCTACTTGAATGAGATATATGCTATGGCTTAAGATCTTCATAATTTTGCCTAGTTCCCATAATTTTAAACTCTTTACAAGAACTTTATCATTTCAAGCATATAACTTTATATTTCGCACAATCTTCTGATTACCTTGTGTTATCTGTGCCCTAAATGCTGGTTTTAATAGATCATACCTAGTACGCGGTTTATTCTTAAATATGATTTCTGCAGGTGTTAACCTGTTACTGTTGATGGAGTCGTTCTATGTGAGAAAAGAAAACTTAGCAAGTGACTTTTTAGGGAATAATCTGACATTTCTCTGTTTCTGTTAGAAGCCAGAAATTTGGTTAAATTTTACTTTACCGTTTGTACAGCTCTTTCTGCACTCCCTTGCTTTGTGGGTGATAAAGAGGTGATTTTACTGGTTTAATTCCATTTGCTTGACAGAACGCAAGGAACTCTTGGGAACTGAAGGGTGGACCATTGTCAAAAACTTATTCTACAGGAATTGTGGTTACACAAAGTATTCTTTAAGTTTAAGTATTGTTTTTGATACAATAGTTCCTCGATTCATCATTTTAACGTCTATCCATTTACTATACTATTTGCAAAATATCTTCTTCATTTGCAACAGTACGAGTTCTGTTAACCTTAGAATCAAGTTTTGGTTTTTTTAAGGCAACCATCTTCTCCGAAACTCATATGTATGTCAATAAATGTTCTAACATTAGAAACTTGCCTTAATGGGTATCTCTCTCGATAGGTCCGTTGAGCTTCGGAAGAATTTGGTACCTGTATTCTACGAAGGTATAGCGCACCATTTTGAAATAAAACTTTGGTTTGACATTTACCAAATGTTTTGTTTCATGAAATCACAGCCTACCTTAAAATATTTTTATTGCTTAGGTAATACTAAAATACATAAACAATATAAAAAACAGTTTGTAACTTGAAAAAAAAAGCAATCGGACATTAGTGTATAGGAACTTTTTTTGTTATTTTTCGTTCCTCTCTCTCGTGGTGCTATGCATTGTAGTTTTTTTCTATATCACCGTGTAGACGTGGCGCCGTTGTCTGCATAAATAACTACAAAGAGCGTTTCATCGCATCAAATCATGGGAATCGCAACGTTCGTTCTATACTTAATGTGCGTATATATATGTGTGTATGTGTATTTTATCGGTATTTTTACAGAAAATAAAAGCTTTTAATGATTAATTTGTGATTTGCAATAAAATACATAACAGGCTTAGATGAAACAGAGCGACAAATGAAAATAGGTTAAAGCAGTACTGAACAGAGTACAGCTTTAACACGAAAAAAGTAAAGAAAGAAAGAAAATCTAAATAATTACAATTCATCTTAAACCCCGTACTTAAAGGTACGACACGAGGCTACCTGTTCTAAGTACTACATATGTGGATTCAATTGAACACGTTTGAAAACACAATTGAAACCTTCTTACTCTAACTAAATAATTTCCCTACGACAATTAATAATAACTAAAATGTAATAAATCTATCGCCTCTCAGTTATTATGTTGGCGCCCATGGAATGGCTTTATTTAGGTATCACCTAGCATTCGCAAAGGAGTAAGGAAAAATAATGGTAAAACCCTAGTCCCAGGTCTTGTTACTAATAGCCAGGAAATTATTATTAACCTTTTGAGTTTGGAATAGGATTGTCCCCTCAATTCCGACAGCCGTGCCTTCAGGTAGCTGCCCCGTTCTTCGCACATCATGATTTTGAAATTAAAATAGCAGTAGGGTGAACCAGTCTAATTGTTTAAAAACAAATAAAACAACAGTGTTACCTACTCTAATATTTGACAATAACTGAATCCTAATTATTGTAATCAATAGTAATTAAAGATTAAACTGTATATGTGTTTCTTATTCGTGACTTATTCTAATAATTTTTAAATTATTTTTGCTTAGTGGTAAAGGATTTTTAAATAATAAAGCTTGATAAGACGAATCAATGAATTATATTGACGTTTCGCTATAATATATCATAGTGTTTATCAATTAACAACAATTAAAAATTGAAAAGATATGCAGTGACCGGCATAAATATTGCAACATATGGGATTTTTTTTTATTATTGACATACCTATACTATTTTTTTTTTTGTAGGTTGTGCATGTCTAGGAACCCCAAAATCTATTTTGACACACTCACGTGGCCAATAGTATGCCAGTTAACATATTTAAAAAAAGATAAAAATCAATAATTTTCCCAAATATTGTTTCATTAAATTACATATTTCCATTGTTTTCGTTTTTAGCAGCTCAACTGCAGTGATATTTCTAAATTTGGTTGATACTTAAACAGTTTTGTCAATTTTTGCATAATTAACGCAGCTCAAACTGAAAAGTACGACTTCGGTATGACAGTTTGCTGCAACATTTTCATTCTAAATCACTTTGCAAACATTCCTTTTATTGAAAATTATAATTTTTTATTGTTTTCTGGATTAAAGTGAAAATTCTTACCCTATATCTGATAACATTACCTACCTAAGCCCTCACAATGTTATTGCACTCACCGAAGGTATTTACGTAGGTTTCGATATTACAGAACTAGTAGAAATTAATAACCAGTACTTTTAGCTAATGATAAGAATACTTAATAAGTAAAAACATTTAAACCGTAACTTCTTAGTTAGTATCGAACAATTAAAAAATGAAACTCTTTAACTAATGATAGAAAGAAACTATGAAGCAAGCATAGTATTAGAGCTAATTCATATCAACAAAGACTCCATTAACGATCGTCAAGACATTTCGAAATATATATTACTCAATTTTAGAATTATCTACACAAAATTCTTTGTTAGCTAACCTTATGTATTTTAAAATTATATTTTCCAATATTACTTACGCAGTTAAAATCATATCCTTTTACTCAACATTCACAAAAGCAAATTTACTCATTAAGACTTCAATTGCATTTTATAAGATCACGGAAAATGTTGCACTAATTTAAAGAAAAATAGTTATATACATAACTTAATAATTTCATTGAACTACGTTTATTTTTATTATTTCAAAATCGGCTAAAAACATTGATTTTTAATAATTTTATAGAATGTTAAATTTCAGGTACGATTTTAAATTAAAAAAAAATAAATCCATTTCGAAATAATATATATCTTTTCAGTTTGTAATGATTGTTAATAAACCTATAGTATACTATAGCGAAACGTCAATATTTTTTATAAGGCCATTAGGGTAATACCCTAACTTCTGTACGTGACCGTCACTCCTCAGTGAGTGGACCTTCAAATAGAACATGCCTCCCTGTGTATGTATCTACCCCACCACATTCACAATGCGAATCATTAATTATATCTCTATCTCCAATTCTACATGAATATAATTTAAAATTATCGTGGCCCATTACCGACTGCACTTATGTGAACCCCAGTCCAAAAACAGTTTTACAACTCCGTCACGAAATATACACCGACTATCTAGAAACAAGTACATCGGATTTTTTAAATTCCCTGATGTCGGTTGACACAAATGAAGATAATTCTTTGGATGTACACTTCTCACAGGAAAAATCGGGACATCAGCAATTCAGAATTTTAAAATTTCTTGATTGTAAATGCAACTTTCGGAGGACGTATTCACTTATCATAGCCATAAATCACTTAATTATGTATATTACTGCGATCAAAGGTAACGACTAGAAATTTAAACAGAAAAATAAATATATAGAGAGAAAAAAGGTTTAGGTATAGATTAAACAAATCGGAGTTTCGGTGGCGGCGTTTCCTTTAGAAATACCAGTGAAAAAACAGATACATAACAACAAAAAGAACTGTTGAATAGACAGCTTCATTTAGAAATATATATGTATTTAACTTGTTTGATGTTATGTAGAGATAATTCTTTTTTAAGAAAACATGTGATGACGGGATTTTATTATTTAAAATTATGTTACTTGTTAGTGCTGCTTCGATATTAGTTACTTACTTGGATTTATGCTCGCCAGTATTAGTTTAGCAATAGCTGACTGACATAGTCAGCCTCCTCAGTTTTGGGATAATGTGATTTTCACATAGGTATTTATTGACTACACTATTATTGTTGTATTACTATTGTTGTTTAATATTCTTAAACATTGTATTACTATAAAGTTTTCTTCTATCTATAAAAAATACCAAAACGAGGTTTAAGATTATTTATAAAATTTTTAAATAAAGCAATTAAGTTTGCAAAGAAATTATTAATTTTATGAATCCTCGGTTTATTGTATTTTCAGGAAATATATCTTAGCTATCGCCTGTGTAATCTGACGTCGTTGATCTATTTTTCTTGAAATATGGCCAACACTGGGTCTCTTTACAAACTGTCTTTATGTAGCACAGGTTTATTAACAATTATTTAAAATATTATTAGATTTATAATACATAACAAACATTGTAAGAAAGCATATTGTTCGTCGATCTCAGTTAGTGCTAAAATCTTTATTGTTGAATTTGATACATTTAATACTTTTTCGTTGGTACTGCCCGAAGCTGTGTTACAGACCAAAAGTGTTAGCTATATTTCAATAAAATAGAACGACATTGAATTACACAGGCGATAGTTAGGATATATTTCTTGAAAATACAATAAACGGAGGGTTAATAAAATAAATACTTTCTTTGCGAAATTAATTGCTTTAAAAATTTTGTAAATAATCTTAAACTATTTTTGGCAATTTTTTAATACATAGAAAAATATTTTGTAGTAATACAATATTTAAAAATACTAAACAACAACAATAATGAATACATCAATAATAGTGTAATTAATCAATGTGAAAATCGCATTCAAAAACTCACGAGGCTGATTGACATATTGTCTATACTTGCGGGCATAAATCAAACTAAATAACTAATATCATAGTAATAGGTAATATAATTTTAAATTCCCATCGCCATATGTTTTCTTAAAAAAAGAATTATCTCTACATAACGTCAAACAAGTTAAATACATACATGTGTATTTCTAAATGTGCCGTCTACTCAAGAGGCCTTTTAGTTGTTATGTATTTTTTTTGCATTAATATTTCCGTATTCGGTATTTCTAAGGAAACACCGCCAGCGAAATTCCAATGTGTTTATTTAATGTATAAACCTTTTTCTCTATATATACTTATATTTCTATTTAAATTTTTAGTCTTTACCTTTGATCGCAATAATACACACAAAAAAGTGATTTATGGCTTTGATGAGTGCATATATCCTCTGAAATCTGCATTTACACCCAAGAAATTTTAAAATTCACGATTGCTGGTGTCCCAATTTTTCCTGTGAGAAGTGTACTTATTAATCTTCAAGAAGAACCAAACGTCACTAATAAAACTATCCTCTTATTCGTTTACTGATTCTTTTTTCTTGTCTAAAAATAAGTTCATCCATATAAAGTAAAGTACATTTGGTAAAAGAATTAAATGAATCCTCATAGAAAGACGCAGTTTTGTCAGGAAATGGTGGATAAGAATGATCGTAAGGGAATGTTAATAGCCAACGCTTTATTTATTATCTCAAGCCGCATACCCACCAAACCGTATATCATTGTACTTCTTGGAAAAGTATCTAGCAGAAAATGTGTGTGAAGATACAGACAGGATGATCCATTTAAAAAAAGTAGCAATCACGTTATATCTCGAAGCATATGATAGCTGTTGGAGATAAAAGTATGTCACAGACTAGAATACAAATACTACAAGAACTTTTCTTACGGTAGTTTTTGAATAGAACCCATAGTTTAGCAAGAAATCAGGTGTTCCCACACATTTTCTTGAGCCTGTATTTATTTATTTTAAAACCTCTAGTATAAACAACAAAAGCCGCCCTGTACTACGCTGACTCTTCGACCCATTCGTAGAATTTCTAAACCCTCTCCAAAACTGCATATAAATTTGTTATAATACTTTTTAATGCCCCGGTATGAATTCGGTCACCTATATCTACTCGCCTTCCTAAATCGCTGGTTTCTAATCTAATTCGCGCTGCCGCAATGAAACCCTCAAAGGTAATTTTATTCGCGTCCCTACAAAATTTGAATGCCCTCAAATGTAAATCTACTGGAAATATACCCGAAATAACATACGCCGCGTCTGCCGAAATAGATGAATACGTGTTCGCTGCTCTAACCGTTAACAACCTTTGCTTTCCGATTATTTTTTTTGTTTCTTTAATTTTACATGCGTCCGCCAATATCGCCCCTGTGTTGAACATTGTCGGCTCAATAGCGCTCATGTAAATAGTAGCCGTCGCGTTACCGTTTAAACCACGTGACTCTAGGCGGTAATCTACTTTTGTTACTGATGTTCTTACCTTTCACGGTAACATACTGAATATGCGGTTTAAAATTTTATTTATCATCTAAGATAACCCCTAGATATTTGACAAATTCTTTGCAGTAAATTCTATCCTCTTCTAATTTAAAGGTAGGCTTTCTTAAGCTAGGTAAATTGCTATTAACTGAATTGCCTCTTTTGTGATACTGCTTTATGTGAAACGCTGAATTATGAGAATAACCAAAAAAAAAAACAATAAAAAAGTTAATAAAGAACTTTCTCAGTACATAAAAAAGATTTTCGCTACATTTATTGCCAACAGCAGCATGCACCTATAAACACATATTGTCTGAATTAAGGAAATTTCGATCATGTTAATAATCTGCGTATGTAAACAGCGTCGTTTTATTTAGTTCACATAATCGCGAGTTTACTCGCAGCTATCAATTATTATATTTGCACCCATGGAACGACCTTAGTTATCTTCCAACCAGTGTTGGGCAAGTTAGGGGAAGTGAATATATTTTTACAGCGATTAGACATACTCGTGTGTTGTCGGCTCTCAGTAAATCGCTAGTTAACACTGCTCCCCACTCATGACGCGAATAAATACGAGTGTATCTAGTCGCTGTAGAAATTTATTCACTTCCCCTATCTTGCACAACACTGCTTCCAACATTCGCCAAGGAGTAAGGGAAACCCATGGGAAAACCTTACTTGGGGAGCAAAACCTGGGAACAAATCCCAGATTTTGTTACTGAAAGCCAGCAAATTGTTATTATCCTTCTGAGTTAAAAGAGGTAGTCCTCAGGTCCTCTCAATTCCGATATCTGTACCGTCTTCAGGGAGCTGTTCCGCTTTTTACATGATTTGATATAGAAACAGGATAGACTAGGCTAATGATCTAAAAACACGGAATGGGACGTTTCAGCGCCGCCGTTTCATCGTTGCCTAACTTAATGATCTTAACTCAATCATTCATTCTTATGAAGAATTTTTGTACCACGTGTGTTTGGTTGCATGGGACGTTTCGATGCGGCCGTTTCGACGCCGGAACGTTTTGACGTCACATGCAGTACCATTTATTTTGATTTGAACGTATGCTACACAGATTTTTAAAATTTTTGTTTTTTTTTTTGCATTGGAAGGGGTAAGAGGGGAGAGGGAATGATTTTTTTTAAATGATTTTTTCTTTTTTTCGAAATATATATTTTTTTTAACATTGGATGGGGTGACAGGGGATGGTAATGATTTTTAAATGATATTTTTTTCTTTTTTTCGACACATTGAAAGACAGGATGGATTGGAAATGTTAAAAATATTTTTTTTTAAGATTGGAAGGAGGAAATGGGGAGCGGAGGACATTTCTTTTTTTTTGTTTTTTTTTTAAACATTGGAGAAGCAGGGCATTAAAAATGTTTCAAATAATTTTTTGTTGGAAGGGATGCGAACGAGAGGGCATTAGTTTTTTAAATGATAATTTTTCTCTTTTTTAGAAACATCGGGAGAGAAGATGCATTAGAAATGTTTCAAAACATTTTTTAACATTGGAATTTTTTTTTCTTTTCGAAACATAGAAAGAGAAGACGGATCGGAAATGTTTCAAATCATATATATATATATATATATATATATATATATATTTTAACATTGGAACGGGGAAAACTAATTCCTTCCCCCTCTCACCCCGTTCAATGTTAAAAAAATATGATTTGAAACATTTCCAATGCATCCTCTCTCCCGATGTTTCTAAAAAAAGAAAACAATTTGCATTTAAAAAAGCCAATCTCCTCCCCTTCTCACCCCTTCCATTATTAAAAAAATGATTCGAGAAATTTATAATGCATTCTTTCTCCCGATGTTTCAAAAACAAAGAAAAAAAAAACATTAAAAAACGAATTTCTTTCCCCTCTCACCCCGTCCAATGTTAAGAATATTATGATTTGAAACATAATGTATCCTCTCCGAATATTTAAAAAAAAAACCAAAAAAAAATTAAAAAATTGCTCTCCCTCCTCCTTCCAATCTTAAAAAAATATAATTTGTACCATTGCTGATTCATCGTCCTGATTTTTCGCAAAAAAGAAGATTATCATTAAAAACAGTCACTCCTCTCCCCCTCTTGTCCCTTCCAACACTAAAAAAAATATGATGACATTTTTAATGTGTGCTCTCCCCCGATTTTCAAAAAAATCTCTGCATCAAATTCAACTGGTATTGCATCTGGCATCAAAACGTTCCGGCCTCAAAACGTCCTAGAACCTAGACTGAGGAAAAACACCAGATAAAATAAACTTTTCTCTTATTGAGTAAGATATTTAATTTATCTGTTTCTCCTTTGGATGTAATCTGAAGAAGTTTTTTTTATCTTTAAAACAATTTTCTATTCATCGAAGCTCACGACTCCACTTGTATAAGATCTCATTATTTTACTTAAGCTAGACTGTGTTTATAGACAGAAAAAAGGATGGTATCAATCACAATAAATTCGAAAAAATGTTACATATGTAGTTTGCAACCAATACACATGGTACAAAAATTCTCCATAAAAATGACTCATCAAGTCAATCCATAGTTTAACCATTTAATAATGCGGCGCTGAAATGTCCCGACGCTGAAACGTCTCGGCGCTGAAATGTCCTGGCGCTGAATCGGCGGCGATGAAACGACGGCGCTGAAACGTACATACTAGACCCCTAAAAACAACTATAACAGCAGTAGCACCTATTTTAATACTTAACAATAATTTAATCGCAATTATTCTAAATAGTAGTAATTAAATTAGAGACTTATATTTTAAATATTTATTTATATATCTCAACTATACTAAGAGCTATAATTTAGCAATAATTCAGACCACAAAAGGTATGAAATATTTATTCATAAATACGTACTATCCTACTATCTAAATATAATCGAATACCCTTCTCATTCCGTTGAATTCGCGAAATTAAACTCTTCCGGTTACGTCTGTTCTTTTAAATTCGATTTACCGTTGTCACTATATTTTATTTTGTCTTAGTACATTGTACAACTTTTACAGTATGTAGTATATCAATTGTCATACCCTAGCCATCTAATCTCGGTAACAACCGATGTTTGTCTCTCTCGACTCGGCACGGTGGAAAATAGTCCAAGAGTCAAAAACTGTCGATCGCTCCGATCGGTTTCTACTACAGTTCACCACGGTAGCGAAGGGATGAGCGAAACGCCGCTTCATTTCTTGAATATGTAATACTAGATAAAGAAATAGGCGCTTTGAATTATATATTATAGAGTTATGAATTTTACATTTTACAAGTTAATCCTATTAATATTAATAATAAGTTTTACTAAACTAAATAAGATCCTTATTATTTAATTTAATCTGAGAAAGATATAAATTATCGACCAACTCAATATTTGCGTACGTACTACATATGTACACATTCGCTTCGCATTACGTAGGTGTTCAATAAATCTTAGTGATTATTGCACCATATGCCAGGTGTAGATACGAGGATAGTAAATTATCCGAATCCAAAATTATGCAGACTAATGTTAATATTCTCTGAGATGAAATATAAGGTTTATTTCATAAGAATTCAATTAGTAATCAGTGAAATAGTGTAAGGAATATAATAAGTAAGGAATAATAAAATCAATATCAAGGTTTGAAAAAAATGAAATAGCAAGGAATGGGAAAAACAGGACTGAAAAGGGTAGAAGATGACAGAACAATATACGCACTACATATATAAAATTCAACGAAACAGTTGCGGTCGTTTCCTATAAAACGCAACACGACAACTGGTTTCAACGTTTTACGTTGAACGCAACTTATAAAACCTGTTCCTAGGAAAACCCGGTTTTGGGAATAGGCGACCACTCGGTTGCGCGCGCAACGCGGCAATCTCCTATTCCTATAACATTAATGGCAGCCGACCGCGGACGTTGGACGATGCAAATTCAACTTTAAGGCCGTGTTCTCACCAAAAGCAACCGGCGATCGCAACGCAACAGCAACGATACTCGGCGCTAATGTTTAAATGAAACCAATTGGTTGCGTTGCAGTTGAGTTGCCTTTCATAGGTGGAAACACGTGCATTTAAACATTAGCGCCGAGTGTCGTTGCTGTTGCGTTGCGGTCGCCGTTGCTTTTGGTGGGAACACGGCCTAAGGTGGATCTATAATAATAATAATAATATCATTTATTGGCATTATACAAATTATTACTATGTGGATGATGTTTTCTTAAATCATTTATATCAATTTCTTTGCTCAAAGAAAGTATGCGCTTATAATATGTGGAGACATTAATGCACACAATCATAGTTTTGGATCTTATAAAAATGTAATACCAGTACAGTACTATACTAGTCAAGGTTATCTACGGGATTGAATGTGCTTTTAAATGATGGGTCTGCTACGAGAATGAATCGCTCTCGGCAGGGTATATCAGCCATAGATATTACTTTATGTTCTGTTAGTCTTGATTGATTGACCAATCATATCTTGCCCCGAGTACAACATGGAAAGTACTGGATAGCCTTCCGCATTCTATTTTGATTACACTGCAGCGCAATAAGATATCCGATAATACAGGATGTTCTAAATATATGTAAAATTAAGAGCGACCAACTCATCAACTTTACTGCCTGTCTGTTCTTTAATTTTGTTGATGCGACCAATTCCACATTAATTTGTCTTGAGTTACTCATATTAATTATTATTGATAACTCAAGCGGCAGATGCAAGTTTTAACATAAATCTTCCATTTAATAGTAAAAGTTCAACCTTGGTGGGGCGAAGAACGCTCTAGTTGAAAGAAAAAAGACTGCCATTAAAGGATTTAACATATGTCCAACTATGGACAAATATTTAAAATTACAAGAAATAATATCATAACATCATACTAATAAAAAAAAACATGATAATAGTATGTTTATTTATGAAACTATTTAATTTTAGATTATACTCATCTTGGTCATCGGTCAAGTGTTGGGCTTAAACCATGTACGCGCAAACAGTGAATACGTAGCCAGTACAGAGAGATCTGCAGCGGAAGCGGAGTCATCGACTTCAGGTACTATTAATCCATTTAATGCTCTAAAATATCGATCTCCACCATACGTAGCACCACAAAAGATACAATATACGCCGCCTCAGCAATTAAACTACGTGGTACAGCCAACGTACAAGTTTTTATCACAATCTACAGCAGCAGCACCAACAGCATCGTATGATCCACCACAACAGCATGTTCAGTATGCCGCTCATAATTCGTACAATATGCAGCAATTAATACCCAAAATTGCAGCTACACAACAAAAGGTAAGTCCTAAAATTTAATAAGATAGTGAGGATAATTAAGAAATGAGTGAATATTGGAATCATAGTCAATGATTCGTATAATAGTTTCCAGTCACTGCTATTGTCAAATCTATTCCCTACTTTTGAAGTCTCATATATTCACCCAACCCGTTCCATCTTTTTATGCTCTTTTTGTCACAAAAACCAAAATAACTCTGAAACGGTCACCGATAGGCAAGTACATGTTTTATAAAATTGGCTTTAAAATGCATAGTAGAAACCTAAAAAACATAGGTGTCTATTTAAAATATCAAAATTGGCAATGACTTTGTAACCATAGGTGCGACATGGATGAAGTTTTTTTTTTCTAAATAGATCATAGCTAACTATGTTTTACCTCGAAGTTTCAAAATCGAGATATCATTGTAAATTTAAGAACTTTTAATGTAAGGGTTCCATAAATGTAATGCGTGCATCAGAAACGAGAATTCCGAGAATTACCACAAATCAGACCAACCCGTTCAAACTTTGCCGCGTATTTTCTCGTTAGCGTATCTAACAGAAGGACTGTGTGGTTCTCAAATAAATACAAGTTTGTACCACAATCTTTACCTCCGTATTAGAGCTGATTTCAAGTCAATCTGCTCAGAAACACTAAGAAAAGGATTTTTCTTATTGAAATTGATTATAATCACCCTCATAGAGTGGTCCAATCGCTAAATCTGTTGCGTTGTACTAAGGATACAAAACAACAATTTCAATCATATCTTGAATCAAGAATAACAGCTACTGCAGCAAATTTCTATCATCAAATGACAATTCTTGAAAGTTGCGAGAAGACAGCTTATATCGCTTTAGCAACTGCTCAAAAAAACTCTTTATCGTTAGAGCATACGGTAGCAGAGAAGATATTGTCACAGTAACCGGTTTGAAGGGAAAGAAAATCAAGTTGTCTGAATGAATGTTGAATTATGTATCAAAGATCTTATCGTTTATGTTATGATAACACCAATAATGCGTAGAATTTATTTATTAGGACTAGCGGACGAAATGATATTTATTGATACGATTAGATCTTACTAATGTGTGTGTATTATTTTGCCAATTGTTGTGTTTTTACATGCAAGTTAAAATCAGAAAAATTACAAACATGCTTTTCAAACTACAAAATATTTTCTCGATCAAAGTTGTAACAAAATATTTCAGCCAGCCATTATTATGAGTGATGACAGTACAGCGGAAACAAATGTTTTGCGAAAAGTACTTGTAAGTAGTAGAAAAGTATTCAATTAAAAACACATTTAACCATCTCATGGATGTGGCAACAAGCGGAATACTACCCCTGTAGAGGAAATTTTCCTGAAAGTGCAAAATTACCCCAGGAATGGGGGATAGAAAAGTTGCGTCGCACTTTTGGGGTAATTGTTCCCACTTTTTTTTAATGAATTGACCTATGAGAGTAATATAGAAAAAATGCCTTCCATATTAGGAGATATCTATTTCTCCTTATGGAGAAACACAATCGGTTTCACAATTGTTTACGGTTGTCTAAAATAATTATTCGAAATAAATATAAAGAATAGAAGCTCTTACTACAAATTCAATTTGTTAAACAGAAGTCTTAGATATCAAAATACGCTTTACCAGTATTTCGCAATAAGTGCTAAGATGGTAAACAATTTCAATTATTCAGCAACTTTCGTCATTTGCACTAAGTATGGAATAGAGATATACTTTTTACCATAATTGTCAAGCAACTTCTGCACACACAACCACACGCCTTTAATATATTTTATTACGAAAAGAAGCCTCCTATTAATATAAAACATGTCTATATATAATATTTATCGATATTAAGGTTATGTTACCAAATATTACTTCAATTACAACAATAAATCATTTCGCTCCCATAGGTTAGACAAATGCGCTAGTTTACTTAAGGAGGTAAACTCAACCTCCCTACACTCGTTACCTATGTATAATAAATTCCTGACAGACCCACAAAATATATGCAAAATATGTTCCAATCTGTAATATTGTTAATTAGTGAACTGTACATACATTGCATACCTATATCTGCTTTCCTTTGAAAACCATAGATATAATACGAATATAATGTAGAACATTAGATCAAAATTAGAAAACAAAATGAGATGGAATAAACAAGTATCAACAACAAGACTTATTCTTCTATAATTTTCAAGTACGAAACTCTTTCATGATTAAAGTTTTAAGCATCACGTATTAAACCAGCTTGGATCATCAAAATTATGGATCTTAGTTAAGATTTGAAGAATGAAAATACTTGGTTTTGAAGCAGTAGCTTCGAGCAACGACTTTATTCATCGAAATACAGTATTTAATTAAAGAACAATAAGAAGGCACAAATTTCATTTTTGGACTGAATAATTTCAAAGATTCCAGAATTAAGCAAATTCAAATATATTTTTTGGTAAATAAACTTTAAAAATTTGCCAACAAAGAATTTTTGTCGAGAATCATTGACACGAAAAATTAGGTAATTCCCATAAAACTCCTCTATTCGCAAAATAAAATTAAGTAAGGGACTTATTTATAATTATACTTCTCCTATTGTAAAGTAAAAGTAATTGCAATATTTCTAACAAATTAAACTTGTTAATACAGTACATTAAATTGTATAATATATACAATTTAATAACTTGTATTTTAGAAACTATATACAAACACCTATGGTATCATATAGTAAAGTGACTTGCAACACAATAAATGCAATTATGATGATGCTGATGTATAATAACACGGCGCACCCCACTCTTAATATAATATTATTGTTTTGTATTAATATTGCATTAATAAAAATATATCTTTCACTTGCATTAAACGCATCTGCTATATGTTTGTACATACTTGACAGCGGTTGTCCACATTCGTTAAATCGAAGTGTCCATAAAAGAACGTTGTACTGTATATCGGCTAGAATATTAAGCTACTGAAGCGCAAAGATCTCAGCCGTTCAATACTGATAAATTCATTGAAGTAACGTTTTCTACCACTCATATTTTTGCATAGTTCTTCGCTCTACATTCTAAATCTATCAATTTCTAAAACAACTGTTTAAAGTTATTGATATCCTGTGTGTCTGCGTGTATCTACAATTGGTACAATGAAATTGCGAGTATATTATTACCCGCTAGTTTTATTGTGATGCGTAGAGTAAAATAAAATACGGATAAACGAAACAAAACCAATTTGTGCTAAACGAAAATTGATTCATTGTACATATAATAATAAATCCATTTATTGTTATTTTGAATGAACTTATTTCTTTGCGCTATCATAAAATTGCAACTAATTTACTCAATATACGTTATAATGTCACATTTAAAAATCAGTAGACAAACAACTAGGTTGGGTACGTTATTCTACTCTTGCATTTTCACATTGTTGAATTATAGTTAAACAGTGTGTATTAATACAATCTAGCAGTGCATGCGTGTTCTTTACAGGAATCTAGTGAATTCGCCGGTTGGAGCACAAATTATGAGTTTCCATAATGTGAAAGTTTGCATGTTGTCACCTGCAAACTTTCTTAATGTAGTATGTTTACTATATTAAAAATAGTAGGTATGTTCATATGTGTAGCTGAAATCAGCATTCGTTAACCTATTTATTATTTTGTTATAGAGATAGTAGTTAATAAGTTTCTAATTGTTTCTTCTAATGTAAAGTAAAAGTAAATGTAATTGAGTAATGAGTAGAGTTGGAAAAAATTTCCGACGCGGCAGGTACGTATTCAGAACGTTCGCTCCAACTCATGTACTCCAATAAAGAGATGAACGTAAATATAGCGGACGTGCGGAAGGGAAAAAGGAGACCCGCTTGACGCGGTGTGAAAGTTTATCAAAGAATTTCCCGATTTATATTATGATGGCGCTAAGATTTGTAAAGTTTGCGATAAATCGTCGATGTGCTGGTACAAAAGCGACTGTAAAGATCATATAAATAGTGTACGACACGAAAATAAGAAAAATAACGTACCACCATTAACACAATTTATGTTAGACTTATTGTTCATGATAATCATCTGTGATTTGACACTTCATCTACTCGATAAGCAACCGTTTCATGACTTCCGCAATAAATGTATAGTACTGTTATTATTATTATTTTATTATGATTAAATTGTAACACTCCTTATATTTCACAAAAACAAATTTGTGTTGTAACAACAGTGCCTGTTTTTCTTATAAAATGTAAAAATATTTACCTTATCTAAATATGTAGTGATATAAAATGCGAATGCATGCAGGTTTCGCGTTTTTTGTTCGCCGCTTTTCCGATTTTTTTGTCCCAAGGAAAATTTGCACAACTCTTTTTTTTTTGAGGAATTTTCACAAAGACACCGACACACCCGTGTGTGCCGTTGTGGGATTCTGGTCGGGGTATGCAAGACCAGCTACCCACTAAACTCGCTTCTTCTCGCCACGTGTTGGCCCGAAACCATCTTATTAGATATACCTCAGGCGCAACATCTGTCTAGTCTCCTTCACCGTACTCCACTTTGCCTAACTCTTTCCTCTACTTCCTTCTGGCTCATAATTGTTCTTACCATGGCGTGCACGAGATTCCATTTGTCTTCAGATAGCACCATCTCCTGTATTATGTTGTTCTCATTAATTGTTACATTTAGCTCAGTCTGTACTCCCCTTCTACAACTATTCCACCTGTGGCATTCAAACAGGGTGTGTTTTACTGTATCTAGCGCCTCACAATATATACAATCTCCTACGGTATCTTTGCCCAGTCAGAAATTGGGTCATGTAATAATCCAGTCTTTTAAACTTACAGTTCTTCCACACCCTGATATCCGGGATCAGCTCCTTGGTCCATAGGGCCTTATCCATGTTGTTCCGCCATCTCTCCTTCCACACCATTGTCAACTCCTCATCTACCAGTCTAGCCACGGTCCTCCTCTCTGCCTCATTGTTGGTCCTTGACCCTACTTCGTAGATGTTCTTCCTGGCGTAGGCTAATAGATCTCTCGGCGCCACGCACGTCACCACTTGCAACGCCACCGTTGATAGGTTCGGAAAGCTGAAGCCACTCTTAATAACGTTTTACGTTGCTGTTTCTCAACTATTTCCAGGTTCTTTTTCTTTTCCAGTGCAGTACACCACACCGGCGCCACATACAACATAATTGACTGCACTACGCCGTTTAGCAGTTTTCTTTTTGCGCTGTTCGGCCCTCCAACATTGGGCATAATCCTAGAAACTGTCACTGCCGGTCCTCCCGTTTTTCCGGCACGTCTCATATGGTCACTAAAGCTGAGGCGCTGGTCAAGTCTGACGCTAGGTATTTTATACTCTTCGAAGGCTCTATTGTGACGTCTCCGATCTTGAACTTTATCTCGGGGATTTTCCTCACACCTATTAGTATAACCGCTTCTGTTTTATGCGGTGCCAGTTGCAGCCTATTCTCTCGCATCTAGATGTTAATAGATCTTAATGATCCATTTGCCCTGTAGATAAGTTCTTCTTCATCATTGGCTGTAACTAATAGTGCTAGATCATCCGCAAATCCAGTATAGTCGCCCCATCAGTCAATTTCAGCCTTAGTACCCCATCGTAGAACACATTCCATAACAACGGCCCAATAACAGTTCCCTGCGGTATACCTGCGGTTACCTGTATTTCTTCCCCATTATCTATATGTATCTTCCTGTTCGTGAAGTAGCTGATGGTATTAATAAGGTACTGCGTCACGCGTCTGTTCCGGAGTTCTTGCACTATGATACTCCACGTGGCTGTGTTGAAAGCATTTTTCACGTCCAGCGTCACAAGAGCGCACCACTTCTCTTTCGTTCCTCCCTCTTCCGTGTCGCCACTTCTATTGCCATATCGTAGACCGGCCTTTACGGAAGCCATATTGGTTAATAGACAGTCCTTGGCTTTCCTTGTCTCGCAGCAACGCTTCGTAGACGCTTACTGATCGTATTCGTTAAGCATAACGGCTATAGGTGATGATCTTCAAATGATTTCTCTCCTTTTGGTATCAAAATTAGTTTCGCAGTTTTCCATGCTTTTGGGAACTCCTGCTTCTCCAGTATCCCATTCATTACATTCAACATCCACTCCGGAGCCACCTTCTCTGCTTCCTTAATCCTTCAGGGGGTATTCCGTCTGGTCCTGGTGCCTTTCCACTTTTATTGCTGTCCACTCCTCTGTACAGTTCTTCTTTTGTGAATGGCTTAACCTTTCGTTAAAAGAAAACATTTAGTCTTCGCTGTGAGGAAACAGTACTTTAAATATTTCTTTTTTCTTCTTTGCTGTTAAGTCGTAAGGCCTCTGCTTAACAAGTCATCCCATAACTATTTTATAACCGTCGCCCCGGATGTCTTTGTCGCGGTCATCGCATAATTCCCTCCATTTTCCCGCTTGGATTTTATGATCAGTTGCCTTCTTTCTTGGTGGTCTTATATCCTTCCTTCTCTATCTCACAGCAATATGCCCCTCTGCTCGCTTTACCAGCTCTGACCAAAATTCTTCGCTTTCTGGTACACTCCCTTCTTTTGTCTTCTATTTCTAGATTCCACCAGTATGGTGTCAGTTTCCGGTTGTTCTTGTTAGTGGGGATCTCGCTGCTTTTATACGCCTCTTTAAGTAGTTTAGTGCACGTTTCAACTGAATCTTTCTGTGCCCTCTCGCGGTCTTTCCCAACTATCCAATCCAGAGAGATTTCAAAAGCCTTCCAATCGATCACTGCTTTAGCTCTTTCTGTTTTCCTGCGTGCGGTTTTAGCGTTCTTAATCTCGAAATCTATGATCGCTAAGGGACTCATCCTCTGGTACTTGTCAGCCTACAATTTTGCCGCTGTTTTGAGTTGAAAAGGTGACATCTATAAACGATGTACTCCTTCCCCTAATAAAGGTCGGACATCCTCCCATATTATTGACCACCATGTCTAGTTCCGAAAGCCATTCAGTCAGGTAATCCCCTCTGACATCACTTATTTCTGAGCCCCATTGGGGTGATTTAGCGTTTAGATCACCTAGGATTATGCAGTCCCCTCGTGAGTTTCTGCTATCGTTCATTATTGTGTCTATGTCTGTCTTGAATGCTCCATGGTTATGTTTGGCGAGATATAACAACAATAGATTTTACATTCTTTTAGGTACAGGCATACATATCCTCTTTCAGCTCTGATTTTCTCCACTTCGATTCTCTTATTAAAAAACAACACCGCCACATCTATTCTTTTATCTTTAATCCAAGACTCCTCACCCACATACTTTTTGTTAGGTTCACTCGCTACAACTATGTCTGCTTCTCTCCTAAGTGCAGTCGCGTATGCAGCATCATGACTGCTTTTAGATCGCTTTAGATTGGTTTGCAGTATTCTCAATTTTTTTAGGCTGCTGCTTTGGCTTTCTGTGTTCTTGATTTAGATTTTCTCTGCCATCGCGTAACCTTTTGTTTCTCTCCTCTCGAATTCGTTCTCTGAAATAGGGGCACCTCATCTGATCCGACCTATGGTCATCCTTCTGGCATCTGACACAGAAGGTCTTATTTTTGCAATCCTTAGCATGATGACTTTGCTCCCCACACTTTAAGCATTTTCCAGCTCTATCTTTTCCATCACATTCTTTTGCCCTATGCCCGAATTCTAAACACTTGAAGCATCTGGTTATGGACATCCTCTCCCTAATTGGGCAGCTTAGCCATCCTATTTTGACTCTGCCGATTTTCACCAATTGATTGGCAGGGACTTTCGGCATAACCACTGTTGCCGTACAGTTGCCGTACCTCCCTGGTCTAATTGACGTAATTTTAACTTGATTCTCCTCAGCTTGAACCTCTCTTCTGATGGCTGTCATAACTTCCTCTTTTGTTATGGTCGGCTCCATGCCATATATGAAGATAGATGTCTCAAGTCTCTTCGTGGTCACCGCAGTTTCCTGTACATTAGCTAGAATTTCTTCCCTAGCCTATTCGTTTTATCTGCATTTTGAACCGTTACCAGTAAGTTACCGTTGCTAGATTTCGTGATTCTTTTAACTTTGCCTCTGATTTTGTTTATATCAACTCCTTCTTTAATCGATTTCAATATTTCCACATGTCTTATTTTTTGCCGTAATGATAACTGTTTCCTTCTTTATTTTCCGGGATCTAGGTCCATCGCATTGCTTCGTTTGGACTTCAGCATGGTTCCCTCTAGGCATAAGGTAAGTTACTCTCATCTCGCTGTGTCGAAAGACGTACTCTATTATTTTCTTAGCGTATCCCCGGTCCAGACCCTCTGGCGTTGTTATCACTACAGTGTTTCGTCTGTGTTCTTCTAGTAGCCTTCTCCACTCCTCCAAATTGCTATACAACTTTTCCATATCATTAACTCCATTGCTATCTACCATGTAGGGTAATAAATATACATATATATCTAGTCTCCTCTTTCTCCCTCCCTTGCTTGTGCTTGTCTTTACAGTTTCCCTCACAAATTCTATCTGCCCTTCCTCTACTCCGCTTTCTATTATATTTGAGATATCTGGATTTCATGATGGTCTTTCATGCTCTTTAATATACCTTTTGCTCCGTTGTCTTTACAGTCTACCACCAGCGCCACATCGCTGTCTCCCTTTAACTTTATTGGGTTACCCATTACAGTCTTTATCTTATAGATCTCATTTAGCCATTTTTGGTCCAGCAGATCAGCGATTTCCGCAAAAGAGGATCCATTTTCGATAATCGTCTCTATATGACTCCGTTCGTCCTCTTCAGCCACTTGTATGCTTACATCCTTAGTATTTCTTGGAAAACGAGTCTCTGGGATTTCATCCGTCTGTGTTTGTGCATCTACCTGGGCGGTTTTTTGATGTTGGGTGTTACTATTTGTACATCCTTTTGTAGCTCCCTCCATCTCCTTCGCATACTCTCTGCCAGTCGGGTTAAACCCTTAATTCCGTTCTTTATTTCACCTTTCGTGTACGGAGCGGTTTATATTATCGATTAAAGTTCCGCAGTGCGTTCATTAAACGCATAACCGCTTAAATATAGTTTTATTGAACACAAAGCTAAAGACCACACTAGTTAATAGATAAACTGTCATTGATACATGATCACATTTTCATTTATAGTCTTACAACTGGTATTTACTACGTTGAGATTTTGTTAAAATTTTTAAACTGAATTTAGCTTTGGTTTGCCAAAATCGTATGTATAGTATCTTAATCGATATAAGTTCTTTACACTTTATTTTTTAATTTTTCTCATAAGCGTTTTATTTATATTTTAAACCTCTTCATATTTCTATATTTTTTGTTTCTTCTTTATTCCATTTCTTTTTCCTATTCCGTTTTCCCTATTCCCTTTTCCCTATTCTCTATTCTATTTTCGCTATTCCCTTTTCCCTATTCCCTTTTCCCATTCCCTTTTCCCTATTCCCTATTCCCTTTTCCCTATTCCCCTCTCCCGATTCCATTTTCCCCCATTCCCTTTTCTCTATTCCCTTTTCCCTATTCCCTTTTCCCTATTCCCTTTTCCCTATTCCCTTTCCTATTCCCTTTTCCCTATTCCCTTTTCCCTATTCCCTTTTCCCTATTCCTTTTCCCTATTCCCTTTTCCTATTCCCTTTTTCCTTTCCTTTTCCCTATTCCTTTTCCTATTCCTTTTTCCCTATTCCTTTTCCTCTTCCCTTTTCCCTATTCTTTTCCTATTCCCTTTTCCCTATTCCTTTTCCCTATTCCTTTTCCTATTCCCTTTCCCTATTCCCTTTTCCCTATTCCCTTTTCCCATTCCCTTTTCCTATTCCCTTTTCCCTATTCCTTTTCCTATTCCCTTTTCCTATTCCCTTTTTTCCTTATTCCTTTTCCCTATTCCCTTTTCCCTATTCCCTTTTCCCTATTCCTTTTCCTATTCCCTGTTTCCCTATTCCTTTTCCCTATTCCTTTTCCCTATTTCCCTTTTCCCTATTCCCTTTTCCCTATTCCCTTTTTCCTTATTCCCTTTTCCCTATTCCTTTTCCTTTTCCTGTTTTTCCCTATCCCTTTCCCTATTCCTTCCTTCCCTATTCCCTTCCTTCCCTATTCCTTTTCCCTCTTGTTCTTTCCTATCCTTTTCCCTATTCCTTTTCCCTATTCCCTTTTCCCTATTCCCTTTTCCCTATTCCTTTTCTATTCCTTTTCCTATTCTTTTCCCTATTCCTTTTCCTATTCCTTTTCCTGTTTCCCTTTTCCCTATTCCTTTTCCTATTTCCTTTTCCTATTCCTTTTTCCTCTTTCCTTTTCCCTATTCCCTTTTCCTATTCCTTTTTCCCTATTCCCTTTTCCCTATTCCTTTCCTATTCCTTTTTCCCTATTCCTTTTCCTATTCCTTTCCCATTCCCTTTTCCCTATTCCCTTTTCCCTATTCCCTTTTCCTTTTCCTTTTCCCTATTCCCTTTTCCCTTTTTTCCGTTTTCCTTTTACCCCATCTCAAGATAAAATATCTACAGGAATTAAACATACTCGTGTTTTGTCGGCTTTGGAAAACCGCTGGCTTAGTGTGCACTCATGATGCGAATAAACGCGAGCATATCTAGTCGCTGTAGAAATGTAATCGCTTCTCTTATCTTGCCCAACACTGGTCAAGATCCATGTGTCCCCTCCTCGACTTAAGGTCGATATTTGCGGAAAATTCCCTTTATGCAAAATTTAAAACGACGAATTTATAGCCATTATATAGGATTATTAAATATTATTAACTATGGAAAATTTTAAATGCTACACCATTTCTTAATGGAAGGCTTCTTCCCTTGAAAGAATTTCTGTTTATGCATTACGAAGTTGGGTCAAATACTAAAATAGAATTATTAAATAAAATATGAACTCTGTTTTATACTTGCAGTATTATCATTTTATAATATATTATGGTTAATAATATCAAAGATACCTCGTTTTCAGTTTAGTCAGTTTAACTATTCTATCTCCAATACGTACTTTCAAATGGCAGACAAACATTTAGGTTGTGATGCAAATTAGATCTTTGTTATATATATTAATAAATTCCTGTCACTGATTTTAATTTGTGTTTAAAGAAATTTTACTTTATCCTATCTATAACTAAAGGCCTTTGTATAAACACTACATTATTTTCATATTTATCTTGCATATGAGTAGGAATGAACTTTCAATGTATATAATTAATTTGAATTTGACACCTAGTAAGCACATTGACTGCATCTGCGTAACTGCGCACCTCATTGTGACGTTGAGGACTGAAAATAACCTTGGACTATGGATGAATTAACTGATAATTAGTGTATTCTATGTAGGAACTTATTTTGTTTTATTTTTTCATATTTTTTTATTATGAATTGCCTTTTAGCTTAAATAAATATTATTTGTTATTTTAGTATACTTGGTTAATTATTAATCAATTTACTACTATTGAAAACTTGAAACTAAAATTAAAAAAACAAAAAAAAATGCAACAAAGGCTTGGGCAATATATCTGATGTAACTTAAGGCGGCTTTTAAAGTATATGTATGTATTTATGAACAAGAATGTTTATTTAGTTTAGGATATTTTAAAATACAAAAAAGATAGTTATTTTATTTTCGCTAGACTCTTACAAACGTTTACTGTGTTGAAACCGCCTTGGAATAGATACATTTTCCATTACAGTTGAAGCCGGTACTTCTCCGGCATATTCTGGTTTCTTTTCGCTTAAAATCATCGGTTGTTACAATACTTAGTATACGCTTAAAAATAACATTATATTGCTTCAATTAATTAATTAAATTAATTTTAGTTTGACGCTTGCCACGTTGAAACTCATTTTACTACATAAAAAATATTCAACGATAAATATCATAATAAATAATTTATTCAGAGACATCTAGCTTGAAGAGGAACAAACCTAGCGACACTAGCGCCGAAGCTCCTTGACGAGACCGCTTCACTACTTTCGTCAAAAAATTGTTGTCGATTTTTAACATTGCGTGGGCTCTCTATATATACATACTCCTAGATATATATTTCAAAACGAAAAGGTAATTAATAAACCTAACCTCAATGTGTCTTTAAGTATGAATTTTCTATCGGGAAACCCTATGTGTCGTGAAATATATCAGCCGTCGCTGTAATATAACGATGATTTTTTTTCGAGTTACACGAGAGCCACATACGGTAAAAAGATAGTTGAATGGAAGATTATCATAAGTGGTTCGGTGTTAAGTTTATATTTAATCGAATGCACATGCAATTATCAAAACCGTGGTTACAAAAATATCAAAGAAAAATTTAGGAAGAATATTATGTCAGAACTTGTGACATAGTACATTGTACTTACTGTTTGTGAAATGTGTATAATAATAATAAACACACAATGAAATTATTACATGTTGATATTTCCATCCACAATAACTATAAAAAGTTAAGATTTATTTTATTTTGATCAACTGTAGACAAAAATAACACTTTCTTCCGTAAATGTGACAGCGATGGGACGTTCTAAAATCCGTTGTTTGCTCGGAGAAGCTTTGCGACATTACATTTGATACATCCAGGGTTCTGTGTTTCAGTATATTGTGTATTCACCTGCGATTAAATAATGTTTTTTTTTCCCTAGCTACATGTTTCGGCTGAAACTGGTCATCTTCAGACTCTCTATAACTAAAAACAATTACAATCAATAAAACATTAATCTGTGAAAAAAATGAGGAGTGTATGAAGTTTAGAGTTAGAGAGCCTGAAAATTGCTAGTTTCAACCGAAACAGGTAGCTGTTATGGATAATAATAAGAACGGAAAGGACACTATCAATCAATCATGCAATCATTTGAATATTTATCCATACACGTAAAAACATCCAAGAATATTGTGTCTTCTTGTAATATTATTTTCCTTCTAGCTGTAAAAAGTTTAAACAAAACAGAATTTAGCTCAATCGAATACAAATATTTACCATTATCAATATTGAAAATTACTACCACTGACTTGTAATTTTTATTGCTTGTTTCTAGTCCTACTAACTGATTCATGTAAAAGAAACAATTTCAATTTTTCCATGGGCAATCTTAGGTAAGTAAATATACTTAGCTAATATTAATATTGCTCCAAAGTGTTGATTGAAATTGCTATTGTGAATGTATGTAATAATGTAATTAACCTGCCGGTCGTTCTTTGGCGATTCCAAATACCATTCTAAATTACAAGTAATTAATACGAAATTGCGTACTACATATCATTATTGACCAAAAATTTGCAATTTTGCATTCCCAAAACGTATATGTTGTGACGAGTGAAATGACATGACAGGCAGATAAAACAATAGTTGAATTTGCAACATTTAACGTCTCTTTGCCTCGTATAGGGTTTATACACCTTAATAATGCCTTTTCGCTAAAATTTCGATTGATTGCCCATCGCTTATGTGGTCATCGAAAACGTCGCATGAAATTCGCAAAAAATGACAGGCAAGTCGAAAAAATGCAGTTTTAGTTTTCGAGCAGCTAGATGAGGCATTTCCATTCTAACCTGATCGTGAACTACTCAAGGTTTCCTTTCATAAGCGGGAAGCCACATGCTTCTCAAAATCTGAGCAGTCTATGAATGGAACGTCGAAAAACAACAACTTTGTACGTTACATCTGCCAGGTATTCAGTCTGTGAAAGGAATGGAGCCAGGCAAATCTCGGAGCCGCTAATGGCGCTTGTTTCCACTGAAAAAAACGCAACTTGGAAGTGCGCCATACGAATAGTTACACCATCTCAAGAATCGCGTTTCTGACTTCTAACGGGTGATCGCATAGGCGGCACAACAGTCCGGTTAAAATGCAATAAAATTTCGACTCCTTTCGTTGATTAAAATATTTACTGTTACAATCATTTTAATAAATGTTTACTCCCATTTGCACTTTGTAAGAATATTCTCAGAATAATCGTGCTACTTGGGATTCTTGAAATTTCGATCGATTTCCAAATAATATTGATTGAATATCTCTGTATTTATTAGCCATTAACATAAAATATTCTTCATCTGATTCCTCTTCACCTTTCATCACTTTACCTATAATTTCTATTTTCGCAACCAACAGTCAACCGACTCGATGCTTGCAATCATGCATGTTCCTTGGAATCCCTAGCTTTATCCCATTTAATTGTGTTATAGAGTATAGTATGCTAATAAATTATATTTTGCAAATTAAAATATTCCACGAAGAAGTGTACACACATTCAATGCATTCATATGTGTAGAGAATCTAATAAACATGAGAGTAAAGTCTCGCCGAAAGCTGATTTTACCATAAAAAAAAAAAAAAACAAATTTACGGTACAAAAATTATTTAGTCCGAGCCTGATTCAAGGAAATGTAACGTAAATATCTGCTACATACTGTGAGTATTATATAAAACACTGCATTCATTGCATTCTATCGGTAAAAGTATTATTATAACCATATGTCGATAACTAAGAGTTAATCCAAGTTAACGTGAATAAATCGAAATGAGCCTATACTTACGGCATTTCATTGTTTTTTGCTTTAGCTACATTAAATATTAAATAATCACTATATAAGGCTTCTTCAGAACTTGACGATTCATAAGGATTGATAATTATTGATTATAGATTCGGCAAGCAGCGATATCTGCATAACATTTGATAATATGAGAACTATTTTCTTGATGTGTCAAAATGATAGCAACTGAGGGCTTTATATCAAAACTAAGTAGTCCAAAACTGTATAAAACTATACAGCCAAATGACTGTAACTTAAATAATCAATAAGAACTGACAAACAACTTTAACCCTGCGAAGTTCGCCGGCGTCTCACAGCATTTAGCATGCGATCTCCTATACTGTTATCTCGACGCGAGCTCTCCAGGGTTAAAAAACGTTACAGTTTGATTTTTGACTAAGCAAGCAGATTAATTAGATTAATACTGAGAAATATTAACTTCAGTACTTATCAATATGGTATTTACTCAAGTTTAAATTGACATTTGGGTATCACAATCTTATCAACCTAAGACTAAACTTCTTTTTCCAAAAAAAATCGTCATGTGACGCCAGCGATAAATACGTGCAACTCTTGTTTCGAGAGAATATAGCCTACTAGAACCTTATTACCCTAAGTGAAACTTCGTTTAGCGACGCCTGTTTCTCTTTCCCGTACTATTTTCTTTTCGGCGAGCAATTTGCAAATGCTTTTGTGATACTAATTGGTACTTTATACTTACAATTTTCTAAAATATTTATATTAGTTCAACAAAAATACAATATATTAGATGTACAAAATTCTAATTCTTCGGGTTACAGCAAAGTGAATTCATTCTCAGTGATTACAGCAAAATGTATATACCTGTAGTTGTTGTAGTATTATACTAATGTATTTCTTTTTGTGGGGATATGTGAAAGCTAAAGTTTGTGAAAATCGACCGTGAAAAGATATAAAAGCCAGAATTTCAATTGAAATATGCTATATTTCAGGTGCAATTTTGAGAATTGTCATACAAGGCTTCAATGGCTGACATCTTGCTTAATGGAATATGTTCGTAAATTGCAGCTCTTCATTGATTAAATGGTGTTACTAAACACGTTAATTTTAAAGCTACTGATAATGGTATTATTATTTCTTTCCATATAATATTTTAAACAAAACATACAATGTACATCATTTTATAAAAAATAACAGTCTAGTACTTTCTTTTTAAATATGAAATTCCATTATTATTCCTAATTTAACATTATATTTATTTTCAGTCTTACAATCCAATACATGCATCATCTCCGACAACGGCACCATATTCTTTCGCTGGTGACGTTTCCAGCTTCCAATACACCAGCCCCATTGTTTCGTATTCCAATTTAGGAGTGCTTCAACAATCCGTCGACAAAGCTGGGAGCCCGGTTGCTGCACAAGTTCCAACCCGTGTCCAGTATCAGCAACAACCGTCACCCGCACCTTTAATTCCACAACAACAACCAACCTATAATCAACCACAACAGTTGATTTATAAACCGAGATTTGAACTACAGCAAGCAGCATATAATTCAGGTTCACATCAGTTAGCGGCGGATCCTTTACCAGTTCCCGCACCCAAGCTTATTTACAGTCAATCACCACAAATCTTTGTTCCAGTTCCAAGAGCGCAAACCACCTATCAAGGTGCGGCGCAAAAAGTAGTTACTCCTGCATCTCAGCAAGTCGTGTATACTGTACCTCAACAAATAGCCTACACTCCTGCTCAAACGCCACATCAAGCTCAACCAACTCATCGACCGGTATATGTCGTTGCGCCACAATATCAATTGAATAGCGCAGGCGGCCAGCATGCTTAAATTCTTGATTTTAAAACTTTGTAAATAGTACCGTAGTTGTATCTTTATTTCCTAGTCTTTTCTGTTAGGCATATCGAAAGTATTGTTTTTCTTTATGTTGTTTTTTATGTCTTTAGATGTATTTAAAATATTATCTTTTTTCATAAAATGATTTAGTAAGAACCGTGCTTTCTTTAACTATATTACAGCAAAAGTTTTAGAGGTACTTAATTTAGAACAGGTGTGTTTCGAATATTTAGAATGAGGTTGAGAGCGCTGATAGTAAACTAATCGATTTCGTGATTCACCAACATTTACTAAAATAACAAAGGACACAGGTAATTGTTAAATTCGGTTTTAAATGATACTTTATTGATTTCTACGTTTCTACAACGATTCAGAATAAGCAGATTGGTAATACCATTAACTGCCTAATCGCCTATGTTTGCCCACTACTCTTCCTTTAATACTTCCGAAATTATGGTATATAGAGAAATAGTTAAGATAAATATTCACTTTAAATTTGGAAATTTTGATTTGCTAAATGTTGGATTATGCGTATACCGACTAAGGATTGTATACCGGTTTACCGGTTTACCGGTTAACCGGTAAATTGACCAAAAAACGTTCGGTAAATTTACCGGTAAATAACAAAAATTTACCGGTAATTCGGTAAGTGAAAAATCCATACCAGAAGTTTTTATGTGCGAAATATTGGATCGTATTATTTTCCCTTTATTAAGCGTTAAAGACTGTGGTTAAAATGTTGACGATTTTTATTAATTTTTTGTTATTATTTTCCCTTGTCTAACGAGTTAGAGAATGTTGTTAAAATCTAATAAAGATAATATTTTAAACAACAGAAAGCGTTCTTTAAAATATTATTTAATTTGACAATTGGCTCAATAATAAATTACTGACAGTTAATATAAGAGATATTCAAGATATGTTGGGTGAAATTGAGTTAATTGATAATAATTAATTGACTGGCAATCTGTGATCACAGTTTCTCTTTTTCTCCTATTAGCACTACTCCTTCGGATTTTTAGATTCTAGTATTAATTTATTTTCACGAACAAACTCCACAAGTAATGCTTTTTCATCTTCAGAAAAGTTCCTTACTCTTTCCCCTTTTACTTTTTCTAGAAATGGTTTTATTTCATGTTATTATTATTCATCTTAATATTTAAGTGTTAATTATTACTTACTGCATAATTAATGTAAATTTCAAGTTTAAATGTAACTAAAATTCCATACAAACACACAAAACAAAAGCACTAATTAAATTCCAGATCCGTCAATATCTGCCATACCTGTTATTTGACGTAAATAATTGACAACAGAACTAATAGACGTATAGAGTCATGGTTATTTGCTATGTTGTCGCGTTTAGTTTTTTTAAGCGATTATTTTGTTAAAAATGATTTAAATAAAGAAAATAATAAACCATTATTTAAAAAATGTTCATTAAGACATTGATTAAATCCGAACAGTTATTTAGTTAAACAAAGGTTAAATAAGTTTTAAAATAAAGGAAAATAATACCGCCCATTGTGTTTATAGATATTTAAAGGTCTCAAGGGACATTGAAAACAATTATTAATTTTATGGGAGATATTTTTGTTTAATTTTAATTTAAACTTTCTTGAGATTGAGAGCCGCTGTAATGCTCTAGAATAGAGAATATAGAAAAGAAACTGACAATTTTTTTTGATTAGAAACCTATAACCTCCATTCCACCTAGTTAGTCAGAAAGAGAAGGAATAAAAAAAGTCTCAATAAAAAAAGCAAAAAATTGAAAAAAAGTCGTGTAGAAATTAAAAGACAATAAGAATGGGAACAAGATGGATAACGAAAAGCAACGCAAAGAAAAGCGAGATTAATGTTCAATTGTTGGTAGGACGGTAGGAAGCAAAACACCCACTTTTCCTACCTGCCTATTTTATTTATCTCTAGAAAGAAAGTTGAGTTAGCATAGTTGATTTGTCTTCTGGAGTTTTCTAAAATCGTTTTTATTAAAGAATAAGTAAATGTCTCATTTTTTAATATTTAAAAATAATAATATACAACATTTCACGTATTTAAATTAATAGCAATTTGGAATGCACCACTTTATGAGAGGACATTAATGCAACATTTTTGTAAAATAACATTCAAATTTAAAGCTTAAATAATTTTTTTTACTTCTAACAACTGTTTAAAATAATTAAATACAAATATTTATTACAAAATTCTAATATTATGCCTTAAGATTGCGCAAAATGTGTATTATTCTAGCCTAACTTCTAACCCTATTTTCTTGGAGAATCCCCATTATTGTCACACATGAAAAAAAAATTACCGGTAATTTACCGGTAAACCGGTATTTTCATTTTCATTTACCGAATTACCGGTAAATGAAAAAATCGGTAAATTTATTATTATTTTTATTATAATTATCACTAATACCGACCTAGAGTGTTCACGACGGATGCTTCAAGAGGGCAATATCTACGACACCATTTCAAACATAATTCAACATAATCTGGTTCCAAAAGGTGTAAGAGACGTTAAGAGTGGGGTACATAATAGCACATAATAATTAATCATGCACCCATGCCGCTGAATGCAAGTATTAAGTTATTAGCATTACACATTACACATTGGCATTACACATACACGCGTTCAGTTTTCTGCAGTTTCTTTTGTGCGGATTTTTGATTAAACTTTTATAAATAATTCAAATTTATGTGCTCCATTCATCTAAGTTACAATTATAGTTCATTCCAGATACCTATACTTGCTTGCTTTGACAATTTCAAAAGTAACTTTACATAAATTTAAGTTTTGTGAGTTGTTACGGTAACACAAGTAGTCTTTTGCAATGCAATTGTAGTTATCTTCAATTTCTTCTCCTAATTTTTGCATTAATAATACACTTTGTTTTAAGTTTTTAATATATCAAAGAACCAGTACTCGTTTACTTTTAAAAACTAGCAGGTGCACCCGACTTCGATACTTTTATAACCTCTATCAATGGTATATTGAAACCCAATAATATTAATTTCAATTAAAACAATACATTTTTTGTTTCTATTTGGGAATGCCAGTATTTAAAATTACTTAAGTGAAACAAATTTTTATTTTCTGTGTGTTTTGGGAATCACTTTATTCAATTTTCAAAACCTACAATATTAATATAGTATTTAAATTACATTAGTTTATATTAATTACTAAAAACCATTTGATATAGCGAGTGGAATTAATAATGTGTATCCATAAGTACTTGTGAATGATTACTATTATTAAAATAGATTATAAACCTATTCCTATATTTTCTAAAAGAAACATATAGTTGTATACATAGGTAAATACATGTTAACATACAGACATCACAAACACAAACGTCCAGTAGCCTGCGATGCTATGAAACGACAAAGCTTGATCACCTAATTTAATCTTGTTTATATTTAGCTTATATTTAGACAATCCTCTCGCTCTATCATTGGTAAAATTTTAAAAAATGTATTACAGGACTTTACATTGTTAGAACAATTAGTTTTTTGCAAAAAAAAAAAATAAATTAAATTAAAGGTGCAACCGATTTTGTGCGCTAATGCTAAACGCGCTGCGCTAAACGTCATAAATTTGAAGCGTATTAATATACGGTTTCAATTTATGTTGGTTTTCCAAGTTGTCATTGTAAGATTGTTTAAAACATTTATATCGTTTTTATCATTAATTGCATATTTATGTTTTTTTTTTATTTTGCCATATTTCTTTGAAAAGCCTTTTATAGTAATCATTTTCACTTTATAGTTTTGTTTTGTCAAATTTGGATTTATGATTTTTGTCAATCGCTGTGTTTCCTTAATACTGTTTCGTTATAATTACCTGATCTGTTTATACTATATTTATGGGTATACATTCTTTTTTTCGCTAAATATTGCTTTGACTGCCCAATATATACGCCATCACAATCCTCACATTCTATTTTATAGATCGTGTTTATTCTTTTATTATTTCATATAAATAAAAAATTATTCAAATAAAAAATTATTTGAATAATTTGGTTTATGAACTACTCCAATTTTTTTTTTTTTAATAATTTGTGCAAGTTTTTTGATAATTGGTTAATGTAAGATATCACAATGTATTTGTTAATTATTATTTACTAACATCTCTCACTTTTTTTTTAATTTTTATGTAAATTATAATATGAAAGGCAATACTACGGTCGACAAAGTTGTTTAATGTACTGATTTATAACTTATTGGAGCTGGGATAAGAAATTTTGATATCTTCCACAGTGAGTGGGTTCGATAAACCAGTCAGTGAAAATATTTCCATTCTTATGTGTAATTTGAATGTCTAAAAGATTTATAGCAGCATGTTTTTTCGTTTTCCTAAAATAAACTGTAAACGTGGTTGAAATAAATTTAATTCTTTTAGGATGTAATTATCCTTATTATTAGGTATTGCCACTAAAAAGTCACCAACATATCTTTTGAAGAATAGAATGGTTATTTTTTTTTAATTGTTTGTTCAAGATTTTTCATAACCAATTTATCTATTACTGTTGAAATTGGTAAACTCATAGCAGTTGCAAATATTTGTGTATAGAAATTGTTATTAAAATTAAAATAAGTTGTTTGTAAACATATTGTAATGGCATTTATAAGTAAAGGTAAAGTAGTATGTAATTTTAATTCATTCCATTTCTGTTTGATTATTTTTATAACTAAATTTATGGAGATGTTAATATACTCAGTGACATTTGAAGTGTTACAGCCAGAAGGAATAATTTGTGCAACTTGACTTTTTTTTTGGCATTAGAATTACTATATTTAAAGCAAGCAAAAAATATCTCTTTTTGTAAAGAAACGTGTTTATGAGAGCTGACTAGTACAGAAATGTTTAGTTATTGCGAGTCTGTCTACAAGTGTTAAACGTAACAAAATGCCTCGAGTTCGAAGACGTCAAATTTATTACCGTGTTGGTGACTGTGACAGAGGTAGAATTGTTGCCTATCGAGATGGTTTGTTCTATCGCGAAATTGGTCGCCGTATTAATTGTATTGGGTATGTGTCGTGTGTGGACAGAAGAAGGTAGAGGAAGACGTAGAAGACCAACTGGTCAACCTAGGCGTACCACACAGCATCAAGATAGGCGCTTCAGATAACTAGCTCTACGAGGCCGTTCTGCTACCACACGTCAAATCACTGACCAATGGTTTGGAGAAGAAGGACCTGTTACTATGCGCACACTATATCGCCGCATTCGAACTTTGGACTTTTTTCATATCGGCCACGATTAGTGTCGCCAAAAGCATATTATTTGACGATTTATCGTATTTAGATCATAGAACCATGTGTCGTTACACACGTTTCGAATGCTACTTACAAATGCACTCTCGCTTTCTTAGTTTCTTTACTTAAGCATGAATTGCTCGTAATTCTTTGGGATTGTGAATTTTCGTAGAGGGGTCGTATATATCTGCCAATCGCAACGGTGTAATTTCCTTATCGCTTTGTACAATAGCTTGGTGTATTTTACTGCTGTTTGCTTTTTTTTATAAAATAATCTCTTAAATTTTTTATTTGTACAAAGTGTTGAGAATAAGCACTAGGAATACCTCTCCCACCATAACGTCGCGCTAGATGAAATCTTTCAATGGCGCAATGCGGGTGATGCGCTCTGTTACGACTGGCATTTACTCTGGTTTTTATATCTATGTTGTTAAGGTCCGTTTCTGTCCAGTTCACAACCCCAACGCTATACGTCAATACTGATGTTGCAAATGTGTTAATGGCCTTGGTCATATTTCTAGCTGATAATTTAGTGCGTAAAATGCATCTTAGGCGTTCAAAGTACTTATCAGTTATTTTCTCTTTGGCACTTTTATTATTAATTCCTCTGGCTTGTAGATATCCTAAGTATCTGTATGATTCTTCCTGTTCTATTCCAGTCACGATACTTTGATCCGCTGCTACCTTATATCCATCATGTTCCATCCAAACACCCCTCCTCATGCAACTTATCTTACATTTGTCTAAACCAAAATTCATCTGTATATCTCTACTGAAACATCCCACACAATCCAGGAGATTATGAAGATCATTCTTTTGTTGGGCATAGAGTTTCAAGTCATCCTATACCATAGATTGCTAATTTCAGTACATGGATTTCCTATCTTATATCCCTTGCATTGTTTCTTCAATAAGGAAGTGAGTAGGCGCAAAGCTATACAAAACCAAAGCGGACTAAGGGTATCTCCCTGAAAGATGCCTCTTCGAATATTAATTTTGCTGCATGTACGTTTATTGATGGACTTATCAAAGTTAGATTAGTACACCACTTTGTCATCGCATGTCGAAGAAAACTTGAAATATGTTCATCAACTTTGTAAATTTCCAATATCTCAGATAACCAGGAATGTGGAATACTATCAAAGGCTTTTTGGTAGTCTATGTACGCCATATGAAGTTGTTCTTTCTTCCTCTTCGCCGTATTCATTATTACGTTGTCTATAATTAATTGTTCCTTACAACCACATGATCCTTTTCGACACCCTTTCATTTCTTAACCCAGCAATTCATTGTTTTCCATGTGACGATATATTTTCTCAGATAATACTGCCGTGAAGTACTTATATATTGTTGGGAGACATGTAATTGGTCTATATTTGGAGTTTGCTGTGTAGCTTCCTGTTTTTTGTATTAAATACGTCACTCCTTCTGTCATGAAAGATGGTAATGTATGAGGATGCTGGACTATTTCAGTATAACACCGGGCAAGGTGCGGGTATATTGATGTGAATTTTTTGAACCAGAAATTCTGTATTCTATCTAGTTCCGGTGCCTTCCAACATAGACTTCTCCTTACAACCTTCTCAACTTCTTCTCCAGTAATTTCCCATTCCATCATAGTTTTTATATTATTAACATTCGTCTTCTCGTCTGACAACCATTTTCCCTCCTTGTGCTCTACTCGATTTTCCCATATTGTTGACCAATAATCTTTGATAGCTGCTTCTGTAGGTGGTGTCCCAATTTCTACCAATGTCTGGGTCGAATGCAGGTTTTGATAGAACACTTTTGATTAACTGTAAACTGATGGTTTTGTTTTTTTTTTTCGTAAGTTGCTGATTTTATAACGCTTAAGTCTCTTTGATAGCGCTGCTAGATTCTGTTTAAGTAAATCTAGTACTTCCACAACACTTAGGTTTTCTGGAGATTTGTGTCGTTTTATTATTATTGTGGCCATTCTTTTAACACGAATAGAGGCATCTCTTCTTTGACTCTGCGTTAAAATCCCGATATTCCGTCTTAGTTCTTCAAGTTTGTTAGTTATACGTCTTTCCCAGGCAGGTATTTTGTTGTTCTTATTTTGATGCGCTGGTTCGTCCATCTCCTTTACAGATTGACCACTTAAAATAAGCACTGTGGAAGCCCCTGCATATACCATACTGTGTAAATTTTCTATGCTACTATCCTGCCTTACTTTGCTTGCTATTATTTCATCCACCTCCTTAATGATTCCCATGGTCTGCGCTTTAATAATTAATTTCGGAAGAGCTGGTTTTCTGCTTGGAGTTATCCCATTGTACTGTACAAAATGCTTTTCGTATTCGAGTACCGTTCTGGATTGTTGTTCTGGGGTATTAGGGATTGGTGATGCTTGTTCTTCAATCCGATCTTCATTTTGTGTATCTGCTTCATCCTTTAAGCCTAATTCTGCAGCAACCTCTTCTTTAATTTTATTAATTATATCTGGTGGCAATCTATTGTTGCAGAAGATAGATCGTCTTTGGTCAAGAATATTCTGAAGAGTTTTATGCTTAAGTATTGGAAATCTCTCTAACACTAACCTGTGCAGTTCAGCTCTAAATTTTGCTTTGACAGTTTCCGCTTTAATTATTTTAAAATAACAACGAACTACAAATTCATAAATTAACTAATATAACCCGGCTATAAACGTGCAAACTTATGATTTTTGATGAGCTGTCAAGTCTCATACGTTGTATGAGACTTACCTAATTTCTGATTAGGTAGCTACTATAAAGTATATGATAAGTGTTATAAGTGTAAATACGTATTTTTTCTCCAACACACCTTTACATTACATATTTCTATTAAAGTTGTACACATACGTCACTTATATTTTTTCTTATTACTCACTACTTACTTTTCTGCCATCTCTCGTAACTTTCTGTACTCCATAATGTCAACTAAGTTGCCTAATTCCAGGTTCGTGAACCGCGTTTCACGACACTTCGCACCCCGAAGGGTTTGAGTACAGAGTTTAGAAGGAAATTAGGAACGTATGAATTCCAGCAACCTATTAAATTTATTGAGAAAGAAAAAAGAAAAGAATATGAACACGAACCTCCTTATAGCGATCGACTCCATTCTAATTTTTAAAAATTAAGAAAAATCGTTCAAGTAAAATATACATTTATAATTCAAATAAATAATAGCAAATAATGATCATGCTGTTCTGGAAATTAATACCGTTAATGGCAGAGCAATTGTCTTCTGGAAGAAAAGCGCATAGTAGCAGGTGCCTTACCTTACGACGAGGTGTTCTCGCTCGTTCAATTTTAGTGTTTGGTTGTGATTTTTGTGACTTTTTGAAAATCACGTAGCTTTCCACAAAACAATTATTAACAAACTAGTTTTCTACCTCGTGAGTATATTAAGTACTTTAAAACACCTTGTCGTAAATTTCACTACGTTAGACGCACGTTTGAATATTGAAACGTGCGTCCAGTGTAGTGAAATTTGTGGTAAGCTGTTTTAATGGGATGTGTGCTATCAGTGCCACAGCTGTGGGTATTTGTTGCCACTGTCTATACATGTTTAAAAATTTCTGGAGTCATGAACTTTTTATTTATCTATGACATATAACCTTATGGAATGATTGATATTCATTTCAAGGTATTTTTTTGTAATACGAAGAATCCATGTAATGTAAGTAGGAACGCGTCGCGAGTCTTCACGGAAAAAAATTGCGACAAATTTTACTATAAAATCATAAAATTTTACTACAACTTGTAATAAAATACCAGATTATTGCAACTTGTAGTATATTTTTCTAAACATTTGTAGATAAGTCCTGTATTAACATATATTACAATTTGTAACACTTATCTAAACATATGTGTAAGTCAAGCTTTCACAGTATTTTAGTAAAAAGTTTAACAACCATTATTATATTTTCTTACAGCAATGTAACTATTAGCTTCACTAAATGTAGTAACTGTTTATACTGTGCTATAGTGGACGTTATTGTTAAGTGTAACAAAATCTTAAACAATTTTGTAAATACCGTAAACGTAAAATGTAGTAGTTTGTTTTTATAAAATGTTTTATATTTAATTAATCTACACGATTGAGATTAATATATAATATACATAGGTATATACATTATGTATATTATACATTAAAGTTTGTGTGCTACTGAAGTAAAATTGAGTTATTTTACATTGTACCTACCTACGACTCCAGCTATGGTTTCATCGAGATCCGCGCTGGTAGAATAGCTTAAAAAAATTGAAATGGTGATACACACATTTAAGCAATATTTAGTCGAACTTAACATTAAAAAAAATATATGTTAATCAGTATTTTTCCTGTTATCAAACTTATTACACAAAACAAAGAATGTATCAAAAGAAAAGTATTCACCAAATCGAAGCAAATAAAACAACAGTCAGGAGCACATTTATATTTATTGAAAATTTCTTTGTTTTCGTTACATAATAAATAAAACATGTAGCAGCGCCATTACATTATTGCATTTTCACAAAAACAATAATTATTATGAATGAAATGAAATAGGCAATTCCAAATAAAAATATTTTTAAATTGAATTAGCCTTTTAAAAGTAAAATTCTTATCATAAGGGAATCCTGAGCTTCGTAATCATTTTTTCGTAATGATGGGTTCAGTCAACCTTTGTTAGTGTAATATTACACATTACGCACTTTAATTTTTTAAGATTATTAATACTAGTATCAAGTTAAAACTTATAAAGACAGCCTGAACCCACAATAATTGTATACAAAACAATACGAAACATGTGTAGTGAACGCTACTAAAATAAATCTACGTATGGTTTATAAAAAATTAACCTTAAAGCTTATTATTTTGTCACGTCTTCACACATGACCTAATACTATTCAACACGAAGTAAAAATAGAACAGTTTCGTATGTTTATGTTTATTTTTACTAAAACTTACGAAGTATGTCAACTTTCACGAATTTGTAAAAATATATACGTATTTAACAGCTCCTCAATTCTCTTAATTACCCTTTAGGTAAAAATTTCAATATACATACATTTCTACATACTTTGTAATTGATATATTTACTAAAAATGAAACACATTTTTGCGAAAAATAACGTAACCCCTGTGTAACAAGTAACATACAATTGACAAGAATAGGAATTATTTCCTAATAAAATGAATTAAACAAGCACTACTAATCCCTAATCCCAAACGCTAACTATTCTGTCACCTTTGTTAATCTATTAAAGAAGACGCTGATTTTTTTTTCCATGGAAATGGAGGGGTACAACATATATCACATCTTATGAATCTGAATGGATTTAGTTATTTGTATTAGTCAAAATTATTTACTAAATAATAATTCATTATCACTATTAACTGCCGAATAACCAAGCGACTACTAAGAAACTTGTTCAGTCAAACATTCCGATTAATATTACTAATTCTGCTAAATGTAAAAGATGCATGCAATTGAATAATGATGAAACAAATAGATATTAAACGTTCATACCATCAAAAAACAGAGCGTTTATAATAGAAATAGTATATAGAAAAGTAGTGAAATGTGATGTCATCAGCCTTTTTAACCCCGGATAATGTAGTAGTGATTTACCACATAGTTGCGTATGTCATTATTACAAGTTTTAAGACAAATTTTTAGAATTTGTCAATGGGAGCAGTAACAACATTTTGTAAGTAATTTATTAGCAGCTTTGCCTTTATTTTAGTAAAATTGTGTCTATAATGTAGTTGCATTATTAGCATTACAAATTTGACAGTTTTTTTGCTACAGCAGCGCGAATAAGAAGATTATAAATGTAATAAGGGTAACTACAAAAAGTTATTTGCAAAATTGTAATAAGCAGTACATACTTATTTTTTTCCGTGTTGCATCGAATTTTCAAGGTAAAATTGGTTTCTCTTTTAACTTTTAACTATTCTGCAACTAATTTATAAATATGATTACCATCTTTCATCAACTTTGCTGAAAACTGAACGTTGAAGTCAATTAGTCAATAACTGTCGGGTTCTATTTTTAAGTGCTTTGATATGAATTAGAAATTAATACCAACAGGCCATGATGTTTTGCAGGTTCAACATTGTGGTTTACACTACATTCATAGAAAGGTACTGTTTCTTTTTTTTTTTTTTGATGACATAAATAAATAACTATTATCACAACAGAATTATTTCTGAAAAATACTTGTATATAAGCGATTGAATAATTCTACAAAAAAAAAAACGAAATTTCTGTAAGAATGCCTATGTACAAAGAAAGCTAAATAAAATTGTTTTTCTAAAACATTTATATTTCTAAAAATGTCAATAACGAATAAATCATTATTATTCCAACGGCTGTTCATGATTAACATCGATGTCGAACTGTGTGACTGACTAACGAAACCTTATTAAAAACAACTTAAATGTTCGATTTTACAATTTCTTACGTCGTTTTATGTTCAACTATTAAAACACTCCCCGATGAGTTCCTGAAATTTTAACAGAAATTAAAAAAATATATATGGCTTTTTCGGGAGAGAGTGAAAGTATTTGATATATAAAGTCAAAATTTGTTGAGAAATACAGCTCCCGTTTAAACAGTATGTGCACTGTTTCTTTATTGATTCACAACAACGCATTCGTCTTGTTGTGGTACTAGACACATAAAAGATTTTGAAGAATGTAACAATAGGCAAAGAGGCATAAGGTCGGAGAAGTTGGAGCTTCGTTTTCTCTGCCACATTTGGAAACTGTTTCTTCTACAAAATCGCCAAGGAATGGAAAAGTTTTGATCTGGACGCTGCCTTAACTACCATTACACTAGCTAAGTTAATAAAATACCTGTATGAAGTGATTAGGAAGACTGCAAAAATCTAAAGCATTTAATTTTTCCTGATTATAAAAAGGTTTTAAATAAAAATGGTGATTGTAACGTGCATCTGCCGCTCCAAAATTTATTATACATAGTGAAAAGGATAATCAAAACAAAATAGAAACCGCCAAAGATAAAGGTTTGGTCTGACGAAAATTTGTTTATAACACGGGTTGCACCTTTAGAGATGACTTAAGGAAATAATAGTAGAGTTAAAATTTGGAAAAAATATGAGTTTCTCTTCAACACATTTTTGCAGAGCACTAGGATTTCAATTCTAAAAAGAAACAATACAATTAATATTTCCCCGAGTCCATAATGGTGATTAGCAGGGAAATTTGGTTCTGAAGGGCTACCTGAAAGAAATAATTGTGCGAAAAGGTTGCGAGAATGTACAAGATGCATGTGATAGGCAGAATTGAGCATTCGGTGTCTAATACCCTTGGATTCTCTTTTTGAAGAGGTCGAGGGACGCGGGAATATAGAGTGTAAACATTCTATTCAATGCTATTTTTACTTCCAATGATTTGATCTTGTTGAACGCATGATTGAGTTACTGAGGAAATGTATTAATAATTCACTGTATTTCGGTACATACATGCAATTTTTCTCAAATAATTATAGCTAAAGGTGCAATCAGTACCTAAATCAATATTGCAAAGAAAAGAAATTAAAAGTTACAGTTTGTTTTTGTAAACATTTATTCTTTCAGAATATGTGACAATATTTGTAACTTGGCAGAAGTAAAGATTATATAAAAAAATATTTTACTTTTAACCTGTACGTGTACGGAGTGTAACATATTGTAAGAGGGTGATGCCGTACCATATGATAAAAATGGCATTATACAGGGTGAGTTTTTTATCTTAAGACAACAGAATATCTCTAAAACACTGCATCAAATCAAAAAAAAGATCTTAATAAGATTTGTTATAATGTAGGGGGCTCACTGAATGGTGCCGAACTCGATCCCCCATCTCCCCTTCCCCTCCCCAGAGTGGAAGGGGGACAACTTTGAAATCTTAAATGGGAATCCCCATTTTGTATTGCAGATTCGGATTCTACGCCACTAACAATAAGTATGTAGTTTTTGTTTGAAACTTTTTTTTCGTTTTGTAACAGATTGCGCTGTAATCGCAAAAGACATGATTGTGAACGTCTAGAAAAAATACACAAAAAAGAGAAGCAAGCAAACATGATTTTGTGTTTTTTTTTATTTTAACATAAACTAACATTTCAAAGAGCCATGTGTTCGAAACTGTGCCGCTTCACATCGATACATTTATTTATTCGCATCTGGAATGCTATTCAACGATACAAAACCGTACTTGAAGACAAGCTGTGAATACTTACACATTATCCGATCCCCATTTAGATTATTAATTATTAATCCAATACAAATTAGTTAGTGTTGAATATTTGAACAGTAATGGAGGCTATGGAGGGTATGATAAAAGAAAGTTCTTTGTTGTTGAATGGCGGTTTTGTTTGAAACTTTTTTTTCGATTCGTAACAGATTGCGCTGTAATCGCAAAAACATGATTGTGAACGTGTAGAAAAAAATACACAAAAAAGCAAACATAATTTTGTGTTTTTCTATTTTAAAATTAAATAACATTTCAAAAAGGCAAGCAACAATGAAGAACTTTACTTTATCATACACATTTCAGAAAATGTGTTCGAAAATGTGGCTTTCCACTTCGATACATTTATTTATTCGCAATTGGGATGATTGCACACAACTGAGAAGTGTTTCCGTTGTAATCCTTGAACAAGCGTTGCTGATTCGCTCAATCATGTTTTCCTTCGTGATTGGCACTTCTGTATAAACTTCAGACTTGTGGCCCCACAAAAAGAAGTCGGGGGAAATAAGATCTGGCGATCTTGCAGGCCAAGACACAAACAAATCTTATTAAGATCTTTTTTTGATTTGATGCAGTGTTTATATGTGACATATTCCATTGTCTCAAGATAAAAAGCTCACCCAGTATATGTATATAGATAAATAGCTGCGACCAAATCTAATAGCAGTCTTAATGAAACCTGCGTCGCATGGTGCTAGGATTATCTATGCGATAGGTATGTTAAATTTTATGTAGTTATTTTATGGTGGTTTATTTTTTTTATAGACATACTTCAATGGTTTCTTTCCGACATGAAAAAGTATTGGAGTAAAAACACATAAATGTACAACAAATGAATAAGATTCCTTTATTAACTTAATGTTTATTACTAAATAAGTTGTATTTAAGCTAAGTTTTATTTACCACCAAAATTCGCATTATTTGCCCATAACATTTCGCTGTAACTAGAAATAAAGCTGCCTTTATAAAACTTATCAGTGATCATAATACCGTCGCATTATAAATAGCAATCAAAAATTAATTTAAATGCCTGCTGAAATCTATAAGTATAAATAAACCGGATAAACGACCGGATTTCGTAAATAGTCAGACTGATATACGGGTATTCGGTCTGTCAAATTAAACTAAATAAATACCTTGATATTTCGTTTTTAATTTAAAACATCTTCAGAAGGCACTAAAAATATACAAGGTAAAATGAAACAAGATATAAAATTACAATAAGTGATTGCTTACAAAATTATAGGTTGTAATGACAGCTGCCAAAATGATAAATAGTTAGAGCATTTAAATGCAAGTCAGGGCCAGACGTATTAACAAACAAAAAATGTTTACCGTTATACATATAAAATAAATAGAAAAAAGAAAAATGAACGAGATTTTATTAGTTTGAGGGTTTGTTTATTGGCAGTTGGCAGATATAATTATTACTGCCATGTGGTAGTGATGTAACGAATACGTAATTTTACACATTCGTGAATGCGAATATGTGCACTAGACATTCGCGAATGCGAATGCAAATATTAACTTTTTTAACTTTACTAGCGCCATCTATTAGCTCTCACTTGACAACTATACGAACAGTTGCATTAAGCGCTTATGCGCACACACAGATAATTAAATTTCTCGCATCACCTCAGCGAAACTAGCCAAGTACAACCGAATCGTTTCGACTTTTTACGTCTTATTCTTGTCAATTCAAGTTTAGTTTTTGATGGTTATTCTAATGTAAACTGCAAATTTGTGCTCAAAAGGTTGTTTTAGGATCTCAATGAATTTAAATATTAGTTTTTTTTCTTCTAAACTATCCATTTTTACAGGTAACTTTTTTATTCGCAATATTCGCATGTTTATTGTGAATGCGAATACGAATGCGAATGTTCAAAAACATCACTACCATGTGGATAGGCCGATGCACGTCTTAACATTAGTTTTTTTGCTTCAGAAACAGCAATTCTTAATTTTGAGGCATGTCCAAGATCTTGACAGACCGACGTCTTAACATTAGCGGAAATCAGAATCTTGCAATTATAGCTATTATTAATTCGATCAGTAAACCAGTGTTCGAGTGCTAAAAAGTTTGTCAGTATAAAACCTCTTGAATATAACTTTTTTCCCACCATATGCAGTTTATTATATTTGCTAGTTGTAAAATATTGTAAAACATTTCAAAATATTTTTTAGAAGATTGTGCTACAATATTTTCTAACAATTTTATCGCTTTTTTTTGTAATTGTGGTGTATGAAACTGCAGCGACGTTTTTTAAAATTTTGCACAATAGTGACAATTCTTACTATCGGCCAACAGTGAAGTGTAAATGATTTTTCTCTGTGTGTATAAATACGTGTGCTCGAGCGCAGTGTCTTTTAGGTTTTTAGAAAATCACTTGGCGATCGATGCTTCTTTAGCAATCTTTATTGGATGAGAATATCAAAGCACGATAAGCATTTTAATTGTTGAAAGATTTTTTGGCACACGCACCAATCTGGGATTACTTGAGTGAATAAAATACAATATGTTTAAGAAATAGTAGCTTTATTAACATTGGATAGATTTTGTTTCAGCGTTAGCTTCTATCTACTATAGTACAATTCTATCATACAATATTTAATATAGTAAGCGTAAGATTTGTTTTATTATTTTTGTCTTAATTTTTACGATATTCAAAGATAAAGTAGCGCATTGTAAAAAGGGGCTCACAGTTAAACTGGCAAATCGAAATATGTCAGGAAACAAAAATTTTACAATGCGCACTTTTTATCGGACAGACATAATAAATACAGACATACCTAATGATTCTTTACAAAATCTTAACTCTCTAACACAAAGATGTGTACAATATTATGTTAATAGTACAGAATCACTATTATACATGTACATTATATACAGAATATGCACTAATATTATGATGTACCGTATTAGAATAATAATTTGCGAAGTTTCTATATTAATTATCCACGTGTTGTATATATTTACACAAAGTTTAGTTTAACGTGTTAGTTTTTTTTTAAAAGAACAAAATTCTAAGATTTCTGTAATTTAGTGGGAAATGTCTGTGATAACATTTCATTTTTTTCTGAAATGATATGTTTATAATAAATTCGTTTCGCGATTTAAAGATCACTCTACTTTCTAGTTATACTTTGTACACATTGCCATATTTTACACTTATTAAATAGTGAAAGATCTGTACGGTAGTAAGAGTATTTTATATTTCGCAATAGTCAACTAAAACATGTAGACCAACTGAAATGTATTTTACAAGACTTCTCTTTCTCTGTTTTTTTTTTTTTTTTGAGCAACAATATCCTTCTTCGCCTTACATCACAAATATTAAATATTAGTGACCAAGAGACATTATCTTCTTGAAAGCTTTTCTAAATTCAGGGTTGAATATTGTGTATATAACAGGATTTACGAAGCTGTTCATGTATCCTAGCCATGTTGTTAGTAGGAAAGCCGCTACCCCTGGTTGACAGCTGAGACCAAGTTTACTGCACATGGCATCCATGATGTTGCAAGTAAAGAATGGTACCCAGCAAATTAAAAATACACCTGAAACAATTATTTGTTTGCATTAGATTATAAATAGAATAAATAAATATATATTATATAGTGACGAATCGCAAGATAATTTACAAAATCCATCATTATTAACAAAAAATACAATAAAATTAGGTTTTTTATGCACCCAAACAAACTTTGAAAAATGCATATATAACTTCAAACACTTTATGTTAATAATACTTGGTCAATAAGAAAAACAATCATGAATTTTGTATATAGGTAGCTAAGTATACCATATTACATGGAAATTGAAATACCAAGAAATGATGTGATGTTTTTGACAAAACTTATCGCAGACATTTAGCTATTCAAAAGTAATACTTGATTAAAATTTCAAAAAGAACTAACAAGAAATCCTTCTTTTAAGATAGAGATATCATTTTCTGCACTCCAATCTTTAGGCCATCCCATCTTGACAGAATTTTTTATTTCAAACAGTGCTGAATAATTATGAATACTGATGAGTAAATCTTGAATTTTCTCGCATTGTAGCGTTCAATCAGACCAAGGTAATGTCAAGACCTCCATCACATCGTAAAATATTTCTTTTTCGGTTGATCAAAATAAGAATGCTGGAAAACATATCTTTTAAACATTAAACGCACTTGTCGTTGGCTGGCCCTCAGGCACTTATTTCTTGCCCTCAGTAGTTTCCCTAATGCTACAGTTTCACTTCCAAGATCTGGTATAAGTTTGGTCATGTATGTAACAAAACCAACAAACCTTTGCAAATCTTTTCTATTCGTCAGAGGTTCAATTCCGTTAAACTTGGTCAAATCTTTTTTTTGTCGGCTTTGACTACACTGCTACCAACTATATGTACCAGAAATGCACTTCGGTTGTTATGTATTGACTTTTCTGCAAATTAGCACTTAATACTGCATTCTTAAACCTCTCCACTATCATTTGTCATATTGCTTGTTGATAGATAAAAGTCAGCAAGAGTAGGTACTTATATGCCCACACCAAGAAAAAGAAGTTAGAAGCGCTACAATGGTAATGCAGAAAAAAAAAAAGGGAAGTGTGTAGAACGTCCATACTTCCTGGTGAATATTATATAGGTGTCTTTTAAGTGATGGCATAATGAAGACATTTCTGAAATCCACAGGTAAGCTATCATATAGACACCAACACACTAAACAACGACGTTGGTAGCGACAGTAATTCCGAAATATAACAAAATCTATAACCAAAAAGTAGAACAAATGCAAATAGTTATAAAGACGGTCAACAATTAGTGCAAAGAGGGGCCTTGATAAGTTAATGGAAAGCGCATGTCATTATGTCCACAAAAAAGGGAGCGCGAAAAGACATAAAACCACTAGCGTTGGAAGAGAAAAGAATTCCATTCACGAAATGAAAACAAAATCTTCAATTAAACATTAGTATGGGATCCATAAATTCAGAAAGAAATTAAGGAAACTATCATTGTTTGGACACGTGCAGAAAGCTGTGCAAGAAAGAAAGAAAAACAACTGGCGGGGTGACCAAAATGCCAAGTGACATGTACAAGCTGGCATGGGAAACCTAAATCTGCCTATATTTACAACGCACCTGCAAAGCCTAACAACGACCACATAAAAACATACGTATTTCTTGAAGAAAATGTGAATAGTTTTTCGGTATTTAGGAAATGACCTACCGCTCGAAGCTGATCAGGAAACAAATTTTGAATAGATAACAAGCAAATGTGAACATAATTCGAACAGAATAGAAGAATCGGGAAAATATGGCAATTATGATGTATTGGATATACACAAGTGTGGTAGAGCCATGTTAACTTATGATACCCTGGATGGAAGGATCATGGTTACGCAGAGGAAACGATTGTAAAATTCACAAAAGTTTAGAGGTTTGCTTCCTTGTGTATTCTCTAAATTGCAAGAAACTCACCAACAGCCGAAGAATGTAAGGATACAGACTTAAATATGGTTGAAAAGTGGAGACTTTGAATACCTCCGGGCATGGCATAATAGTAGTAGTTATGAATCCTGTTTTTAGAATGGATAGTACCGTCAAACGGGTTAACTGAATGGCAGGAGATTAAATGAATCGCTCGGTGACTACCGGAAATTTTTGCGTCTCTAGCGATCAGTGAAACAAAGGTACCGATAATATTACTCGCATACGTTCCTTGTATGCCAAGTAATACGGCTAGGTACCGCATGCGTTGCTCATTCCTCCACGGAAGTACCACATATATTAAACATGTTTAAATACTTTGGCTGTTATTTCAAAAATCGGTTGAACGTTGAATTCACGCAGCACTAACAATAAAAATGATTTTCAGCTTCACAGCTGCTAGGTATTGTTTCTCCAAGCGTTTAGGAATAATATGCACTACTAAAACTTTGCTTTAGTTATATACTGGGTGAATTTTTTATCTTGAGACAACGGAATATCTCTAAAACACTGCATCAAATCAAACAAAGATCTTAATAAGATTTGTTATAATACAGGGGGTTCACTGAATGGTGCCGAACTCGATTCCCCACCTCACCCTGGGAGGCGGGACAACTTTGAAATCTTAAATGGAAACCCCCATTTTGTATTGCAGATTCGGATTCTACGCCATCAAGTATGTAGTTTTTGTTTGAAACTTTTTTTCGATTCGTAACAAATTGCGCTGTAATTGGCAAAAAAAAAACATGATTGTGAACGTCTAGAAAAAATATTTTTTTGATTTGATGCAGTGTTTTAGAGATATTCCGTTGTCTCAAGATAAAAAAACTCACCCTGTGTATACGCTATCCCTATTAAAAAAAAATCGACAAATTCTGGGGTAAAGTGAATCACAACGAAAAAGTGTTGAAACTTTATAATGAGGGTAGGTATGATTTTGTATTAAGCAATATTTCCAATTTAATATTTATTTTACAACTTTAGTTCCCATATTAAAGGATATGTCGTCTATCCCCAAATATCTGAAATATTGCAGAGCAGTTCTACAAAGCGGGGCAACTCAAGTCACCTGAAAGGGGATCATATATATATTTGTATTTAGTGAAGAGGATTTTTCAATATTAACATAATTACATATGCATTAAGATTGTTTTAAGTTTATTATACTTATTGTTTTGACTTTCTTTTGCCTCAGCACTACTTTTATGAGTATTTTTGCGGAAATATTCAGCTAAATATTTCTTCAAAAAGATATAGAAGTAAATAAAAAATAAAGTTTTTATTTTGATACGTTACTTCTTCTTCTTTCGATCTTTTTCGATAAAATTAACTTTGCTTGACTAAATTAGACCTTAAAACACTTTTAATATAGTTCACTTTACCCAGAGCCATCTAAACGTGAAAAGAATATAATATTTATATATCTGATTCACTTTACCCCAATGTATGGAGTAAAATGGATCATTGGCCAAAAAAAAAACGGTAACATATTTATTCTGTAGCAATAAGTGTTATGTTGAGTAAATGATGAATAAACTTACAATTATTTTTTAAAAATTAATTTCTCAGAGATTATACAAATATTAATGAAAAATTTATATTTTTGATGCACGGTATTGACGGTACTCACTCATGTCGAAACTCTCTTCTGACAAACCCCTTTTTTTGTAGGTGGAAAAGTGTTTTATACACCTTCAGGCTGTTAGCCTGGTGTGTGGGACTCTCACCTACTAAAAAGCCTCCCGGTCGAGCACGATTCGGTATCGTTTATCACATTCCGTCGACGTGGTGCCCCTTATTTAACGTCCGTCCATCTCTTACGTCTTGGTCATCAAAATCGCCTTGGCGAAAGCGGAGACTCTGTGCCATGCGTCCCGGCTTCGCATCATAGTCCGAATTTGCTGGTGTGAGCACACCGACATCTCGTTGCAGCTCATCTCTGTGCGACTTCCACCTTACGCATTCGAAGAACTTTCCCTGTTTCACATAGGTAATCGTTGAAGTACCCGTGCCCCGTCAGCATCTGAGTGAGGTAATAGTCAACCTCTCCGTGATCTCTGCCCATCCAGACTGAAAGATCCGTAATCAATTCGGACATCCATATGCCTGTCGTGTTCGCGTTCCATCGTTCCTGCCTGCTTGTCGATCCGCCTTCCAGCTTGTCCAGGCGGATTTGCCTTCTCTCTTTGGCTAGAATTTGGCTAGAGATTACTTCTCCTATAACTAGGACCGCTGCCTCCGATACCGTCCTGTAGGAACTTACTATTCGGAGAACTCCCCTCCTTTCGACTGCTGCCATTCTCTTGCGTTACTTCTCCTTTCAGAGCGCGTCTGCCCATATCTCACTGCCGTACAGGAGAATGGACTCCGATACCGACATCAGAAGTCGGCGTTTACTTGCCGATAGCCCACCCCTCAGTCGGCTGAGTAGAGTGATCTTCTGGCCCGCTTTATTTACCGCGCAGCAAATATGGTCCCAGTACGATTGTCCAGGTGTACTCCTAGGTACCTCATAGACTTGGATGGCGTGATCGTCTCCGTATCGACCTTCATCGATTCGCAGAGGAATCCTACGTTCGGTCAGCAATACAACTTCCGTTTTGTTGGGTGGTCAGCTCTAACCCGTGTTCGTCCATCCAGTTGGTGACTCTCCTCACGACTTGATTGAGCCGCGTTTGTGCGTCCTCGATACCGGTAGCCACAATCATTGGACGCGATGTCGTCGGCGTAGCCAACCAGGTAGGTCTCAGCAGGCATCTCCGTACGGGGGATGCCATCGTAGATGTTCCACAGGTCTGGTCCCAGGATGGATCACTAGACGGCTCCCGCCGTTATCCTCACCGTGCACCATCCCCTTCGTCGTTTCGTACCTAAGCACACTGTCCGCCAGGTAACTCCGCAACATCCGCAGAAGGTAATATGGGATGTGGAAGCGGTTTTTCAAGGCGTCCAGGATAACGTCCCATCTGGCGCTATTGAAAGCGTTCTTCACATTAAGGGTGACGAGCGTCATTATCCCTCTGGTGTACCTGTTATTATGCTGTTCCGCGAGATAGGTCTCCACTATTTCCCGAACGAAGCTAATTGTAGGATGGCCTTTCCTGAAGCCGTGCTGCCCCCTTGCGGCATCGATGCTGGCCTGGAGCCGCGTCTTCAAGCAGTTTCCCTACCGCATCCAGTATGCAAAGCGGTCTATACTCTGACGTCCGGCCCTGGTGCTTTCCCGCCTTGCATGCAGTCTCGGTCAGCTGTGAACGGCGGGGTCTCGCCCCTATTCCACCCCATCGGCATTAGGTTCTCTCTCCGGGTGCTTCGGGAATAGCTCCTCGACGATGCGATCCATCTGTGCGGCTCTCAGGCTGAAACGCGCAGACTTCATGCCTACCTCCTTGGTGGCGATCTTGTACTCGAGACCCCAGGGGTCGTTGTTGACTTCCTATTACAACTACTCCCATTTGACCCTCTTGCTGACGTTTATCGCCCTTTTCAGTTGTTTCTTGGCAGTTTTGTATTCCTCGTCCTCCGTCATTGCCAGTTTTGGATCTCGTCTCCTTAGCCTGGTGATTCTTCGCCCAGCCTAGCGGGATTCCACCTCGCTTCTGGACGGCTCCGTTCGTTGATCAGCCTTCTGGACCAAAGTCTCCGATGCAAAAGTTACGTTAGGGATGGTATCGCCATACGCCGGTCTTCGGAAAGTTGTGGTATTGCATACGTTCATAACGTCCAGGCGTAGCCTCGACGCCACTTCCAAGGCGTTTCTTCCCCGCACGTCTGTCTCAGGCATACCCCATTCCACAGCCTTGGCATTAAAATCGCCGGTCAATATCAAGTCTCCGTCCAAATCTCGCAATCGGCTCGTTCAGCGTCAGGTAACACCTAACGTATGTCACCCCACCAAACCTCGCTCAGACGTAGCCTTTACCCACGCCATGCATCTCGATGAAGATGCCGTTGTCGGCCGGGATCCATATGGCGGCCGTGCCGGTGGTGTCCCCATACCACCCAGCCTCCTCTCTGTCCCTGTATTGCTCGCTGATGATGACGACGCCGACTCCCAGCTTCAAGCGTAGCTGGCAAAAAAAGTCGTCAACCGTCCTGCTTCGATGAATGTTTGCCTGAAGGAGCTTCACGATGGCGATCTTGCAGTTTTTCTGGCAGCCTCCAGCGCCTTTCTAAACGTCTCACACCTGCCGGATCCGGGGACGTGTTCCACAGCAGTGCCGTTGCACAAGTAGCATCTAGGGCTTTCCGTACACTGTTTAATTTTGTGACCCTTCTCACCGCGTTTGATGCAAAGGTCTTTCTTCCTCCTGTCAGGCCCGGTACAGTCCCTCTGTCTGTGTCCGTACTCGAAGCACCGGTAGCAGCGTGCCACTTCCAGCCTTCGCCTTACCCTACTGTTTACCTACCCGATTTTAATTCGGGCGGTCTTGAGCAGTTTTACTGCATCTGCCTCGTTGAGGTGGACGATAGCCATTCTCAATTGCCTGGTGTTGGGCTTCGTTATGGCTCGCTTGGCCTCGACGGCCTCGTTTTTCAGGGTGGTTCTGATAGCCTGCCGAACCTCCTCCTCGGTGGTTAGGCAGTCCAGATCCCTGAACTGGAATCTGACAAGCCCTTATGGTTATCTTGAATCAAGACAGTATACTACCACTACATAAAACAAACATTTTACCAATGTAAAGAGAATACTGGAAGACAACTCTGAAGTCAGATACTTTATCAAGTAGTTGAGAGAAGAGTTTTTACTCATCAGGTAATCCTCAACTTAGCTTGAAAATACGTGCAAAACCTAAGATCCCTGGGTAAACCCAATATAGTTAATTTTCCACTTTCAGATCTGAACGGGATCTGTGATGTGTGGTGCAGCTGCTGAACGGACTACAAAAAGTACCAGCTCTGTTTGAATAAGATTTATGGGCAGAGACACAGCAAACGAATGATGAGAAAACCATTATAGTAATTAATTGCAAATGTGTTAGTTCTCCATCCAAAAAAGCTTAGAATAATGGCGAGTCTAGTAACAGAAAGAAAATATCTATGCAACAGGAATCAACCCATAAATATACGAGGACACAAACAGTTAACAGATATGTCAGAACAGGGTTTACTTTCCAGGATATTGAGCATAGTTAAAGGGATTAACCTGTTTGTTTAACAAAATTTACCAAGTACTAAATAATACAACGGATCAGTACCTCAAAATAACAATTTGTTTTTGATTTAAGGAATAAATCCTTGTTAAAATGTTTTTCTTAAATTGGTCTTTTTTTAACCGACAAGTGCCTCCTCAAAACAAACAGCAACAATGATGACCTTCTGAAAATATAAAAAACATTTATTAGTAGTTTTATAAAACTTACCAAGTACAATAGCAAGTGTCTTCGTTGCTTTTCTTTCTTTCCTAGCGGATGATTTTTCTCTTTTCTTTCTGCTAGCTTTATTCACTTTATATATAGTGAATCGCGCCGCAGCAGTAGCTTTCTTTTCCTTTTTTGATCCGGTGGATCGTGCTGAATCAGAATTTATGGTGCTAACGGTCCTGAAACAATAGTAATTGATCCTTAAATTTTTATTTCAGTTACGTTATTTATGACAATTAATGACTGAACATAAAATACCAGGCATAGCTCGAAATTTTTGAACTAAATTTGAATTAACTTTGACTGGTGTTGATTTCTTTATTATTGGAGTTCTGAATTTAGCTGCTTTAACAAATTTGGCGGTACCATTCTGAGCTGATTGAGATTAGCGTAAAAAATCGTTGATTGCTTCAGAGTCTTTATATTTTAAACGTTTCTTTTCCTGAATAGAATAGCTATACCGTACCGGCAAACCTACACCTTGGTTATCATATGATACGGGCATATGCAGATGCATACAGTACTTTGCTCTACACCCAATAATGACACTTCATGAAATGTATTACGTTTTTTCAACATCCAAATGAAAATTTTATCATTACAATATATACTTTTCTATTTTAGGAAAAGAAAAGTTTTAAACAAAAGATCTTAATAAGTGTGCTACTGAGGTTGAATGAGTCTTGCAAACTGGTCCCACAGTACTCAGCTTATGGGATTCTGTGTTTCTGCTTTCATTGAGTGTTCCTGTAGCTTTGAGTCATTTTTCACAAGTTATGTACTCCTGACCCAGCACTGAGACTGAGTTCAACCAAAGTCGCGCACAATAAGAACGTTCCTTTAAAAAAAAAAAATAGAATACAAACATAAAAATGCACTCGGTGTTGTATTTATTACGTCAATTTCGATCATATTTACAAGACAAAGTTAAGCTAGTGAAGTAATGGTACAATTTAAATGAATACCAGATACCTTCACAATTGTATTAAAAGAAAATATTCACAAATAAAAAGTTATGGATTACAATGTAGAACAGATATACGGAAAAACCAATTTGTTCAGGACAACAAAGTAATTTCAAACAAATTTTATCATGAAAATTTAGTTAATCCAACAAAATACTTCGTTATTTCAAATAAGTAAAGGGTTAACTGAACAAATAATTTGTTTGAATTAACCAAATATTTGTTTGCCCATACTTAACTCAATATTTAGTTAACTTAAACAAAATTTGCTATTATCAAATAATCGGTTTTTCTGTATCAATATAGGTTATACACAGTATTACACAAATAGCCCATTATTTGACAGCATATAAAGAGGGTGAAAGCCATCTACGAAATAAATTAAAAAATTTTTTACGTTGTTTCTTTAATTTTGTGAGAAACACGTGCAACTTTTATTTTAATAAGTCCGTTTTGGAAACAATTTAATACAGACAGGCCGTTACATGTAGTGCAATAGAAACACACACATTTTAGATGGAACATTCTGTACATTTCTTAATTTTCTTTGTGAGCTCATTTCGGCGGCCTAAATACTTATGGCTTAAATGAATAAAGAATTGTTTTCAAAACTTTTAAATTATTTAGAAGAATAAAGGTACCTACTAAATATATACTAAAACTGATGAGTAGGACAGAAAAATGTTGCTTTTGACAATCTTCAGCTCATTAAGAAGAATAGAAAAAGGCTGTTCCATTTATAAAAAAAAAAACTTCTTTCTGCTGCACTTACATGAATCGCCCTGTATATATCAAATTATGTTCCGAAGCCTATTACAATAAAGGTTGAGTTGTCAGTGCGTTTCTCATAAAATTTAAAAATAATGTCGAAACTAGCTTTATTCCATAAGTGGCTTCCACTCTGCAGATCAGGGATCTAGCTAGTGCGATTGCCGTTTCTTGCATAATTTAAACAAATATAATCGCTAACTCTTATAATACCATTTCACAAAATTAACATTCATATTGCAATACTGCTTAATTAAGTTCCGTCAGATCTTAAAAATTACACATTGTGCGCTAGTGGTTACGCTAAAAGATAAAAATATGATAGCAGATGAAATGAAATGGTGAAATGAAATAAAGAATCGACACATGTTTAATTAATAATGGTAGGCACATTTATCTTAGTTTATAAAATAATTCTCCTAAACCTTTATTCAACTGCTAATTATTCTATGTAAAGAGAAATTAATATTATGTGATCTCTTTCTATTGAAATAGGTAATTTTATATCAATAGATACCAATGAAAGATATATACCGTTCAATTGAATCCTTCCTTTTTTTATTTTACAGGTTTATTGCACGGGGATAAACTTATTACTGGTGTATTTAAACTCAAAATGCAAACACAATATTTGTAACAATAAAAAGAATACCGTGAACTGTTCTTTAGTTCAAATCATTATGAGTGGATTCTCTTCGTCGAATGTGTGAAAGCGTTTATACTGGAAAAAAAAGAAGGCGGATAGCAGCTACCATCCAAAATTCAACAAAGTAAGAGAAAACTTGATTTACCTAAGTTCTGTGTCTAAAGTGGCGCCGTTCCTTTTTGTCTGGTGCTTCACCCTCCTGGGGCTTTCCGGGATTATTGTTTCCGGTTGACTGGGTGCGTAACCGGAATCGTTATTGCCGTTCGGATCTGCTAATGGTGGCGGCGATGTCAGTGTGGCCACCACGGTGGGTATTCTGTGGACAGTAACATTAGCCGTAATATCACACAATAACATTTGTTAATCTTAATTAGGAAGAATGGCAACTCAATATTACTTTTATTTCTCTACTTTTGGTACTATTTTTATTTTTTAACTGTACTTCTACATTTATTTTACCCATTTTCATAGCTACAATATAGGAAGATATGATTATTACGGCATTAGTCATGTCAACAAAAATATTAATATACAGAGAATATTTTTAACACCCTTACGTTTTTCTTTTTCTTTGGACTTATGTTTGGAGAAAATAAAAAAAAACTATTTTGCAAGAAGTTTAGGCATATTACTGACTTTTTCAATTCTTGAAATATATTGTTTTTGTTTTTATTTTTATAAAACATTATTTGAATCTTCTTACACTTGCACCTTAAATATGTTTACAAAAATATAATATCGCCTTAAAGTTGAATACAAAGTAACATGACGTGTTTCTATTAAAAGTATGTCAACTTTTTTTTTCATTTCAAATGGAATGATAGTATTTTTATTTCAATTTTTAATTCCATTTTATGCCAACTTTATCTAATATATCATGTATTCAATGTTCATGCCTATTTCTCTTCCTTAAACAATTTTGAGTGAAGTAATTATTCAACTAACTGTACGAAATTATGGCTTATAATTGGTACAAAATATTTTTTTGCTCTCTATTTTTTGCAGGAGCACTATTCATCTGGTACCACGTGTTTTGGGCCTCTTGCGATAAAAGACATTACGTAACATTTGCATATACAGCGTGCAGTTTAGTTATTATCGTTGAAGAAAGATAGAATCATTTTCTTATAGCGCAAAACACGCTGACGCTTCCAGAGGTTTGAAAATCAATTTAAATGTAATGACTGTGCATTTAAATTTAGCTTTTCTTCGGCGAGTAATTTCTCAAACGCTCCATATGTTGAACTAAATTAAATTGAAAGGGCGACATTTATTATATTTTATTTCTTTTTAATTTTGTGAATCGTGTCAGAGGATATTCACCACTGCATCCTGTGTCGAATTTATAGGATATACCGTAGCATATGCTAGCATAATAATTCCTGCGAGGCCGGTATTCACTACTTCAATATTCCTGGTTTATCGGTAAACGATCCATAATCTTTGCAATTTTTTAGCAATCGATTAATAGTGTTCTTAATCGGTTTTGGGTTTTGGTCTATTAGGATATTTCTCGGCGAAAAGCCGAAATCTTATTAAATAACCGCTGACATTCTCCATGTGTCACAATTAAATTCATTTACGTTAGTATTTTAGTATTTACATCTGTACTAATTTTACGAATTCATTTCTTTGGCAAATACTATGGGCTTATAATTAATTACCACATCACCTTGTTTAATCGTGGTCACATAGAATGACACCTGCACTTGTAGCAATTATACTGCAATAATATAATTTATTCGTGTATATAAATAATATACACGAATAAATACATAAAACTTACGATCCAACTCATTGTTAAATAAAAGTAAATTACTTCTGAATATATATAGATTTTTATGAGTTTTACACAGGTAAAAAATTGACGGAGTGAAATAGGGAGTCTCCGTTTTGGAAATATTTTGTTCCAAAAAGGAGTTGCCATAGCTGAAAACAGAAAGTATTTGCTCGGTTTTATACAAAATCTCAACCAAAACGGAGAGATTGAATTTACTCCGCTTTCTAACACGATTTTCAAGGAAGAAATAATCTCCGTTTTCTCTCCGCATCTACACTACTGTATTTAAGTCCTAAATGTGAACAAGTATCCCTAACATTGCATTATATTTTCTCCTTCACGGAGGCGATAATTTGTTTACTTAACAGATGTTTCTATTTCTAATACCTCAACGCCAAAAACAGAAAGGATACCTCCGATTGGGAACATTTGTTCTCCAAATCTTAACTGCTTCCCTAAACATTTTAATTAATGATTTCCACGTGGACTTACTTGCATTAGCAACGGAGATAATTTTATCTTATACGATAGTAGTATTACATACATATGGGGGAAACAACATCCGTTATTCATTTTAATAACAGCAGTAAGAGTTAAAATTTCTCCATTTCGGAAACTTTTACATTTATTACAAAATAGTAAAACTGCATAAGAGAGACAAATTGGTCCTTAACGGATTAGGTTGCCTCGGTTAAAGATGTGTTTTCTCCTATGGAAAGCAAAATTATCTCTGTATTCTATCCGTTTAGTAGCAAAACATTTAACTCCGAAATGGAGGCTCCTTGAACGGATGGTCGCGAGGGAACACCGGAAAAGAGTTAAAGCGGTGTTAGATTCAACTCCGTATTTTTATCTGTGTAAAAGTATAAATAAATTGCTCTCCGGAATTTTTTAAATACGTAAATTATCATCACATTTAATTTAATTACATTAACATGTAATTGACTACCTTAACAAAAGCGTTTTTGTTCACAAGAAAAGCTATTTTTTTATTAAATAGAATTAATAAAATATAGCTGATATCAATCTGTAGGTAAATAAGGTAGTAATGCATATCTTCAAATTTTCTTTATTTAGCCCTGAATGCCACAAAATTGTATTAATTTTCGTATGAGGATGTTTTAAATGTCATGTTATAATCTAAACTTTTGTATAAGGATGTGTAAGTAATTACGATAACCGCAATAAAAGTACTTCACAGGTTCTCATTAAACTAATGTAGAGCGGAAGAGCTTTGTCGACTAGAACTATGCCACCTTAAATTACATCGATTAATCGCTGCTGCTGTAATTCAAGGAAGTCTTTATTGTGAGCAAAACTAGAATATTTTTAGCATATCAGCTGCTGACGGTATACAATTCTAATAATTTACTCATACTATTGCATAATGAAAATCGGCAGTCTTTTATCTTTTAATTTCGAGTTATTTCAAGTGGGTTATGTTATATCACATGTTATTGCTGAATAAATTAATTACGCAATACACATTGCAATCTTATAACTATTATGATTGGTAATAATTTCCTAATAGTTATTAAATTCATTTCCTGGCGATAGATATTCCCACCCGAACATTACTATAAATATTTACTCTTATTCCAACTATCCCTTCATTCATAGCATGTCGATCGGTTTGCGACAATCAAAGTGAAGCTAAATATTGTTTGAAATTGAAATGAGAGATATTCAAACAATTTACTTTTAAAATAAATGCAATGAAAGCTGTAATAGTGTATATTAATGCGAAATATAGCTAAAACTAATCACCTATCGATAATATACGTTCACGAAGTCTTACGCTCTCTGTTACTATTAGCTTATTATATCCTTAATCACATACCTATGTATTTAGCGTTTTCTATTTTCTATGATGCAGTAAAATTCACAAAGATCTACCAAAAAGTATAACCCACCAGATTTCATTTTTCTATGAACTTCTTATAAACAAAATTGTAAAGTTTGTACATAAAACCTTAAAAGTTATTTTAGTATTTATACTTTTAGTACTTAACGGCTCTTGCGCCACATGCGTAAAGAGCTCATTCTATTCGAATACAATTTGTTCTCGCGATAATTTCTAATGGAAATGAGATTCTTCGTTATCTATAGATATTATGATTCCGCTGGAATAAATATCTTTGCTTTTTATTCATATTACTATTTAAGCTGCTATGGGCTACTACATCTCTTGTTTTAGATGTCCATATTAATAAGCTTCTATTTAACTAAACATAAATTAAACATACCTTATTAAAGGCCTATTACTGGTTACACGTTACAAAGTAAAAAGATTTTGTGAGGAATACTAATTTATTACCTTTAATGACGGTATTTTCCAAAAGTTTTTGAGGGGCAGATAGTTCGAACATTTGTTATTCTTCAAAAGCTTTTGAATAATATTAATATTATAGAATATGATATTCATCCAGACTTTTCAACTTGAGTTAACGTGTTTTCGAACTGCTTATCTGTAACCACAGTTCCTACTTAGCCATTCTCGAAAATTCATTTCTTGATTTTAACATTACTTTATGGGAAAATTTCTACTTCAAATGTGAACACTGATAAACCGGTGTTACCAGCGAAGAAATAAGACAAATTGCTGTTGGCACCTTTAATGTTTTGTTGCGAAAAGAGACTTATGCCGCTACTTCATTTTTTAAACATCAGATTTCCCAGCTTTCTTCTTTTATTTATACCAACCACAACGAACGTTTGCTAGAAAGGGAAGTAAAATATCGACTCAAAGTGGCTGTTATGTATCAATGACAAAAAAGACATTATAACTGCTATCTTTAAATAATAAAATAGCAAGAAACAAACTAAATAACAGTAAATAATAATATTTAATTGTTCTCAGTTATGCTCAATGGCCGATAAAAAACGTCAGAGGAATGACATTAATGAGTCCGTCTCTATAAATTGATAACGCTGGAATCACCGCTATTGCGGACGCGTTAAAAATGACAAGTATCTTCTCTACACAGAATCATCTAATCAGTCCCATTAATTGGCGGTTTTGAATATTACTCAACCCAGCAATAAATAGCTTGTTATTCTCTCTGGAAGTAATGATTTTTTGTACCAACTGCTTCATTTACAAAAAAAAAAATAACAAAATTTCATGTGATTAAGTAGCGAGATGAACAATAAACCAACGATTTTTAAATCGTAGCATATTTTCCAATTGAGCTTTAGTGTTGAATTCTTGTCAACAGGACTTTCAAATCTTCTTCTTTTGGAGTCCATTTTGGACAAGTATTTCAGTCCACGAGTACCCTTAGTTTGTATACTTATGAACGCCTTAACACCGAGTAGTAATGGAACTTTTACATTTATAACTCATAATAATTGAAAAAAATACTCAATTTTACAATTGCATAATCTTAAAAATATTACAAATACGAATGTGAAGCTCTGATATGTAGGCTAGTGTTGTGAGTTTCCGAATTAAAATATTCGTTGAATCCGATTATTAGATTCCGATTCGGAATCGGATGATTCAGATTTTTTTTGTGTAATTATTCGTCCCACGATGTCTGTATTAGACAACCTTTTTTTTTTTTAGTTTAGTAATTACACAAACGATGTCTATTTATGGAATCGGAATATTATTTCGAATATCGTAGCCTTCCGATTCGGATATTCCGATTATTGAAATCATCCGAAGTAATTTGACAATATTTGGGTTAAAATTAAAATCAAATTTCAATAGAACTGAAGTTACTAACTAAAGCAGTTACTAACGGGCTATATTTTCCTTTGCAAAATAAAATTTGAATACTGTTAATAAACATGTTAGAGTATACAGTATACCTAATTTTCGATAAGTTTGTGCCAAAAACGTACGAAAGTAAATAAAAATACTTAACCCTTTAAATAAGTGGAGAACTGCAAATAAATTTCTAGAAACACCTATGCCACATATTAGCAATGACGAGAGTAGGTGTGTGGAAGATGTAACGATTCCTGCATTGTACACAAGTAAAAATTTGACGGAGTGAAATTAGGGAGTCTCCGTTTTGGAAATATTTTGTTCCAAAAAGGAGTTGCCATAGCTGAAAACAGAAAGTATTTCCTCGGTTTTATACAAGATCTCAACCAAACCGGAGAGATTAAATTTACTCCGCTTTCTAACACGATTTTCAAGGAAGAAATAATCTCCGTTTTCTCTCCGCATCTACACTACCGTATTTAAGTCTTAAATGTGAACAAGTATCCCTAACATTGCATTATATTTTCTCCTTCACGGAGGTGATAATTTGTTTACTTAACAGATGTTTCTATTTCTAATACCTCAACGCCAAAAAGAGAAAGGGATACCTCCGATTGGGAACATGTTGTTCTCCAAATCGTAACTGCTTCCCTAAACATTTTAATTAATGATTTCCACGTGGACTTACTTGCATTAGCAACGGAGATAATTTTATCTGATACGATAGTAGTACTACATACATATGGGGGAAACAACATCCGTTATTCATTTTTATAACAGCAGTAAGAGTTAAAATTTCTCCATTTCGGAAGCTTTTTCATTTATTACAAAATAGTAAAACTGCATAAGAGAAACAAATTGGTCCTTAACGGATTAAGTTGCCTCGGTATCTCTGTATTCTATCTGTTTAGTAGCAAAACATTTAACTCCGAAATGGAGGCTCCTTGAACGGATGGTCGCGAGGGAACACCGGAAAAGAGTTAAAACGGTGCTAGATTCAACTCCGTATTTTTATCTGTGTAGGGTTATGTTATAGAAATCTGTCTAGGTAAGCTGATAATGTATGCTATATCTATTTTGAAAGCTAATTAATTTTGACAAAGTTATTAATAATTTCCGTCACAATTAGTTTTAACAATTTTTCAAGTGCTTGTATTTTAATTATTGGAATTAACTGACTATTGACAGTTCTCTTCTTTTACTTTACACCTAGTACGCGTGATTTTCAATTTCCACTACATGCTTCTGTCATTTTTTTTAATTTTGAGTTTTTTGTGGAAATTTGATTTTATATACAATTTTAAATTATTCTTTTTGCTAAAATTTGGATTTTTTCTCGCAATACATACGTTCCGCAAACTAGCTTATACTTGTACATTAAGAGAAACTACTACGAATACATCTCGAGTACATTTCGAGTATATTAGAAACCCTAAAAGGTATTCGACCACATAGAGGCAAATATACTTGCGAGTGCACATTTCCGTGTACATACACTCGAATTTTCCTCGGCTCTGTTCTGTATTCATTTAATTCATATCGATTATCAAGCAGCCTTATTGCTGCGCACATATTGCTTGATTTTTTTTCCTTTAAACTCTTGCTGACAATTTCAGAAGAATCACTTCTTTGTATTTTGTTGAAGCAAATTCTATCTTTTTAGTTCAAATCATAAAATACACATACTAATAAATTAACATTTCTCAAAAACCATGGGTGATAGGATTTTTTTCACTACACTTTTGTATTCCATCTTAATGCTTCTAGTAGTAACATCTAGGACAAAAATCGTGTTAATCTCAAAATGGGAACCCTCGTAGAAAACAGCATAACATGTCGTATACGATTTAATTTTCTTGATTTTATATATATGTTTCAATAATAATCTTGTTCCTAAGATAAAAAATTGTAGGTGTAATAAGTATATTACTTACGGTACTTCTTCGCTCACTGTCGCCAGAATAAATTCAGTGCTCTTGTCATTCGATATAACTTGACAATCTTGTTCTCCAATTTCATCGTCTTCATCCCCGGAACCTGAACCTGTATTCGTCGCAGGTTCCTCCACCGTCGGCCCTAACGTAGTTTCAGCAAGCCGTCGCGCATTGGCCACGTTTTCTATCACAGATCCCGGCTTTATTTCGTAAGGTAAAGGTTTGCGACTCAGCTTTGCTTGCATAGCTCTTCGCCTCAAAGCCTATCGATCAAAATGTAAAGTTAGCAAACAAAAAATGTCGTAAAATCGCATCACTGAACTCACCTTGAAAATATTATAGTAGAGGAATACCATTATTATACAAGGAATATAAAAGGACGATAGACTAGAGTATATGATAAAGTCGCTGTTGTAGAAGAGGCAAGCATCGGCCACCCTATCTGGTGTATTATTTAGACCAAGAACTATCGGCGATCCTATTGCTGCTGATATGACCCATACTAAAGCTATTGTCAACCACACCCGCCGATTATTCTTGTGTTTAGCGTATTTAATTGGTTGTGTCACAGCTATATATCTGTAAAGGAAATAAACCAATTACCTCAGGAAACTATAAAATGAAATTTTATAATATCTATATTACAAAGGGCATAATATTGTAATCACAAAAGATAGAAATTAAATTAACAAAACAATCTCCATCATAGTGACAACTTCTGTTTACTTGTACTTATGTGACTGACTTTTGATAAAATCTGACCTTAAATGCTAAAAGTTTCAGTACTTTACTTTAAGTAGAACTTTTAATAATTACCAAAATTATCACGTTTTAAATGTAGAAGCGGCGGTAATAAGGAAAAAAGTGACGTCAGCCAGCGTACAAAGAAAAATACGCGTCTTTAATAATACAAGTATATATTTTGTGTTTGAAGTCCACTATTATTTGGAAGTAGGCAGTGTAGTAGTGAATATATTATATGTGAAACAGATTTCGTAAGCCTTGTATTGCGACCACATAATTTTTTGCAACATTGCATTTAATACTAGATAGAAGAGGTAAAAGTATCGATGCTTGCCGTTTACAGGCGACAATATAACTATACTGTACTCAACAGAAAGTAATCAAAACGTTAATTTTGGGCTACTTCCATGATCTATGGAATATTGAAGTCTAACGTTTCACAGCGTTAGCGCTTTTGTTACCATGGTAGATATGGGCACGACTATGTATTACCAACTTCATTCTCGAATTTAGCTATGACTTATTGTCCTCCTGTTACGCTGTAATCAGAAGAACAAAAGGGCCATATGGGGAGGGAAAGAACATTTGAGGTTCGAATAAAAACCACCACGGTTGGAAGGAAATATCCCATCCAATTTACCGAAGAACAAGGGATTGTAAACGCAGGAATATCCTGTCGCCTCGAAAAAAAAAAAGAAAATGCGGTAACCCGCAAAGATTGCGGGTGGTGGTGGTCGGGCAAGCTAACAGCAATTCAAAGCGTCATGTTCGCAGCTATTGGCAGCATTGGAAACATGTCCTTTTAATGTAATGCACGCACATTCAGTGTTGCCAACTTGGTGAATTTTCCACTAAATCTGGTGTATTGAAAGTACGCCTGGTGTACATAAATCATATTCTAGTGGCTAGTGAAAAATTTAGTGGATTTTCTTTAATTTTAGTAATAAATCTAGTGAATTCATTGAACACGAAGACCAAATTACACCAAAGTATAGGAAAACCTAGTAGCGCCAGTCTCGCAAATATAAATTTCAGTCGCCATTTTATTTTGTACCGTATAATATATGTTATGTAAGTCTACCATTCCTATTCTATGATATGAAATTTAGATAAGTCTTTTGTAATTTAAAAAACACACAGGCGATATATTTAAATTCACTTATTCTATTAACACAATTACGGTATTTAAAATCTATTAAAAATGCTTATTAATTAAATCACTTAACCACTAATGTCTTTATTTATGTAAACGATTTATTTGCACCGATATTTATATTACACGTACTAATTCACTCGCGATCCGCACTATCCAACTCGTATCGACTGACTGCCTCCTGGCCAACCCGACGCGTTATTTATAGCTGGCGCGAAACTTCCAGATTGTTCGAGACCCTTCTAGAACGTCCTTCTAGATTTCAGGAGAATATTCCCGAATCTTCGACCCGTGCGCCCTCTGTCATTCCTCGTAGGTAGTTCTTTCTTCCGCTATGCTAGCGCCATCTAGGGCGCCTATGGAACCGCCAGTTTAAAAAGTTGGCGCTCGTTACAATATATACAATATTTTTTTTTGCTTTTTCTCAAAATACTTTATAAAGTAATTCCTCTCCCAATTCTAGTGATTTTCTGGTGAAATTATAATCCCGATCTAGTGAAATATGTCTTCCGTCAATTGGCAACACTGCACACATTGCCGCTCATTGTGTGATGAGCTGTGCTGATGAGGATAGAGTAATTACAGTGGCTAAAGGGAGTGGTCTGCACTCTTAGACCATTGGAGGGTGAAACCGTGTGGCTTTGGAAAGCAAATGTATCATGAACTCGGGGATATGCCCGACTTTTGTTCCAGATAAAAATATTTTCAAGTGATTAAGGGTGAGTAATCGACGCTTCAAAACTAACTTCCCGCAGAGAAGTAGTTGTTGAAGCAGACTCATCTTTACAGAAATAAAAAAAGAAATGCAAACTATGTAAAGCTCCAGCACGAAAAAACTGTATTAGTTACGCTTGTTACGAGATTTGAAAGTTCATGTGGCACTAACGCAGGAATTATGCCTCACAAATAACGAAGTAGTAGGTTTAACTCCACAAGTTAAGGTATTGTACAATCTAAGGCCAGTAAGGCTAAAAGCATGCACAGTACGTAATTTGGAGGTACACTAATTCCGGTGCTTTCCACTGATGAGGTTCCTACAAGTATCATTACAGCCAAGATGGTGTGAAGGCTGGATAATCTGCTTTAGTCACCTATATATTTTATCTTTTAGAGGGCCAATATGGGCAAGTAATCCATTTTCATTATAAAATTCCAAAGAGAGAGAGAGAGAGGTTTGACGTAACACTATGTGTTTGGGCGATGGAATAGACAGTACGTGGACAGCCCAAGTCGAACTACTGCTGGAATGTATGTGAACTTCATAATTTCTTTAATTTGAAGTTTTGAGTGTAGATTAGTGAAAAATAGACATGCGATTGATGCTTGTTACTTGTATTATAAGAAACATTAAAAGAATAAGAAAATTTAAACTTTAATGTCGTTTGTGTGCAGAGAAATTCAATAATTAAATTTCAAGTAGTTCTTATGCCACTTCACTATAAAACTAACACTATAGAACGAAATTTTTGAAAAGTGTTTCTTCAATGAAACGAGAACGTTATTGCTTTAAGTCGCTGTAAAATCATCAGAAGATGGAAAGTAGGGCAGGCTACTTAAAGTTGTTACACATAAAACATGTTTCGCAAGAAAATATATTAAGAAAACACCAAATGCTAAACATTTGGAATGTTTCAACGAAGGAGTTAGTAAAGATCTCCATAGATAACGCACGTATGAAGCAGTGTTGGGCAAGATAGGAAAAGTGAATAAATTTCCACGGCGACTAGATACACTAGCGTTTATTCGCGTCACGAGCGGCGAGTAGCGTTGGCTAGATTTGTTTAATCGCTGTAGAAATTTATTTACTTCTTTTACCTTGCCCAACACAGCATGAAGTTTGGGTTTTGCAGATTGCTTCTTAGAAGTAATTGCACAAGAAAAATACATTCTAGGGAAACTTAAAAAATATTCAACAAATTCCAGGCACGAAAATTTAAGAAAATTATCAGAAGAATTTGTTATTGAAAAATTTGTGGGTAATGGTTTTAATGCTAATCAATAGATAAATGTTTTTGAAAGAGGTTGAGATTTTTAGACTGTTTTAAGAAAACTCATCCATCCTCATTAAACTAACACAAAACTAAGAATGGATAGAGCAATAAAAAAATATCAAATGTATGCAAACAAAGGGGTGCAACTAGAAGAAATAGAAAGACGTTGTAGACCGGTAATCTGAGGTGTTACTGTTATGCAAAAAACAATGTGTAATCCAGGCATGCCAAACGATACAGGCCTCCTGCTCGGTTGCGCTGTCGTGACTTAGAACTTGGACAGGCTAGAACGACGACAGTTATACCGCACATATGATACGGGTATGGGGCATCAAGATGGAAAAACCTCCCTAAAGAATCCCAAAGGCCAGGTGAAACAGCTTGTGCAAGGCCTTTTGGCCAACGGCCAAGTGGAAAAAATCCTGGTCAGTAATAAGCGAATTCGGGATACCAGCCGCTCTTTGATTTCAACTTGCTTTGCCACAACATTACCCTGGTATACCAACTCTCTCCTGGTGGATATTCATTTCTCTCATGGGAGCAATGTAGACATGAAAAGGGAAAAAGGGCAGGCAAATGCAACGGTCAGCAAGGTTATTGTAGCGGACTCTGAAGACAACAGTAGCGGACAGCTCGCTTCGACTGTAGACTTTCACTATGGTGACTCAACATATGATAAAAGCGCTGAGAAATTGACCGAGGGTATGCAAGACATAGGGTTCGGGACCAATATATTTTTGAACGCTCAATGTCAAAAGGCGACGAAATCCAGAAACATAATTGCAGGTACATACATACATAAACCGCGAAAGAATCATATAACGTCAAATCACAGGCACAAAAGAAGTTCGACCAACGAGAACCGAGGGAATGAAGAGACTACGATCCGAGTCAAACATGTGGTCTGTGATTTCCCAATGAGTATCAGGAGCCTCTACAATTCTTTGGAACGACGTTTGACACAAGGATCCTCGGGGTAACCTGTGCAAATCGCGGCATATCCGAATAACTGGAAAGAAAAACGGTGGCACCATTCGAGTTGCTTGGAGTGCGAGAAGTCACGTTGAGAGTTGTGGACTCATCTCAGCTTCCGGTAAAACTAAAAGTGCCTGCGTTTGTTCCCGAAATCACAAACAGTGGAGAAACTAGAAGTCAAGGAATGCTTCAGAAGGCAATTTTCGGGCTTGAAAGCAGAAGGCTGGCTCTAAGGCTAAATAGGCTAAATACCTTGTGACCTACTCAATCAACAATCAGTTTTACAGAGTCCTGGAAAGAAACCAAAATTTTATAAGCTGGAAAACTAACCTTCCGGGCAATTAAGCATATAGCTAAACAAAAAGGTTCTGTAAGTGCTTCTTCTAGGAGTATTAACTTTCACTCCTACATCACTTCAGCGTGATTCCTCGTTGTTCACTTTTTCCGAAATAATAGCATCTTCGTCGACTATGCAATATACTTGAAATTATAGTTTACAAAAAAAATGTATGTGTTACAGTTTCTACAGATATTTACAAAACGTCAAAAATCTAATTTTTTTTGAGGGACTGTACCTCGAAATCGGGAAATGGACCGCTAAAAAGGATTGCGTGGTTCTTATACCATGACATCCTTTAAGTCTCTAGAATTTCATCAAAAGTTTCTCCCACGATAAATATGAATAATATCGTACTTTTATGTAATTGAAGTATTATGTACAGTATTATTAAAACTTTATCTCTATTTATTCATACAGTATCCCACAGGTACGTGAATTCTCTTACTAATAGCAACAACATTAGTACCCGAATATTTGTCCACAATAGATTGATAATTTGAGGTTATGAAAACAAAATTTAAATCTCCTGTAAGTATGGTACTGACTGTCGCCAAAATGTCCTCTACTCCAATTTGCATATTTACAATGCCCAGTTTCCAAGATATCGTGCGTACGAGACTCTTGTACATCAATTATGATCAATTTTGTACGATAAAGAAAACATTTAAGTGCAGGCAAAAGAGATTTTATTTAATAAAAAAATTTCGAAATGTGAAACTGTGTAAAAACAGCATAAATAAGGATATTATAATCTCGGGTCAGTTAAATGAGTTGGCTTAACAAATAACAAATACGTTCTTAGATTCATTGCGTCTTTGGATTGATGTATGGGATGTAGAGTAGGTAAAGTAACAGAAAACTACTGTTCGATTCTTTCAATCAATCCTTTAATTGTAAAAACACATGCTACTAGTTTCGGCCTAGGCCATCATCAGGCATGTTTTGTTTGTTCTGTTAAATAAAATCCAAAGGTGAAAATTGTCAAAAATTGTGTTTTATATTTAATAAAATGTATTTTATATATAACTTGGAAAATTTATAGAAGTTGTCCAGCCCAGGATCCACTCCCCTTTCTTTAGTCTGCAAAAAGAAAGGTCACACCTCAAGGGTCTGTTCTCAAGGAAAATTAAGAAAAGGTCACCGGAAAGTAAACCAAGTCGAGGAGTTCAGTTCAGAAGATAATGTTGACACTGAAATTGAAGAAGTCAGTCACTGTTAATCAACGCGGTCAGTGATATAGATAATCAACCAAACGAGGTATGCAGTGTTAAAATAGAAGTAAGTAGGTAAGAATATTGAAATTAAAGTGAAAGCCGATGCAGGTATAATGTTCACTGAAAACTATTTAGATGCGCCCTGAAGAAGAATATGTTAATTTTGCAGTAAAATTGTAGAAAATGTTGTACCTATTACTAATTTCAAGGATAATAAGATAATAAGATAAGATAAGAGTTAATATTAATTTAATAGTTAAATCAGAAAAAATCTTTTCCAATCGGTCGGTAGTTAAAAGGAAACTCTTATCATAAAACTTGCATATCTGATATAAAAAAAAAACTAAAGCAAATTGTGTTTTGAAGAGCATAGCAACCCATTTAAATTGTATTCTCCAAAAAGACAACTTTCTATATCTGTATCTTTAAGGGCTGGTTTATCAATGGTTAAAAGTGACAGTAATTAACTGTTAATTAGAGATCACTGTTAGGGGAAGAAGCGGTTGGGTTTATCAAGTACATCTGCCATTAATCGTTCTTATTGGTCGACCTTAATATATTTAGTGACGTCATCTTTCGATTTATATAGAAGAAATATTTTTTAGCAGCGATTTAAAGGATGCAGCATAAAATTTGTAATATTGTAATTTTTATATATCGATTGTAGGTTAAACATGAGTTACTATAACTAACAGCCTGCGCTAACTATGGATGGATAACCGCTTTCCTGTTTTGCATTGATAAACCGGCTCTAAACATACTAACTACATGGTGACACTTGTTTATTTTATTTATTTTGCTCTCCTGATAAATAATAATTTCTTAATAAAATGTTTTAAACTTATTTCTTGTTTTTGCTCAATTATTTTACATAAATTAGTTGTATTATATCATATTATCGTCAGCAGATTATATCTTTATTGTCTTGTTTCACGAAAGGAATTATTGTCAACCATAATGTGTTTAATAGGTTCTATGTTATATTATTACAAAAATATTGAGCAGTACATACCGTGTGTCACATAAAATATTTTACGACGCATACGTATTTTTCGTCAAATATTTATCACTTATTGCTCATAAAGTGAAAGAGTGCTAATAATAAAAGTTTAAGAAAACGCCCCGAAGAATTCGTTGATATAGAAATACCGTTTCAACTTGTATTCAATTTCATCAATTTTCATTTGCTTTCACGTTCAACTCCTGGAAATTTCATTAAACTCTCTGTGCTTTTTTTTATACCTTTACCTCAGTTGTAAACCGCAATCAGCGAACAACATAAACATTCTATGTAATTGTTAGGACTAAGTTTGTAAGTACAGTTCGTTAATTTGTTTTGAGATCACCGTACCGGACAGTACCTTGGTACAATTAATACAGCTTCATCAATTTAAAGTAGAGGGTTTTGCTTGCGCTGATAACTTACGTTTCCATTTGCTCTCCAGTAGCTTACTTTAATTAAATTATTACGTTCTGAAGTGTGGTGACAAATAACTTTAAACCTTAATGCAAATTTAGTTGTTGTTTGTAATACAATTAATTTGTTAAAACAGTATTACGCAAAATTCCAATGGATTATTTGCTATAGTAATTCGTCGCCCATAGTTTTTAACCCTGCGCCACTGACGTCTCATCTAGTGACCCTGTGAATCTGTTATTCTTGTAATGAACAAAATTTAACTTTACTAATTGTACAAAATTTGACTAGAAATAAATATTTGTACATGCATTGAACCTAACTACTTACCTATCTATTGAAATTGCTACTAAATTAAAGATGGAGGACGTAGAACAAGTTACATCCATTGCTATGTAGAAGTCGCATACAAAACCAGGAAGCGCCCAAGTACCATTTACCTGAAAAAAAAAATATTTTAAATACGTGAATTTACTTATGCACGCATAAATATATCATGCCTTGCATTCCTTTGGACAAATTACAGTGACAAAACTCTTTAAGTTAGTAATTTCGATAGAGAGATTCTAATATTTTCTTTTCTGATAACTTTCCTTTAATTGCTGGCACGTTTTTGTCAACTTCGTAACTGTCGGTATCATATGGCACAGATTACTGTGTTTCATCCCATCTTGCGTACGAACGATTTAACCGAAGTTTTCGGAGTCTGCAGTTAAGTTTCTTGACCCAACTAATTACTACTTGAGACAAGGGATGGGATCTTACACACACGTGCGGGTTTACCAGGTTTCATGTTATTTCAAACGTTTCTGTTTATCCCAATATGACAACAATAATGGGCAATAATATTTTACTACTATCATATTATATACGTTAATAATAATATACATGTACATTCTGTTGTGAGTTAATGAACTTTCGATTTTTATTTTCATAGTAACTAATTTAAAGAAAAATCTAGAAAGAAATTTATTATTAGATATTTATTATATTTAATATTATCTTAGCTTTTTACACTGCAAACTATGACAATATGACAAATATTGTTAGGTATATTTGAGGTATATTAGTAATCAGAACGGTCTTATGTAAATAGAAACAGTTACGTACTAATATGTAGATTAAGAAATTAGTTTTATAGGACATTTGATGGGAATCACAATTCCCAATTTTGCGAATGTAAATCCCTGCGCAACCCGAAAAGGAGGCAGTATCTTTGTCGTATACCGCAAAGGATATGTTATCATCATCATATACAAGTGTCCATACCATCGTGGATTACGAGGGGATTGCATTTTATTTAAAGTGTAAGAATGTAAAAACAACAATATGTTGCTATTGCAATTACACTTCCCCGAATATTGAATTTTTGTTTGTGATGATTGAAATGATAGATCTAATGTGTCGGACAGGAAAATCATCGATGAATTCATTTCGATGTGTAACATATATATGCAGCAAGCCGAAAAGCGCTCGGATCCGTCGATTTCTGAACTGAGGGGGAACAATTTGTCTGCTTTTTTCATACCCGTAACTTCAACCCCCTGACGGGGGCAAACCTAACCCCTTGATTTGGTGAGGGATGTTGCGATACCTCATTTCCAAGATCTCATGGAGTACCCTAAAATTTCGCGTCAACATTTTTATCTATAACGAAATGGCGGCTACAAAAGTGATAGGGACGCAGTGATAGAGAAATGTGGAAAAAATGTTTACTTAATAACCAACAAAAAATTACTTACTTTGGATGCGTTCCTGTACATTACGGAACATTCCGGAAGTAATTTGACGACATTCATTACTGATGGGTTGCTACGAAGCAAATTGCTATTTTGATTTTTAATTTTTTGATAATTTATTAATTTGGAGCATCTTGTAATTTCAGTACTTATGTAATAAAAAAAACACATTATTTTCATGTGATTATTGGCAGTAGAAGACTTATACGAAAGCAATTGTTTGCACATATTATAATATGTGCAAATTATAATTATAATATAATACTGGAATATAACCCGGGATGCAAACGTCAAAAATTCAACAAATTGCAAATATCTCGAAAACGGCTGGGTTTAATGATAGGTAACCCTGATGTAAGCTAGTTGCAAATGACTCGGTAAATTCATTAGACCGATGAAAATTGCACTAATCCATTTAAAATAGGGAAGTTGATATCAACACTTTGTATGCCAAAAGTGTTATAAAGTTGAAAATATTTTCCTTAAATAGATCACAGCGAGCTACGACTATACTGCAAGATTCATAATCAAATTCCTACTAGAAGTTCAAAAATATCTAATGACCCAGTTCGGTGGGACACTCTGTATAATAATACGAACACTAAACTGCTTATTACGAAAATGCCCACACGACCATGCTATTTGACGGGACTGATAAGAACAATTATCCTCGTAGTAAATTCCACATTGCCTCTTTCACTATTATAGCTGTCATTTTATTATCGCTGAAAATTTTGACGCGAAATTTTAGGATTAGATAGTATTCGATGGGATATTGAAAATGAGGTATCGCAACGCACTTCACCATTCAAAATATGGGCGTTGTGCTTGCCCCCGTCAGGAGGTTGAAATCGCCGGGATGAAAAAAGCAGACAAATTGTTCCCCCTCGAATCAGAAATCGTGCAGCGCTTTTTCAGATTTTTATTTTAAAGCCACAAAATCCGGTTGTAAAGTTTTCGTTGGCCCACGTTGTATACTGCAATACAGTTTACCTACTTTTTATGTACATATTGTTAGCTCCTAGCAAAGATGATGGTACTATGACCTTAATTCCAAAGTTACGACGTCTTACTAGCTATTGAAACTAGAAGTACAGTACGTACTGCTGTGGTTTTGGACTCCGTGAGCCATACAACCCTTTTATCGCGGAGATGTATTTTCAATTTACCGAGAATTTTCTCAATTTTGTTTTGTTTTGTATAAGGTTAGTTTAAGAGTTTATTGTATGATTTTAATTATGTAGTGTAAAGATTTTTTTTATTTAATCCAGTCATTCAAATGTCTATTGTTCGCTTGTGCTGATTTTATGCGTGTTCTATTTAATATTGTCATTGTAATGTTCTACGTTTGCATTGTACGAAACTTGAGAGAGGGATTTTTGTAGGAAAAAGAATCGTAGGGTTTGGTTATAGATTTCCTTGTTCGACTATTGATGTAAGTAGACGTATTTCTTAAATAATTGTTGCCATTTTTTATTCATATTGTATTGAAATTAACATTTTAATTTAACATTTTTCTTTATTATAGTCAATCAAGGAATTTTTATTGTAATAATAGTTAATGTATTAAAGTAAGTTATAAGATCAATTATTATTTTTTTTTGTTTAGGAAGATTTATTTTGGTTCTCTCTCTCACTTATATTTTATAAGAGTTAATTTTTCTGTTAATCTTTTTTGCTGTATCATTTCTAATTTTTCTATCACCTCGTTTGGGTGAGTAGAAGCATTTTTCTATCATTTAGCTTTTTCATTGTTAGTAAATTTCTAACTTTTGTCCACGCTTAGATTATTTTAATTTGTGAAACCACATGGATAGAAATTCAAAGGTTTTGTGTTTTGAATAATCTTCCTCAACAAATAAAACCTTTCGTTTTTTTTTGTTTTGCATAGGAAATAGCATTGTCCTATTTTAAATTAGAGTCTAGCGCAGTTTTTATTTTAGGCCAGAACCTTTAGTTCAGGGTTTTTTTCTGTACAATTGTATTTTAAGCCCGTTTTGTTGAAATAAATTTATTGTTTAATGGCGTCAATGTGTTAAAAATTCTGTTCTTTTATTTTATATTAAACTTTTACAATTTTTCGTGTAATTAAGAAAGTCTGATTAGATTAAAGTTTTAATTCGCGAGGGTAACTATGAGATTAATAGTCTTTTGTTCTATTTAAAATCTTTTCCGTTGAGCTAGCTAATATTTCTTTTTCTTTTTCATTTTAAAATGATTTTAACATTTGTATTTATTTCAATTAATACACGGACATCTTTCGAACGTCACGTATTTGAACTGCACGTTTATTTGAAGTACGTATACCGTAAGGATACTGTTCATTAACGTGAAATCCGTATGCAAGAGTTTAGTTTTTAAGCGAACGTTTAGGTCTCTAAGTACAGTGCATTTCATACTGTCCGAACGCCGAACGTTATTCACGTACCGTACGGGTATTACAAGATACGTGTAGTCCATCTTTGAACTCACGTGAGGTTCGATGGTCGTGCTTTATCGCGTGAATTATAAGGCGTCCGAACGTTCGGGTGCACGAGTAGTTCGATTCACGTCTCAAAACCGTGGCTCTAATTGAAACCATGCAAGGTATCTAGAATGTAAGTAACTACAATTAACTATCATGCTACTCGCATCCTTAAACTTTAAAAGAATCACCCTAGCGATATAAACTGGTGATGAGCTTCGACCTAGCTATTATTACCACTAATTTCTATAGATCAATAAATGTAAATAAACTTTAATTTTCATAACACAGCGTATATGAACACTATAAATTTATCACATGAAGTTTAAAAGCACTCATTTATAAGTGCTTTAACGTTTTCCGCAAATGAAGGCGGATGGAATTTTTTACTACTTACCGCTACACTACTAGATTCTCAAAGGTCGGCAATATCGACCCTGGGGAAATTAATTTCTACGACGTCGCGGTAATAATACCAATATCGGGATACGATACTACAATGAGTTGATGGTAATATCAAGTTAAACGCGGTTAATCTTCGACGCTATTGGAAGCTGGGATATTCCGTAGAATGAGTAGCAGGATCTCCTGTGAAGTGACCCTTTTCTGCAGATAGACGTCACTGTCGTCGGCGATTGCCCTGGGGCTTCAATTGTTGATGTTCGCATTGTTACTGAAATAAGATCTTGCACCATTGTCGGCCGGCAACAGGATAATATTGATTTTCTAGGTAAACGATTTTTATGAGATTTCATCTTTGCCCGTTATACTATTAACTACCGTTGATATATATATACATATATATATATATAAGACACGTGGGTTGTTGAAAATACGACAAAACAATACGTCTACATATAGAAGCAGATATTTGTAAGGCTAATGGTGCAAAATAGCTTAACTTTTACTTTAGTTGCATTATAGTTATATGTAGTGCACAAATAATCTTCTTATTTCGTTTTCTTAGGTATTTTCTGCTTCTATAAAGAGCTATAACTCTACCTTTGGTCGTCAAATCAATGTTTGGAGGGGGGGGGAGAGGGGGGGGGCACGCATCCCTTACGCATATGTAGTTTATTTCCGATAATTTTTAGTCTGCTGTCTAGCATTCTAATCACTAAAATAACATAGTTATAAAGTAATATACTATGAGGATAATGTTCTTCAGGATATTATCTAGATTCTTTTTACCTGTTTTCAATCAATTATAAACAAAAACGCGAGCTTCGGTTATTGTTTCAACTACCGCTATAAATATAATTTAGAATATATTTACTCAAGGATTATATCAGTTAATGTTATTAAAGAAAACAGTTGCAATGTACGATGTTTTTGGAAGTTTAATAACAACAGAGTGAACATATAACGTACCAAAATGACAGAATCTGAATACCAACATTTTATTGTTAAGATCTGAGTTTATTTACTGCGTAAACAACTGCAATTGTACATCTAGAAGAGGAAGCTCCTTTCCTTCCCTCCTTCCGCTATTCTCTTTCACTTTACCTTCCGCTATTGCCTCTGAAAAAGATAACTTCATTAAAATGTTCAGAATCAATTAAGCATTAAATTCTGCTAGCTTTCTGTAGTAGGTACTTAAGTTTTCTGTTGCATTCTGGTATAATCACGAAAATGATCCAGATGCATTTGGATTACTTTTTGCTCAACCATTTTTTCTTCAGGAATTCCATGATTTTAAAAAGGGGATTTTTAGTGAATCGGAACATAAAAACTGTCATAAGTATGTATTTTCCTCAAAATACATAAAATAAATTGACTATAATAAATTCAATATATGCAGACGCAATTATTTTCAACATATTATAAAAATTCTAAAAAATGTACGTGGTGCCATAAGAACACATTATTACATAAGGACACATTCTTTAAAACCATATACCTACTTGCTGTAAAATTAATTACCTGGAGAAAAACTTAGGTATTTCTTTAAATATTGTAGAATTCTTATAAAATATCCAGTAATTTAATAATAACAGAATAATAGCTCTTACTGGCTATTCTGCATTACCCTGGTCTAAGTGCAAATGTAGTTTTCTTACTTTCCTCCTATTTGTCAGGTCGCTCTCAGAGAGCTAAAATCAATGATACTATACTATTTGAAGAAACTTACTTGAAAAATATGCAGTCCGCTCCTTTATACTGTAGCCTCCGAAGCTTATCTATCTTTCTCTAAACCCCATTTCTATGCTAATGACACGTAAATATACTATTTATACTTCCCAACGAAATATTTAGATCTAACATGTACATATTGTTTAAAATTAAACTTTTCTAAAACAACAGCTTTATTGTTTGGTAAGAGGAAACTGGGCTTGAACTCAAAAAGTCTACTAATATCAATATTTCTAGATCAAATTCGACATCACTGCTTCGGCAAGAAATCTTAGACTTGAATTTGATATTGATTTTAAATTAAAAAAAACATATCATTAAAAAGAATCAAACTGCATTTCGTGGTATAAAAGTTCTCTATGCCAATGGAACATATCTCAAGACTATCATTCGAAAGTTGCTGTATGAAAGTTTAATGTTTTCCCAATTTAATTTCCGCGACGCTATGCTCGGACCTTGTCTAGACAATGTTACTGCTAGGCGAATAGAACAAGTACTAAATGCTTGCTTTCGATCTATCCATGGAATCTGCAAATATGATAGAATTTGAACATATTTGCATATCATAAAATAAACAAATTTAAGTCTTCAGTCTAATTATTTAAAACCTTGTGCTCTCCTAAAGGGTAATTATTTAAATATTTTAAAAATAAAATATGCATGAACACTTATCCACTGAGTGAATTAATGAAATTTCTATTTATAGACAATCTGAGTACGTGAACAGATTTGTTTTATTTACTTCATATAATCGAGAATCTACTGTAAATCGGTCAGTTATCAGTTATATTTGCACTAATGCAATAGAACGACTTTAGTTATCTCCAAGCATTCGCCAAGGAGTAAGAGCAAACTTTACTCTGGGAGCAGGAACCGGGAAGAAGACCCAGACCTTGTTACTGATAGCCAGCAAATTATTATTATCCTTTTGAATTTGAAAGAGGTAGCCTATACACCTAAATTCTGACAGCTGTGCCGTCTTCGGATAGCTGCTCCGTTTTTTACACGTTATGAATATGAAATTGGAACAGAATAGACCAGCATAATGATCTAAAAACAAATAAAACACCAGCAGCACCTATTCTAATAAACAATACCACCGCATTCAGATTACGAATCACTAACTCTCCCAATCATACATAAATTTGATTTAAAATTGCGGTCACCTATTATTAATCCCGCCTGATACGAAAAATTAACTCCCATTTCCCTAAAAAGTGTAACATTACCGATAAATTTCCTAGCCCACCTCCCATTTAAAGTAATATCCCCCTTACCCTGCCCTACGCTTTTTTAACTACACTAGCCAAAATTAATTTATAACTAACTATCGCGTTATCCTCCCTAAACATCGCTTCTGTCGCTAATTGATCTCACTACCGATTATATCATCAGCATGAACCCTAGTGCAAAAGTCACGCAACGTATTCCAAGTATCTAAGAACAAATCAGTCGGATTTTCTAAATTCCCTAATCCTTCTAATGCAGATAAATTATCAGTTGTCACGTAAAATTCCCACTCTCGCCTAATATGAGGTACTACCTGATTTTAAGGCACTACCTGATTTACTACAACTAATTCTGCCTGAAAATTATTGTAATGATCCCCTAATTTAAACTTTTGATTATATGGTAGTTCAGTAGCATACTTTTTAACTTGTATTATCTTTTGGTTGTACCAGCCTCACCCTTCGACCCATTCGTAAAAATTTCTAAACCCTTTCCAAAGTACCTATAAATTTGGTGGTATAAATAATACTTTTTAATGCCTCGGGATCAATTCGTCACCTATATCTAGTCGCCTTTTTAAATAGCTCGGTTCTAGTCTAATTGCTGTTGCCGTAATTAAACCCTTAAACCCTATTTTATTCGCGTCCCTACGAAATTTAAGTTCCCTTAAACAGAAATCTACTGGTAATACATATATTAGAAATAACGCACGTCGCACCCGCCGAAACAGAAGAGTACCCGTTCGCAGCTGTTATTGCTACCCCATTGATTTTTTGTTCCTTTAGTTTCATACGCGTCCGCTCATATCGCCCCTGCCCATAACCGCCCCTGCGTACAACATTTCGAGTTATATAGCGCCCCTGTAAATAATATCGGCCGCGTTACGCATTAATTCTCACGTGACTCTAGCCGATGCTCTAATTTTTTATTTTCATTACCATATCTTTCGTCGTAACATATTGAATATGCGTTTTAAAATTTATTCATTTATTTATTAATCGAATAGTGACAAACTAGAAAATACATGTGAACATTGTAATATATCATTCTAGGTGTCGGTGTCTCAAATAAGAAAAACTCCATGGTGCAGCCGTTTTCCTGTGGTGGTTGGAGCGGTGCAGCTCGCGATTGCCACGCGCCGCTAAATTTTGTTTCCACTTCCCTAGGGATTAATGATGAACACTCTCAGTCGTGGTGGAATTAATGGGTTCGTGTGTCCTCGGGATCCGCAGCAAGCCGAGAATCACCAGCGAGTTTCTTCAGATGTTGAGGATTTATTTTCTTTATGTGTTTTAGATTGTTTTGAAGCGACTGTGGTACGCCCTCCATGCATCCGACAGTCACCGAGATGAAAGTGACGACGTATTCACCATAGGTACGTTTAAATTCGAGCATTAAATCACGATATTTGTCAATTTTCTCTGTCTCTTTTTCTCTTGTTTTTGTTTCATTCGGACACATTTCTGCTACCTACATATAAATAAAAAATAAATAAAACATCTACTAAATTTCTGGGTTTAACTATTGATGCCAGGCTTAGCTGGAACGAACACTGTATTGACTTAATTAAAAAAATTAATGTTTCATGCTTCCAAGTTCGGAAATTAAAATCTTTCTTACCACATAATTTTCTAATACAACATTACCATGCCCAGATTCACTCTAGGTTATCGTATGGCATCGTCTTCTGGGGCGCTTGTGGAAGCACGCACAGTGTATTTGTGGCGCAAAAGCGTGTCATACGCTGTCTGGCGGGCATTAGAAGTACCGACTCTTGTAGACCTTTTTTTATTAAATACGGAATTTTGCCTCTTCCTAGTATTTACATACTTGAATTACTATTATATGTATATAATAATCAACATTTGTGTATGAGGGGCGGGGACATTCATTACCATAACACGCGGGGTCGCGACGATTTCAGGGCTCCGTTTAGCCGGTGTATAGCGACTGGTAGAGCGCCGCTGTCGGTAGACTCTTTAATAGTATTCCTCCTCGCTTCAGAGACTGTCCGAACGCGAAAATTTTTAAGAAAAACTTAAAGTGCTTTTTATTGGAGCACTGCGTATACTCTGTCCAAGAATTTCGAGCCGCGATCGAGGGCGTTTGATGGTCAGCTCTATTCTTATATCTGTTACGCCTCGTACAGCACCCTTCCGATATTTGCAACTTTGTTTTAGTTATTAGTATGTGTATATGTATGTGTCCGTTTATATTACTTTAATTAATTTTACATTATTATGTATTTACATATTATATTATATATTGACGTTCTCATACACTGATGTATACAATGAGGAAATAAATCTATCTATCTATCTGTCTATCATATCGTGTGTTTCGCGGTTCAATACCACCATGTCCGATTTGTAGGCTTGGATTAAATTGTGGTTTGGAATGGGAAATTACAAAAAAAATTACATTTCCTATTTTCAACTGTCGAAGGAGCTGTGTTTTCGTAATAGAGTAGAGTTCTTTAACATCTATATAGGCATATATATCTGAGGCATATCATGGCGTGAAATGTATAGGTTAGAAACGCATGCCGCGCAACAAGTGCATCACAATTTCCTCCGCATCCCCACATAATCTGCATGCACTGTTCATCAGATTTTGTTTTAGCACGTTTTAATACGCAAGAGTGTGAAAAATGCAATCCTGGCTGGCTACTATATAACCCTCCGTTTCAGACCGTAGCGATGAAGGGCCCAGAAACGCTGGATAGCTGATGTTCCTCAACGTGTCTACGTATGTTCTATCAAGGGTTTTTTCTTTCTTGTGTACTTTCTTAAGGACTAGGTGAACTTAGTTCCCTGGTTTGACTTGCTTCCTCCATCAGAAAGGCGGTACTCAAATGCAATTCTTCACATACTTTTCTAGCGGTATTAGGTACTATTATCATTATTACAAAGAGTTGTTTTTGTATTATATACATATTTAGTATATAATACAAAACAACAGAAAATATACCAGCAATAATAATGTCTAATATTGTAAAATGCATATCCAGGCGTCCTATTTGCTAAAACACTAGCCTGGAAAAGATTACTTACAGGACAAAGTTATCCTCGTGAACTGGCCGCAAGATACATATATGGAAAATCTTGACGATTATTTCCAAAGCTAGTCCACTGGCTTTATGTGATGGTAGTACATCCGACCACAATCGATGGATCTATAACTTCGTTGCAGAATGCGCAACAAGCTAGAGCCACAGTAAAACCTATATCCATAAAAACTATTGTAAGTACGGCAATCATGGGAGCCATGCCTTCCTTCCAATCATTGCTAATAGAAACTCCTCTGGATACTACTTTTGCACATTGAAAGGGAGGTCACATAACTATATTTCACCTTTGTATACTCATTTGGTACGGCCAAATTATTTTCGTCGGTATGATGTAAATGGTATCGAAAATGGTGTGTACTTCGCCACTACCTTTCCAAATAGAGAAGAATGAAAATGCAACAAAAAAAAAATACTGCCGTAGGCAGGCTGATTTACGGACGGTTGGAAGAGCAATGTGTGAGCGCAGGAATTCTTTGTCACTTTCCAAGAGTCAGAAAATATTGCAAACTTGATTTTTCAGACGAAAATTTGTGCTATTGGAATGTAATAGCGCACTCACATTCCAATAAAGATTTTGAATAGAAATACCACACACAAATCACTAAAAGTTTTTAGTGACCATTAAGCTGTACTAAAAGCACTGCAAGCGCGTAAATGCAACTTAATATACATTGCACTTTAAATATGTTGGGAGCGCCTAATAATCTGACCCTAATATGGGTACCTGAGCATTCGCTCAGCATTTTTTAGGTCACATTTACTTCGTTTTTTTTTTTATGATATCCTATTCGTATCTCTAATGTAAGCATTTTTTTTTTTGGTTCTATATAAATAAGCTCTTGCCCTTTCTCTTGTAAAAGGAGGACAAGAGAACATACAATCTCAAAACGAGGACAAAACAAACCCTAGCCTGAAGCTACCATTGGCATAGCGCCTATGGTAACTAAACGGCAAATCACTTTTTGCGTAAAAGGCATGTTGCTCTTTTGGGAAGATTGATCTTTCTGCACAAGACCTGAAAATAATCTTATGCAAAGTGATTCTGAGGTACTTTAAGGGCCTGATCTTGTTGGGTGAACTTTAGGATGACATCGGCTTTACAATATACTCTAGTGGACGCTACGATTAATCGATTATGCGAATACTAGCCCTTCGAAATCCCACCATAAACAAACGATAGACAAATCATTAAAAGTGTTTTAGCAAATCACTGAAGCGTAAACAAAATTTAGATAACTCAAGCCTCTACTAAAAGGTCAGTGAATTTATCGCGCATTTGATTTAATTATTATATATTCTAAAGAATCAGTGCAGTGTAAGTTATTTAATATAATTATCAATAAGATTCCATACATATTCAAAGATTTTTATTATCATATATGTATCTCATCAATGTAACTCTACAGAATATTGTGGTATTACTTCTTATAATTATGGTTGCCAAACTGTTAGAATTATACCAACCAATTTTTTTATTTAATTTTCAAAACCATATATTCGTGTAAACTTTTCAATTCAGGAGGCATACAGTTCAGGCAACAACTTAGCAGTCGTTCGGTTCCTAATTTACTATAACTGCTATTGTTTCACATGATCGTGTTTGACTTTCAGTTTTTTTGTCAAAATAATGTCGTATTATAATATTGTATTTAAACAAGTTGGGTACAGTCAATATATTTCTAGTTTATAGATATCTCTGGTGTTACTAGTTTTGTAAAAATATGTTGATCTCTTATTTTACATAACCTGGATAAAATTTATGTAGACATCCGTAGCTATACCCCATGTTGAAATTATTGACTTTGCTAGTGAGAAACCGCTTTAAATACGATTGACAAATGGTGTAAACAGGAGCGACTATCAGTTAATGCCCAAAAAACGCAAGTTGTCACGTTCACAAGAAAACAAACGTTAGAAGGCATACAGCCACTAGTAATAGGAGGCGAAAGGATTCCATCAAAGAGACGAAATACCTGGGGGTACGGTTTTATCAAAGAGATACATGGAACTCACATATCCAGAAAACAACCAGCAAAGCCACTATCGCAATTGGGGACTTAGCCCCAAGATGACTCTCTAGTTATACACAAGGCTAATTGGACCCATGATAACGTACGAAGCTGTATGTTGTACGTTGTACCTGCCAAAGGCGCGGCAGGTGGGGGCGGTCAAAACGTTGGGTGGTGTGCAGAGGCTGGCGTGTCTGTGCGTCACGGGGGCGATGAGATCGGCCCCTACCAAACATTGGAAGTTAGAAATTATACAAATAATATTTTACTGTACATTCCTGAAGAATGCAACAACGATAGTAGCTGACCAGCGTGGTTATTTAATTTTACTTGCAATGAACCAAAACTCTCACAAAAATAAAATACAAAAGAAAATTGAAGAAGGTTCCTAAATATGGCCATAATATTTAAAACGATGAGCTAGTTATTAAGCATCATAGAAAGAGAAAGAAGATATAAATCAGGAACAAATTGTTCAAACTTCTCAAAAATGTCCGATCAGCGTATTACATCTTTCAGGATACATTAGAAGTTTAATACTTCTTTTTCTTTATCTTGCTTTAATTTTAAACTATTTAATAAAGGGGTGGAAATATTAACAGGTAAATTCATTAGCGTATAACAATTATGGCTTTCTAATTTCATACAGTTGATATGAATGTTCTAGAATTAAATAAAATTCATTAATACTTGGTAAACTGCTAATGATGTAAAAACTAAACAAAGCAAAAATAGATAATGAGTCTAATATTTGACATATTTAAACAATTTTATACAAAAGCCCTAACATTTCAAGAATTATCAAGAATAAGCATACCGAATCCTTATACTAGTCGAAGTAGAATTTTAAGCTTCATTTAATACTGGAGTAGAAAATATCATGTTCTGTTTGAGAAAAAAACTTTTTCAGTTTAAACATATTCATATTGAAGAACTTTGATATTGAAGTGTATTTGAGCACTCGGTACGTGATTTGCTGACTATTATTATACTGAATTCTTACGTTTTTATGCTTACATTGACATTGGTAGCAGAACCAAATGTCTAATACACTGAAATACATAATTCAAGTTATTCGAAGTGTCAAAATGCAACAAAATTTCTAATATCTCAACAGCAATTGAGTGTACAGCAGTAGAAAACCCTAACGTAAATTGGTTGGTCAAATAACAATTTCACTATTTCAATCAAAATCGTTTTATTCGATTTAAAACAAAAAAAATGGATACGGCGTCCTGTATACTGAACTGCTATGAAGTTAGAAATATCCCTTTTAGATTTATAGTCATCATATCATATTCCTACTAGAAATTCGAAAATTTTTGATCAGCTAGTTTAGTGGAACATATTTTATGCGAACCTCTTCAGTCTTTTAAATACTATAGAAGATAAACGGAATCACAAGATTTTGTATTGGTCTAGCTTTAAAATTTTCACAATTAAAATATGTTGTTACTGATTCGAGCATTGTATCTTAGTTATACCTATAGAAAGAAGTCCTTTCGAGCGTCCAAAAAACCTTCCTCCTTACAACGCCTACCTAAACGTTATGCATATGGAACACGGAGCGTTCTCCACTCCTTATGTGTATACGTCTGCCTTGCATGACATACGTTCGTTGAATATTTCATGAGTCGAGACACCTTTTGTGGCGATTGTGAAAACTAGAAAACGCCGCAGGTGTTGTGCGAGTTTGAATTTCTAAAATAACAAACCAAGTGCAGACAAGATTAAACGAATCCTTGTAATTACTTAGTGAACGCGATTAATATACGAATACCAGATGTCGATGCTTTTTGATGGAAAAATAAAGCGCACACACTCGATCGAGTGCGTTTATAAATTACAAACGTGCTAGGTTTATAAAAGACTTTTACCAGAATATTTTACGTTAACAAAGGGTGATGAATGTGCAAATTAGAAAAATACCACAAAGAATATGTTTCATAAGGCTTTTTTAGACTCGTTCCTTGAAAAATTCGCCTGATAAAACTGCCCTTATCAAACTAGTTTCTTAATACACTATTTTCTAATTTGATGTTGCAATAAAGCTATAAACGCACTAGACGGAGTGTGTTTATGAATTATAAACGCAGAAGTGACACTCTACTTTTGGCGTTAAATAGGCATCTTTCTTTCCGTTTATGTATAAATATTTTAGTTCTATAACTTGAGTATGATATTTAGAAAGATCTAAGAAGAAGTAAGTAAGAACCTCTTTCTATTAAATATAGGACTCAAGTCTTCCAGGTTGACTCTGTGTGAGTACATAATAACGATAAAAGGTGAATTGAAAATCAGGTCCAAATCTCACAAGCTCTTTCTATTAATAATGAAATAATGGCGACATGTTTCAGGTGGTTAAACCACTCATCTTCTGGTGGAAGCTGAAAGCCAAAATTGGGGAAATTACAAATATTGAACATGTGTGTAAATTTTTTTTTAACTAAATTTAATTAAACAAAAGTTGAATTTTGATATTAAAATAAAAATGAACTGATAAAAAATAAAAAGTTAAATGATTAATAATGAGAAAATGATGACAATTAGAAAGGAAAAAAATAATGCTTATAGTAAATAAAACAAAAGGATTAAATCAAAGGATAATAAAATTGTTCAAAACACTGAGTGAAATTGATGAAATGGTGAAGATATGATAAAATTGTAAACAGGACACAAACACTAACTTATGAAAATTAACTGGATGAAGGCAGACAATGTACTAAATTGTAACAAATAAAGTAAATGAAAAATACTTCTTTTTTTTTTTTTTCTTAAATTTAAAAGTAAGAAACTTGTGACTTGTTGGGCAGAACTAATAAACAGTGTTAAAAAGTAAAACTGTGATCAATTTCATTTAATATTTTGAACAATTTTAGCCAATTTTATTATACTTTGACTGAATCCTTTTGTTTTATTTACTGTAAGTATTATTTTGTTTCTTTCTAATTATCATCATTTTTTCATCATTAATCATTTAATTTTTTTATTTTTTATCAGTTCATTTTTATTTTAATCTCAAAATTTAACTTTTGTTTCATTAAATTTATTTAAAAAAAAAATTACACGCATGTTCAATATTTCTAATTTCCCCTATTTTGGCTTCCAGCTTCGGCCTGAAGATGAGTGGTTTAACCATATGAAACATGTCGCCATTATTTCCATTATTAATAAAAGGAGTTTGTGAGATTTGGACCTGATTTTCAATTCACCTTTTATCGTGAATATAGGATTCAGCAATGAATCTTGCAGAAGCGTGAAATTCACTTCATTGTATTAATTTTGGATACAAAGAAATTAAAAATTCCCGAATATAATATATATTACATGAAATGACGCTAATGGATTCCATCTATCAGAGGAAGCGCATGCGCCTGGTTGCTACTTATTGTGCATCTTAATTTGACGCCTGCGCCTTACTTTGCCTCTAATTGTGTGTGCTTGTTGCAAGAAATAAGCCTTGAAAATATATAAAGGTTCATTTTGACTTTGCTTCCTTCCTTGTAAGAAGCCGCATATAACTAGAGGCAAGAAGAGGCAAAATAAGGTGCAGACGTCAAATTAAGATGCATAACGAATAGCAAGTGGCCGCATACGCTTTCTCTGACAGGTGGAATCTACTTGCGTTAATTCGTGCAACAGGCATTATATTCAGGGATTTTCTATTTTTTGTATCAAAAAAATAATGGCATGGAGTGAAATTTTGACTAATGTTAGCCGTTATTGAAGATTACCATGACATATCGATCGACTTTAACATTAGGGAGAAATATACGCATATCACTTTAGAGAATAGGGAATGAGATGGTGCTAGAATGGTAAAATACTTCAATACCACGTTTACAAGCGCCACTCGCCAGTAAAGTTATTGACATTAGTAATTAGTCACTGACATTTGCATATCACGTCATTTGCGCGGATGTTTAAATGCGCCTACTGGATTGGAGTATTTTTCCAATACTAACACCAGCTCTTTCCTTATCTTCTAAAGGGATATCCATATCTCTCTAATCTTGCCGACACAGCTATGGTTATATGGGCATTATCTGCAGGTATACTGAATCCATGGTATAGACAATCCAATGCATACCTGTGGTTGTCGCATAACCAATGTAGTATGGAAAGGGGCACCTTCTAAATCTTTATACCTACCAAGTTACAGAATATAACCATCACGCAAATGAAACTGACATACCTTCTTATAGAAACGTCATTTATTTAAATTCGTCAAGTCAATATTTTGGCAGATTACAGACGTTTTATAGTCAACAAGACCTATGTGTGGAATTAACCTTCCGACTTTTATTTGGTTTTTAGGTATAACGCCATCACAAAAAAGAACACATTTAGTAGTAAAATCCGATAGTAGCTTTTTCCCTTTATAATCACGCGGATAAACCATAAGCTAAAGCATTAAGCAAAATTTAAATGCAATAATATGAATTGTGAGAAAAATTGGCTGGAACATTTAATATACATATTATTGCATACATGAATGTTAAATCTTCCACGAAATTTTCTCACAGTTCTATATTTAGCGCGATTTAAAAAAAAAATAGTAGCGCTTTATCGCAATATAAACAAACAATAGTGCAACTCAATAAACCTGCAAAAAATAGAGACAAAATAGTATACTGAAGACATGCTAAAAGTTTCAGGATCAAGTTCTTGAAGCTTAAGCCGCTGTTTATCCTCCGGCATCAATAATTACAGTATACTAATAAGCAAAAAATATTATAAAGCAAAAAATAACACTAATTCAAGCCTAAGTAAAGAAAAAATAATGTAAAAATACCAAAAAGATCGATGAAACATTATATAAACAAGAAAAAAATAACTACTCACTAAGCAATATATTTCTTCGCAATTGTCCGGACAGAACAGATGGGCGCATATTAAGTGGTGTCTCGTTCCAAAGTGTAACAAGTAACCAGTCGTAAAAGAATTTCAAAGTGGTGAACTGGTGGCGTTAGTAAGCTATTATACCTCACATTGATGGTATGGACATCTGTTCTAAAAGAAAATTTATAGAACAACTAACTTTGTTTTTTGAAACAATTACTTTTATAGAAAATGATGGTAGCATAAAATTCTGCCCTGGCAAAGATGTTTAGCCAGCCAGCCCATTATAGTGTACGAGAGGTTATGCTAGGTTTGCGTATCCTATAGATAAATCTAAGACAAGAATCCTGCAAGCGTTGAAGCCTAGTCCTGCGAATGCTATATATGTAATATTGGTAACCGCTCATACAAAATTTGAGCCTAAAGAGCACCAAAGATTCAGTTAAAGCTCTGCGCAAGCTGACATTCAGTCTTTGCTCCCATACAAAACCTTCAAATTACTGTATCCTAATGTAATTAAATGTAAGACGCGCACTTTCAAACGAAGTTTGGTGTTCCGGAAAAGGCCCAAGTTGTGCACACAATCTGATACTATGCAAGCTTGATTATTGATTTTAATTTCAATTCACGTTTGGGCTTTTGCACGGCCAAAAACTGAAACAGAAGCTCTTTTTTGCTATTTATACTAAGACAATGTTTTTTGGATATGTTAATAAGTGACTGAGGGTCACTGTTTATATGTGAAATAGCTTCACGTGTATCCTCCCTCTATAATATAATTGCATATTATACGCGTAGGTGGTAATTACAATATTGCAAACATTTAATGATATTTGAGATGTAAATCACATAAAGTAAAGGTCCCAGAATACTGTCCTGAGGAATACAGGATAGGACAAACGAGCTGATGCTCGAAACTCGTTGAGACTTACCGGATAAATAAGAAGAAAGGACATTTACAGAATTTTGAGAAAAGCCTATATAATTTGAGATTGTAAACTAAAGAGTCTGGTTAATTGTATTAAAGGGCCTTAGAATAGTTTAACATTACCAAAACTGCAATTTGACTGTTATCGGTACTACGCAATAAATCGTCAACAATGTTTGGCGAAAACTCGATTGCTCGAATCTGATTGCTAACGGCTATTGCTATTAATTTACACAAAGCAGGTAGAGTACTCGATTTTGGACAAGGGGTCACAAGATTTTTCTTCCAAGAAGCAGGAAAGATCCCCTCAAGTAAACAAGAATTTGTTATATGGGAGATCGTAGCCAACAAATGAGAACAATAAGGAGAAATCATTTTAACCGAAACATCGTCCAGCTCTCTTGCTCGTTATTTAAAGAAATTGGGCAAATATTCTACTTCATTTATTGTTAATAATAAAAAAAAATGCATTAGCAACTAGTATCGTTATTATAAGAATGTATTTGTATTGTATGCTAATGTATTGTATTTCATGCTTCCTGTAATTGATACAGACTCGGTATTTCCATGCTTGCACCTATAATAATAATACTAGAATTATTCTTCATTTATTTTTCTTTTGTTCAATTTATGGTTTTTTTTTCTTGTTCTTTTGCTTTTTGGGTAGTACATATTATGTTTTTTCATTTTGTTGGATTTAAGAATGATTGTTCTTTTTATTACTTCAAGGAATTTTTTTGACTTGTTAAATACACATGTGTGTCTTATAACAAAATAAATATTATTATTATTATTATTATTATTATTATTATTATAATTATTATTATTATTATTATTATTATTATTCCGTTAGCAGCAGCATTGAACATTAAAGTAATGAAACGATTATTTGGCATTCCTTAATAGCGTAGTGGAGAGAACAGACTGTGCAATAGCTGGCAAACGTAAAACTCGCTGCATTCTTATTGGCCAAAAGAATTTTGACATCGTCAAAATATAATCTAACACTTTTTCAATCTATTTTAGGTATACATTGAAATTAAATGTTGTATTATTCCATGTATATGTTATAGTACCATATAATAATTGAGTATATTAAATCATTTTACCTAAATTCTGCTGATGGGCGCGACTCAGATATGCAGAAACAATTGTAGAATTTTTGAGGAATGAAAGCAGGTAATAAGAATGTTTTCTCTTTCCAATTTTTGAGTACCGAATGCTCTTAACTGAAAACAATGTAAATCTACATCTCACAGTGGTTTCTGCTTTCTGCTTTCTGCTGCAGATAAGAATTGGGACACTGACAATGAGTCACAATATATTCCAGTGCACCAATTGTTTACCCAACGATATTGCATTCACAGAGTAGATAGGGAGTTTCACAAAATGTTAAGTAAACAGAATCCTTTCTATTTTACTAGAATTTCTTTTATTTATTTTTTTATTAATTTTATACTACTATAAACTTATGAACTATTAACTAACTTATAAACTATTTTTATTATTTCCCGTTATTGGCCTCCAACATTCAGAAAGAAAAAATACAATATGAAGTCCTATAGGTAAATTAGTAATTTAGTATAGAGTATCCAAAACGAAGGTTAGTCTAGATACAATTTTGTATTAAAAATATTTGGTAAATAAAAGATATTTCCTGTATTGTACTCAATCTTCTGAATTTCAGGATATGTGTTAATTAAGTTATTAGTTTAACACACAGTTTATTGAGGAAAATAGTTTAAGAATGCGCGTATGACATACTGTAAATTAAATGTCATATTTCATTGGCACCTGCTGCACACGTAAAACTATCCATCTTCTTTCCTTATTATTTCTCAAATGAATAAATGAGGATCTGCCTTCAAGGAAATATCGATGCGTCTATTATATTGCACTAGTTTGGATACTTTAAACATTTTTAACCAAAATATATACATTGTTTGCTACTTGATCTTTCAAAAGTGTTATTAGAATGTTTGTGTAATGTATGATCATAAATCGTAATACCTTGCGGTAAACGCAGAACAGAATAGGTATTTACCCTTGTGTGTAGCAATATTATTACATATACTACTTGTTCCAGATAGAGTAATTGGAATCGACGTTGTTGAAACGTGGTTTACTGTAATCGGAAATGCAATCCGTTTTGGGAAAACTGTGATTATTGTCATCATTGTCATGGAAGTTAAAATTATACATATTAAACACTCTATTATTAATGAACAAAAGAAAATTATTATGACTTGTGCACGTTGGTGTTTATTGGACACGAGCATTGTTGATATATTGCATACCTAGTGGTTTAAATATCTTTATACCTGTTGTTTAATTGCAAAAACTATTTGAGATATTTGTTTATAAGTTTTAAGAGCAATTTGATGGATAAAGTAAATCCGCTTGTGGTGTGCGTTTGCTTTATAAATGAAATGCTATACTTAACTAATATTATTACTTGTTATTGCACTATATAACATTGCGTTCCTAATAGTATTTAACACATTTTATCAAGATGGCTGTTATCGTCTCTTAATCAAAATGCGGTTGAATTACTTCCTTAACAGCCACGATGTGGATTAGCATTAGTTGTTTTGTTGTTATGAAAATGGACGGTAGTACTGAGTTTGATATTGATCACTTCTTGGAGTTATACCCCGAACTTGAACATGGTGCTGTTGGTGTTTATGGTATAACAGCCTTACAGGTGGGTTATAAATACGTATACTTTATTTATATTAAGCTTTAATCATAGTTGGGATCATAAAAAATCATTAGTATATAATACTAGATACAATTACCATTTAATAATTTGTGTAATTTAGTTCCGTTCTGTAGAAATTAATTAATTTCGCTTTAGCGGTTAGTAGTAAAACGAGCACCACAGTGCATCGGTAGGTTGTAATATATCCCTGTCTCTTTACAAGGTTAGTAAGTTACTTGAACAATGGATAATTCATTTCATCTGAAATAACAATTTAATACCAAAATTAAATACTGGAGAATCACCGCAAAATTAATTTTAAACCAATAAACTGCATTAAGAGAGTACTGATCCTTACAAATGTACAGGAAATATTTTTTAACGCTTTTTTCCTGTAAGCGTAATACAGAATACAATATTTCTAATTTTTCTATCCTCCGTGTGTTCTTTTTCCTGCCTATTTCTTATTTCTACTGTCCCATTCCCTTTGCTACTTACTACTTATTTTCTTTGCTAAATGTCCACAATCTGTTCTTCAAATATTTAAATTTAATTGTATTGTATGCATTTATGCATATATTATCTTTCAATTTTAATTTAACTACAATTATCAATAACAGTTTCATTATTTATTGATTGGTTTTTCTCCTATTATTTTAGAATGAAGTCACAATTTTGATCCTTAGTAATTGTACTGTGTTACAGCTTTAAAAGAGTGATAATGATAACTAGTCGTAAAAACTATCAAACTTGAAATGATAGCCAGTATTGACTACAAACAAAAATTAAGCACTGCTAGAAAATATCTCCTCAAGTTATATTCTCAATCCTTTGTTGCATTGCCAAATTTTTGCCAAACTATGTAGGCTTCATCAGGGTAAAACAGCGATTAATTAATTCTCAAAGGTGTTTGTAATGACATTCCACTAGTGACTTGTACGAAATACATAAAATTAAAAAGTTAATCAATTACATTGGTATGTCAAGGTCATTACAAACAGCTATAAAGAATTAATCATTTAAGTATTTTACTTAAGTAAGTACCAACTTTTTCATTAAAATTATCACGGAGAGGTTACTTAAAAAAAAAAGAAGCAGATACATAGATATATACAAAACAGAATAGTTTTTGGGTTAGTCCTTCTATCAAGCTCTAGCAGCTTTAGAAGGTTGAAAGTTTATACAACTTATAACCTTAATGAAGCACAAATTTCATCAGGTTTTTAATAACATACCGACGGGAGCGTCTTAATCATTTATATACCCTTTGTAAGCGAGGAAAATGATCTGATGGAACCGGAACTTTTTGCAGAGTTATTTGATCAAATTTTAATAAATCGAATAATTTGAATTATCTAAAGCAACAGAGCGAAGTAAAGATAGTTTAACCGAAAATGATTCGAGAAATCCGTTGGAGCTGCGGATTTTAAACGGAGGTCATTTTTAGTTTGTGTGCGCATTAAAATTTTAACTGGTGTAAAAAAAAAAATATCATACACTTTCTTTCACTATATATCCTTCCATGCTATTTAACTTGCTATTTCAATTGTTACTTATTCAGGCAAGGTAATGTCAAACCAAACCTCTATGTTCTATATATAAATTTCTTTTGTATACATCCCTGCTTCATATTATGTGTATAAATGAAATATAAATATCTACACCGCTCTTTTCTTTTATAGATTTATTATTTTTCTAACAAATACCATTGTATGGCCTTTTGCTAGTTCGCCAGAGCGAAAAACTTTCGTCTAGTAGGATGATTTAATTAAAAGATAAAGTAAAGCTATATAGCGAATACCAAATGCAACAAAGTAATCTGTTCATCAGGTTGGGTCTGCCTTCACGAAGATCCGTCTTACACCCGTTCTACGAGAGCTGGTTAAATTCGGTCGTCAGTATGTCAACGCTGAAGACCAACTGGGTAGAACACCTCTACATTACGCCGTGAGTAACGGAAACACGGAATTGGTCCAGCTGTTGCTGGAATCCGGAGCCGACACCGAATGCAAATTTAAATATAATGAAACGTGGATAAGAAAATCTGGGGACGATTACTGGAAATGGAACAGGTTGTTCATGGCGGTGAGGTTACATTAGATATTGTTCGTTGGTTGGGCATTAAGTAATTAGGTTTGATTATATTCTTTTAAAAATAAACAATTTTCTTTCTATGCTTACCTTTTAGGAGATGTCATTAACTTTTCTTAATTATGTGTTATCTCATGGGATTTGTATTAAAACATAGATATTTTTTGGAATAGGTTCAGCATATCCAATGACCCTAAAATTTATAATTGACACAGGTCACGTGAGCACCAGAAGGGCGTAGTGATGTAACGAATATTCGCATTCGCATTCGCAATTGCGAATATTCGCATTCGCAATAAATATGCGAATATTGCGAATATCGAATTATCCATTTTAACAGGTAACTTTTACCTGTTAAAATGGATAATTTAGAAAAAAAACTAATATTCAAATTCATTGAAATCCTAAAACAACCTTTTGAGCACAAATTTGCAGTTTACATTAGAATAACCACCAATAACCTCAAAACTAAACTTGAATTGACAAGAATAAGACGTAAAAAGTCGAAACGATTCGGTTGTACTTGGCTAGTTTCGCTGCGGTGATGGAGAAATTTAATTCTTTGCGTGTGCTTAATGCAAGTGTTCGTATAGTTGTAAACTGAAAACTAATAGATGACGTTAGTAAAGTTAAAAAGTTAATATTCGCATTCGCGAATGTCTAGTGCACATATCGCATTCGCATTCGCATTCGCGAATGTGTAAAATCACACATTAGTTACATCACTATACGGCGAAAAATTAAAAAAAAAATGACCTATGAATTAGCAGAAAGCGAGAGTAGATAGCAAGAATTTCTTGCCAGTCAGTCGATAATATCTTCGCAGTTTCTTATTTCGTCCATATTATCTGTATTCTGTGTATAACCTAACAAAACTCACCTAACAAAATTTCTTACGTTAGTAGTACTGGCAGTCGCATGGGCAGTTGCGTGCCAACGTTTTACGACCGATAACGCACGATAACGTGCCGATCTTATACGATCTTACCTAGGAGGCAAGTTTCCGCCCATACATAAAGTGTCATGCACTTACGGGGACGCATTGATTTCAGCGAAGGCGTTAGTCATTGGCGCGGAGCCAAATTTCAAAATCTGTTTGCATTTTTAAATAATGAATAACTGTATTGTTTATTATTTTTTTTTTTGAAAATTGCCATATTTCAGTATATAGCCAATACTTAAAAATTATTTTAATCCATAATAAACTTTATTTATGTTCTCAAAAATAATATAGGAGGCTTAACCTCCGTAGCCTCCCCTGACTAGCCGCCACTGTTTATCAACGGTTATTATGAGGAAAGGACATGTAAAGTTACGTGTGATCAGCGTAGAAATGATAAACGCAATAGTTCAAGTGTCATCTGAGAAATATAAATCCAAAATAATAGAGGGTCAAGAATAGAGGTCTAAGCAACTTTAGAACTAACATGGCGCCTAAGTGAAAGACTATTACTTAAAATTAAAGGTGGATATCCATTCAATAAATAATATATTTAATCCAATAGACTGCAATTGTAGTATATTGCAAGTCAAATTATACTAAATAAAGTTATAAGGAAGTAAACAATAAAACGTAAGACATACCGAATGAAAAATTTACAGTATTTAAATTTCTAAGTTAAATTACTTAAACTACATTATGAAATATTCAGTGAACGGGTGCAATAATACCAAATACATTGATAGATACCTCAAAATGTATGACAAAAGCAAAAGACAACAAAAGAAAAAAAATTACAGCTAACTTCATGCACATACTTTAAAATATTTACAATAGCGTTCTTAGATATCATGATCTCCCAAGTGCTCCTGAATGGAATAATATGTCTTTGATAATAATAATTCTTGACATTATATTTAAAATCGTTAACTGTAAGATTTGTATATTGGTTGTAATTTGTTGTAACAGTTAATCGCTTAATATCAATTCAATTCCTTAAAGTAACTGTTTTGATATTTCATCTGCCAACAAAGAGTTTCCTACATTATAATCTTATATTTATATATAAATTCACAAATCTATGCTAAAACGATGGGCTTGTATTGAAATCAAAATGATTTTAAACCGTTGGTAAGAATAGTAGAAGAAACAAGTTGTTAAAGAAGAGCAGTCGGTTTCTTCAGATTGTATTTATTTAATGTTCGTTAAACACATGTGTAAAAAAAACTAATAACGGACAATAGAAGAAGGAAACTTTTTTTGCATTTTAGGAAAGACATTAATAATGAGATATAAAATAATAAAATTTTCTCATAGTTTTGTTTAGAAATTGTAAAGGCGTGCCATATCTAAAAATCTACATATACTTAACTGTATTCGAAATATATATTAGTGTGTAAATTTTTTCAGTTAACGCCGCCAGATATTTGGGGTAGAACGCCACTTCATCTCGCAGCCAAAGCGGGATATGTAGACATAGTAAACGATGTTAATACATAAATCGGCTGATGTAGACGCACAGGATTCTAAAGGCATCACGCCTCTATTGCTGGCAGGCTGCATAGGTGAACGAGAGGTTTTTGAAAATATAGTGAAAGCACTTGTAGAGCAGGGAGCTGACGTCACCAAAATGAATGTAATTACGGGTAAGTTAAATTTCGTCTCTGTAAAACTAATAGCAGAAGTAGCATTTGGAGATAAAATCATTTGTATTTAGTTGAATGTGGTACTGGAAATAAATTAAAGATTGACTTTCTTATTTTCCATAAGTAATGAAACATCATCAATTCTCACAAGGGAACTACGCAGACTGTTACTCACCGAGTTAAAGGAAAGTTTTATAGAAACCATTGAGTATTGTCACTCGTTATCTTCTGTTTGTGTAAAAGCTGACGCTCAACAGTTTAAATCTATCTCCGAAATTTCGAGAACTTCTAGTGTTTTGCAATTTTTAATCATTGTCATGAAAAAAAAATTCAACAAATGTGATCTTTAGGTTTTTCCAAAAGGGGTGCAAAGCAATGTCAACATATGAATCCAAACTCCCACACTTAAAAGCATTACCAAAATTACATAAAAATAACATTCCAATCAGACCATTAATTAACTTCATAAACACATCGACATATAATTTGAGTAAAATTTCCTCAGTACGTTCGTTTCGGTCTGTTGTTTATTTCTGATATTTTACTAGATTTTAATGTGTTATTGTACTTGTGTTTGTCATTAATTGTGATTTTAATTTGAGTTTCTCTCATCACATGAGTATTTTCTGCCACATCTTTTATATTAAACAAAATTTTGACGTTTTTAAAGTTTTTTTTTAACATTAACGGCCGTTTGCACCGTTCGTGATTAAGTTGTAATTAAAATTTAATCATAATTAAACTTGAATTTTCCTTGCACCGACTGCTTAACTAATAATTAAATCCTTAATTCGTGATTATCTTTAATCAGTACCCAAAGTACGAATTAACTGATAATTAAAGTTGGCGCAAGCGTAGTTTCTTTGTTTACAATCGTGTTTATAGGCGATTATAGGTTATGTTATGTAAATCAAAAATTAATTCCCGAAATAAAAAACTAACAATAAATGTATTTAAGGATTACTCGTGGTTTCAGGTGGGAATGACTCGACGGTATTTCGTAATAGGAAAGGATAACTTTCTATAAATTCACAATTTTTATGTGATGCTAATTTAAAAATAATGGATATCGTAGTACGATAGCCAGGGAATACACACTTTAACGATCCCTTCTTTTACATAAGCGACAGTGGATATGCATCAAAAACATATTTATTGACCCCACTGTTAAATTCTGAAACAGTTGTGAAAAATCGTTATAATGAAAACCATATTACAACACAAAATGTCATTGAAAACATGTTTCTAAGAAGAATGTTTTCCATTACAGGCATTACTAATTAATGATTATTTCAACAATTTGTAATTCATTCTTAGAAATTAACTTTGAACATTTTTTTTTGTATTTGTTTTCTTTGGCTTTTGTATAAACGAAATATATTTTATTTACTCTAAACACATTATCACTTTGATTTTTTAAAAGAAATATTGTGTATGTAATTAACCATTTATTCGTTAAAAAAAGGAACAAAATATAAAAGGAAATGATGGCAATAATAAAATAATTCTAACAAGTAATAGCAGAAAGAGAGAATTACATAAATTGGATTGGAACTCGAACTCCATATTATTCCAACTTACTTAATACACCAATCTTTTTTTCTTGGGATTTTACTTATTATTTACAGCTATGTTCATATATATTCTTCCTCCTTGTGAATATATGTGTGGGTTCTGTTATTAATAGTCCTATAAAAGGAGCCTTTGATGACATATAGTTTTTTTCTTCATACCAACCCCGTAAATTGCAAACAAACTTTTAAACCTCAATTTAATTCGGCTGAACGTTAATAAATCTGTTCTGTGGCTTCCTGTTTAGCTACGCCTACAGTTGAAGTCCTTCCCATTTACAGTCGCCCAGAATGCAATCGACAGCTCGCAACTTTTCACCCGGTAGAGTGGAATCCCTTTATTCACTAGGCCCAGCATGGATGACAATAGCAATACATATAATACTTACATTGATTTTACATCTCTTAGATATTAGGTTGTTCTATATGTTTGTCACAAATAAGCTCCAAATTCTAAAAATCGAGTAGTAGGATTTTTCATTAACAAAAAACTAAAATGGCGTCGTGCTCTTATACAAATCGCTGTCTATGTGAATGAAAAAAAAAACAAATTTACAGACCATGCAGTTCTGCAAACTTCTAAACAAACAATATATCCTCAATATCTATAGCTCTCACTATTTTGTAAACATAAACTCATTCAGCTTAGCTTTACTCCATTGAATTTTATTTTAAATATATAAGCACTTTTCCACACAATATTCAAGTACAAGTATTCTAAAAATTGTTGAAATTGGTATGATTTTTTTTCAGGAATGTTTTCTGAATAATTTAAAATACATATTTTTCTTCAAAAATATTCTGAAAGGTAATTGCTAATTTATTTGCTGAAGTTGACTTTTAGAATGCCGTAATCTCTATATTCCTTTTTCTCAGAAACCAAATGAATATTTTTGAAAGATGCCGATGTCTGTTGTGTTTTGTTTTAAAGAGTAAAATGGTGAATGTCTCGGAAGTGTTTTAAAAAATTTGAACTCAATCATGTTTCATGACAAAACAAAATTTGCAAAGAAAAATATGCGAATTTTTATAGAGGTAACTTCTTTTCCTCTGGCTCTAAAAATGTTTTTCGGAAAATCTCCCGGGAGAACATTCATTCACTACAGTTTAAACTACGTAAAAAACTTACATTCGCTCAATTATTTTTGAGCAAAGTAATATGAATGTACGAAGGGGCTGACTCTTCAGGACAAGTGGTGTTCTGTTTGCCGTTGAATATTACCAAGCAATCATACGGGTATTAGCAATAGGTATTGAAATGTCTAATTCCTATTCTACTTGCTTGCTGCGATTGGTAGGGTATTTTAAAAAAAGGCCTAATTTAACAAAAATAAAAGAAAATGCATTTTTTTATCTTCAAACAGTCCGAAACCCCTTAAGGTAAATACAGCTAAAACATATACTCAAGAGTAACAACCTTAATAATTTAATTTAACAGAAACAAATTAAAAGATAAAACAAGCGTCATAGATAGTACTATAAATTGTGTGCATTGATTAAAAAATTATACTTATCTCTTAAATGTCTATATAGGGAATTGAGATCTTTTGATCTGTAGTTTTTATCATCACTAATATAATTACCATTTTGTAAATTAAAGTATTAGGTAAATGTTTAATGTATACAATTGATGCTAGGCACAACACCTCTTTTCCACGCTGTTGCGCTGAAGAGCATTAAAGCCACAAAATGTTTATTGAACGCTGGTGCATGGATAACAGAAGGACCTTGTGGTGAAACTGAATTACACGAAGCGGCTGCCAATAATTTGTTGGAAATATTACAACTTTTTTTAGAAGATAAGAGAATAACATCCGAAAACATTAACAAAAGGGATAAATGTGGCAGGACTCCGGCATACAGAGCCGCATACTCCGGTTTTAAGGACTGTTTAAAGTTACTAGTAGTTAAGGGAGCCGACTTGGGAAGCGTTACTGCCACTAAGGAATCTGTTTTAGACACTGTATTCTTTCGTGTGCAAAACCCGGTCGTATTCTTGAAAGATATTCTCGACTACGGTGTTACAAAGGATAAGGAAAGTGGTAGAATAACTTTAGGTACGTAGAATTCTAAAATACATGCGAGATTAAGTAAAAATTGTTTCAGACTTTAGCGTGCTCGCTTGTTCAGGAAATGATTCACAAACCAACGTAGTCTACAACATTCAAAATGCTGCACATCAAAACGAACACATCGAACTTTTAGAGCATCCGCTTATAGGTAAACAAGTACTTTCATTTATAATAGTGAGTGCGTCTCAACTTATATGTACATTATGTTATACCAATTAATGATTCATCATGATCAAGAAAATAGACTATAGACAAAAATACATTACACACAGCTGACAAATTGACATGACTCTAAAGTTTTTGATACTCGTGCTTGCAGCTAAAAAAATGAGAATAGAGTAGCTGCGGTGTATGTATCTACTTACAATAGATAACCATCTTAATGCGTTTTCAGTAATAAAACTTAATACAAATAGATATAGTTTTAAAATTTCAGCTGTGTATTTTAACCACCCTAGTTTGATAGACTTTAAGGGCACATTTAGAGATATAGAATTTATTTTCTTTTATTCGTAAAATAAATTGCAAAAATCCAAAAATCTGAAATTTCTTGGGTAGTTTTCACCCTTAGACGCTGAACACATTTTAAATGTACGGTTTGTCTAATGCAACAAGGTCGTTATCAACATACAGCATACAGCTTCTATATATTTCGCCCACTCCGCACAAGGCTTAAGGCGCGGGGCCACTGCACGCGAAGCGAAGCTAAACTCAGCGAAACTAATTTCCTTGAAAATTAGTTCCCATGTAATCTTACGCGGACGCGGCAACTAAAGCTAAGCGAAGCGAAGTTGGGTTAGCGAAGAAAAAATAGCGTCCACGTAAGATTACATAGGAACTAATTTTCAAGGAAATTAGTTTCGCTGAGCTTAGCTTCGCTTCGCGTGCAGTGGCCCCGCGCCTTTAATCTTAAATTTCATTCTTGGATTAGACCAAATATAAATTTATACTTTCACCTACTAAGTCGCTTGCGGGTGAGAGTTTGGCACGTGACTCCTAGGGGGCGCACAAACTGAACTCTTTTTCACTTAGTAGCTGATTGTACGTAAAGCTTGAGATGTGATCAGCGATGAGAGAGCTAAGAAAAATTGGAACTTTTTCTTAACGATTTTGATTCTTTTGCTAAACGATCCAAGTGTCGGTTCATACAGATACCGATTCGTTTTAGTCGATAAGCAAAAAGGTTCGTTAAGGAAAATAGTACCTATGTAAACTCCGAGGCGCGTTTCGGCATTTTTCTTTTGTCTTTTTTTGCGTTTTCTTTGTAACAGCTGCATAATGTTTGTATAGAATGCTCTTAATACATACGCATACATTGTTTGAGAGGAATTAGAATTGCATTATCGTTGGTTTAACATGACTTAGATAAATTTTAGTGGTGGTGAATTTAAATAATAAATACAAGTATTTTTTTTTGTTTAGTTGCAAAATACACAATAAAATAATCGAAGCAATATTACTGTATGCAAACACAAAATTTTATGTTTAGTCTATTAAGCAAGTAAGTATTTATTATGCAAAAATTTATCTAAATGTTAAACCAACGATAATGCAATTCTAGTTCCTCTCAAATAATGTACGGGTAAAGGAAACACAAAAAAAAATCAAAAGAAAAACGCCGAAACTCGCCTCGCTGTTTACATATACATATATAGGTACTAGTTTCCTTAATGAAGCTCTTTCCTTATCGACTACATTTTGCTTAACGATTCTTTTTTCTTACCACCTAAAAGGAATCGGTATCTGTATGAACCGATACTTGAATCGTTTAGCAAAACAATCAAAATCCGTTAAGAAAAGATTTTTCTTAGCGTAGTAACTACATATCCGTTTAAGCTTATCGGATGCTGTTTGGATCCTATTGCCCCATCACCACTGAAGTTGTTGCTATACTATTTTCACGATAAGAATCGTTGCAGATGATTGATGACGTTACCGCTATGTTGTTAGTTACATAATGTCAACACATAGAGAAACTTCAGTTTGACAGATAAAATTTTGATTATATCATAGATAAGCTATATTGGTTATGTTAAATGTTTTTTAAACTGCATTGACACGATAGTATTTTTAGTTGTGATATTTTCATTCTATGTAGCGTGAACCGGTAGTTCCTCAAAAAATTATAAGCAATAATTACTCATTATAGATATTTAACCAGTAAATTGCAAATGCAACTTTCATCTGTATTAGGTGCAATACAACAAAAATGGAAAAGAAGCATCAGAAAATTCAGAAATAAATATGAGCATTTTAATAGATATAAACATTTTATTGAGACAAATATTCACTACGAAAGCAAATATTTACTATTTATTGAATGAATTAATGAAACACATAGATCGTATTTTATATCACAATTTAATAATAAAGTTGCAGGAAATAGTAGTATAATAATTACAATTCCATAATAATTAACCTTTTGCGACTAATCTGACGAGTCGTACTTTTCAGTGTCAATACTCTCTGCACCAACATAGATTATAAAGTCACTGATGTCTTCCCGGCCAATTGCCACTTCCCTGTCCCACCACTCCTGTATTTCCGCCCCCGTAAGATGCACTGTACTTTTCCAAGTATTTGGAATAATCATGTGAGAGCGTCTAACCAAACTGATTTCGCATTTTCAATTGTACATCTCCAACATGATCAGTGTAATATTTCATTGCTATACACCAATGATATGGTGGAATACGTAGGACTTTATGACCATGTTTCTCCGCAAGTTAGCCAACTTCATAAACAGGTTCGGATTTATATCTACAGAAGTGTAGAAAAGGTTATAAAGCATATGTTTCACTTACTTTTTAACTAAATCAAGTAATTAATTACACACAGCATTTCTGATAGCGCACTCAGCAAAAAAAATTGACTATTGGCCTTGACGTCTCTTTGACGTTTTGTCATAGGACTACGTAATTCGTTCCCCTTTTTAACAACATTAGAAATTTGCTGACTGAAGCAATACTTATTCCTAAGAATTTAGATGCTCACTGTAAAAATATACTATAATTAATTATATTGCTCATTTTTATGAATAAAAAATAAATATTACTCTTGGACAGCACTTAAAGATAAGCAATTGTCTCGCTCTTCCTCAAAATTTGCAACACATGATGCAATTAACGATTTGCATCAACTACAAAACGCTTTCGGCATATTAAATTAATTATAATTTATGAAAATAACTATTTTGTAGAAATTGCGAGTGAAAAGTAGCAAAAACAAATAAAACTCGGTGTTGAGAGCTGTCTGGCAGTAGACATGTTGCCAGTGTAACGAAAAAACAAAAAAGTGTTGTTAAAAAAATCAATGAGAAAAAGTCAAACATCATGTATATTATTTAAATTGAATAAAAATAGGTTTGCAAAAAGAAGTGTCTTGTTAAAAAAGAAAAACAAGACGAGCCACCGATAGCTACTTCGGAACCGTCCAGACCAGCAGGTCACAACACTCGGAAAAAATAGAATGAGACGCTATATGCAATAAACTCTATAACAACTGATGTAAACAACATGCGTCGTGGCAACGTTCCCTTAATAATCCAAACTAGTTACTTTAAGACAGACAATCTAATAAGAATATTATTATGATATTACTGCTGCGCGTTAATGGGTAATTTCACTGTTATATTTGCTATTCTGAAAGTTCTGTCGATGACGTGCAACGATTCTCACGATGAAAATAATATAATACTTTTATTTAGTCATAAAATGCAAATTTGTGAACACACTTTTGTTTTTCAGAAATGTTTCTGCGATTGAAATGGGTAAAGGTAAGATGGTTCTTTTACCTTTTAATAATTATGTACACAATTTTTGTATTAACACTTTCCATGTATGTACTACTACTCATACATGCATTACACAACCTCATTATCGCAGCTGCCGTGGCCCGATATATTCTTATTATTTCTGCATCAGGTCTTCTAGTTCATGCTATTATGCAGGTAAGTTCGTTAGCTATACACTAAATTATATTAAAATTTCTAACTATTGTATCTCGCTGATAATGAAGGCATAATGTAATATCATTTAATTTTTTTTCAAAAGGCTATCTGTTCAGCCTAATATAACACATATTTTCCTGTTTGCAGTAGCAAATAATTACAATTGAACTCGTAAATTTGTTTTCTATCGTAGCCGTGAGCATCCAGGCAGGGAATTGTTAAACTTGGTCTCCTTTCGAGTAAAGCAGTAAAAAATAAACAACATACATTATTCAATAAAACACTAATAAGTGTTCAATTTTACAAATACTATAATAGGTAACCGAAAACTTGAATACCGTGAATGCAAACTATTTCTGACGTTACCAGCACACTCTTGCCGAGATTTCTCGGCGAATATCTCAATGAGACATTTGAGTAAACGAAAAAGTACGAGTGATATCAAGTGGACCACTATCTTTCCTCATCGAGTCAAGGAATTATAATTTAATAATTCAAACTCAAACTCAATAGTATTAATATTACTGCTGTTGTAGTTTACTGATATGTATATTACATGTTTAATAATGTGTCCACCTAGAGAGTTTTAACTCTATTTATTGTAAACTAAAATTAATCAAATTATACAGAGTATATGAATACTATATTAAATAATGAAGATAAAAGACCGAATCTCACAAACCCTTCAATAATCTCTCGTATTCTAGTTATATTACTAGACAAGAGACTAGGCGCAATACGAAATAAATTACAAAGACTAAAATTATGTATTTAATAACAGGTTTGTTTCAAATACTTATTATAAATATTATGGGATAGGTAGCTAAACTGAAGATACTTTAAGTAAATATGTACAAATTAACACATCTTTTTAATTATACAATAATAATAATAATAAATGGCTTTATTTTACTTTATACAGAAAACCAAAATAATGCAACAATTATCATTCACATTTTTAACTTGAAATGACAGGGAGATAAATTTAGGGTTCTGCTGTATTCTTGTTAGCGCTGTTGGTGAAGGAAAAGGTCGTTGTGTGATAAGGCTTTGATGAAACTCGGTTGGTGCTTCAGACGTTCCAACAAACAGTTTGGATATAATCAGATTATATCTATCTACATTTTATGCTCTTGATATAATTCAAGTTACGATTAAGCAGGTGTGGTACAGTCTGCTACCACTGTTAAGTTGTCTTTGGTATGATCTTTAAAAAGCAGTAACCGATGATTGATTAACTTCACCACTTTGAACTTGCACCGGCTTTAGCTACCCTTTATTTAAGGTTAATTCTCTTGCCACGTTATTAGGAAGGTGCCTTCGCGTTTGATGCCAGTTTTCTTATATTTCTTTTCTTATTTTGTCGACTTCTTTTAAGTTACGCCACGGTTAAAGGAATCCGTACTTCCTTGAGAACGACCAATTGTCTTCCAAAGCCAACCGTTTGTGGTAAAATTAGAGAGATTTGTAGCGATTGAAATTGTAAGGATTTTGCCAAGCGACCCCTCCAATAAATTTTGTTTGTTACTGCTCATGTCGCGTTTTCACTTACCCTGCCGTTTTGGAATGTCTTTTTTTTTCCCGGAAGATATTTGTGGTCTTGTCCTCGAGTAGCACTATCAAAGCGTTCTTAAGGTGACTAATGAGTGGAAAACACCCCTCTATTATTTGGACTGTTGCCGCGGGTGTCCAGAAGGAACTTCTGCAAGTAGGTTCTACTTTTGTAGTGATTTGATGGCTTTAAAGTAACACAACGTCATTTTTCTTTTTCAAATGTAACATTATTGAATTTTACATCGTTTGTTTATTTATATATTTTCAAATTCTCGCTCTTACATAACTCACTTTCCAGTGGCAACTTTTCTCCTACAAAACACGTATTATCATCTGTTTTTGCGTTTGGTATTTATACATCAGACATTTATCATTAGTAATTAGTATATTTTATTTAATTACATTGCTTAAACACATAAGGGTAGGTTATGACAACCAGGCAAAATTCAAGTTCTTACTGAAAATTCGAAGAATTCTAACGAGTCAGTTCGAAGGGGCTCCTGTATACTATTTTACTCAACTTCCACCAATTTAAACAAATATTCAAATGAATTCTGTTTTTCATTTTCAGAGTGTAATAGCATGGAAAAGGTTTTATAAGAAATTCGAATTATGGATGAACGTGTGTTGCACCTCTCTGGCTTTATCTGTTGCAATCAGAGGTCTTGAAAATGAAAAAGTCGAAGGTAAATAATATTCATTTGGCGACGTAAACGTCTTTTTATATGCTTAACTTTGCAGAAATGTCAAATTGGGTATTGCACGCGATTAGCATCGCAATACTTTTGTCTTGGACGGAACTGATGTTGTTAATAGGCAGACTTCCGAGCTACGGCTATTATGCCTTAATGTTTGCCGCCGTATTACAAAACGTAATAAAGGTAAATTAGTTAAGAATGAAGAGCTATTGTGTCACATCTGATACTAAACCTTTCCACTTTTTCATCGCATTTCTTATGGGTACCAATTAAAGTTAAAGTACTGGACTAGACATTTTAAAACGCACATTCCAAAATAATTTAAAATGCTTCAAAATAATAAAGTACTGGGAAGCCTTAAGTAGTAAATCAGCTACATCTCATTTATATTATATTAATACGAACAAGAACTTACAAACAACTTTAAAATCTCGACTCGATTACTGCATGAACGTTCAATACTATAACCTTGTATAATAGCATACACAAACCGAATAACTTTCAACTAATGAAACCACCACATAAAAAGATCCAAGATGCCCCAAAACAAATGAAAGGGTGACATGATTGATAGTATCAAACCCTTTGGTGAAATCTAATAGCGTAAGAATAGTTAACCTGCTGTCGTCCAAAGCAGTAAATATCAGCTATCTCTACTGGGAACATGATAAGGTGGTTGGAGAAGTGACTCTTAAATAGTAAATAGGAATGCATCTGTCATTTGCAGAACAACATTAAGCTGTAATAGGTACCCAATTTACAAATTGACACATAAGCTTATCAAACTAATTTTCTACTTATCTACCTTTGAAAGGCTATTGTTTCGGGCTAGCAAATATCATTTTAGAAATAAACAAAAATAACTTGGTATGCTATAAGTAAGATAAAACTGTCATTCACTTAGAAATTTTCCTCTATGGTAAAAAATGTAAAAACGTAAATGGTTTAGTGTTTAAGTTTAACCGTGCTCATACAAAATTAATATAATAGAAGTACTTATTTCTTTCAGGTACTACTGACTTTCATTTGTTTAGTCGTAGGCTTCGCTTTAAGCTTTTCCATACAATTTCACAACTATCCAGAGTTTAAAAATCCCTGGAGAGCAATAGTTAAAACCACAGTCATGATGATGGGTGAATTCGAATACGCAGATCTGTTCACCAAAAACGATAACGGCAAGGATGAACCCCGCGGTCTACCCACAACCTCCAGGGTTATATTTCTCATGTTCATAATTGTAGCAAGTATTGTACTCATGAATCTTATGGTGGGTTTGGCTGTTAGTGACATACAGGGTCTAACGCAAGTAGGAAATGTAAGGCGACTGGAAAAGCAAGCAGAATTTCTACATCAATTCGAAAAAGTCACAAGCAAGCTAATAAGTATCAAGATATTTCCGCTGTTCCTCAGGAAATTGCTAAAAAGGAAACGTGCTATAAATACTAAGTTTGTTGTTGATGCTGATATGTTTGGAACGAATCGAAATGGAATATTCGGCGTTAAGAAGCTACCTCCAGAATTACTAGGTATGTATAAAATAATATTTATGGTATAAATAATTACTCATTAATATGCTTTCTTCCTAACAAGCGGAATATGTAGCTTGAGATAAAAGGCTATCACAATGACTGTACTGGTGGGTAATCATGTGACAATAATTGCAAGTTATAAGAAAGCTCTCTTTCAAACATGTTGAGTATTCTCACAAATAGAGCGGTTGTATCCCCGGCACTAAAACTTAGCTAAAGTACCTCATTAAATAATAAATTTCGCTTTCCAGTAAGTACACATCAGAAGCACACAAATAAAAATATAGCGTAGTTGTATATATGTATACTTACCCACTTTAGTTAGTAAGTATGTAATTACTATGTACCAGATCAATGTCAGTGGCTGTGATTCTACCACCAATTACTGAAGATACAAACATACATAGAGAATTGCTACCATTGTAGGTTTACGTAACGAAACCATTTCATTATTATTCATTAAAATACAATCGACTGTGGTACCCTGCACGTTCATGTCTAGTAAGAATGATGGAGAATTTTTAATATGTTTGACTGTTGACTTTAAATTGTAGGTAATTTTGTTTTACTGTCTCAAAGGTATTTTAATAAATGTCAGTTTTCTTTCTCATGTTTTGGTATGCTAACGACCAACTCGTACTGTTACCCTGGTGAAGTAATAACGAAAACTACGCAGGCTTGATTCAATAGTGATTTGAGTTTTTCATTAGTATCTTTGACCGTTTGTACCCAATAGTTTTGCTTAACCTCAACATTGTGCGGTTACGTACTTCAACGCATGTGTTGAGGGGTGGTATTTTAATATTTTTTCTTCTATTGTTTATAATATCTCTTTCTAATAAAGAAAATTTGGTACAGGCATACCTGCTTACTGTACTCTTCGTCACGAAACGCTCTTTTATATACCGTTGTCGACAAATTTTAGTATATGGATCTTATATTATGCATGAAATAACCGTGCAAAACGCATCGATGCCAATCTTGAAACAATATCGGGAGTTAGGCATGTGGTGGGAGATACGGCTATATATCATTTTCGATTTTAAAGCAGCGCGCTCTTTTCTATCCTCTGCTTTCTTACACTCTAGTTAAATTTTGACGATTACAGTATATTTATGTATATGCTTTAGAAATATCTGTCAATATTGCGATGTTTTGATGAGACTCTTATGATTGCCGAGCCAAATTCGTCTTGCATGCTCTATTTTAAAAGACAAGATAATAACAAAATGTGTCCTTAAAAATGTAGCACATATACTTAAAAATTCAATTCAAATGTAGGAGGCATAAGAATATTAGCGAGTTTGCTGTTTATAGAAATTTGAAAAAAAAGCGGTGGAAGGAAACAGTGAATGTTTATAAAATAGTTGTATTTCTAGCAACTTGCTAATTCCACAAGTATACCAAATGTTAATGTGTTTTCTCCAAAGAACACCGTAAGATGGAAAATAAAATAGGTGTTATTCGTTTAATATGTATATTTTATATCATTCGATTACATGTTTCGACTGCCCGCCATCACCAAATCCGTGTCATAACGAACATTTTTCCGTACACCTGGTGCTCGCTGGATCTAACCACTCTTGTGTATAACCACAGTTATCTTAGGGCTAAGATAGATCTATTTTTGCACCTACCTGACTAGCGCAGCCATGATCTTGTTGGTTGTTTTCTGGATTCAAGGTAATTCTTCGAAGGAATTATGCTCTAATGTATTTTATTTATGAAATGAAAGCCATTTGTGGTTAATTAAAATTAAATTGCTTTCACGCAAACCTACGGTAAAGGAAACAAAATCCTGCTCGCTAGACACTCCCTCTCGTTCTTCCGCTTCTACGATGCCTAGGTGAGGACTAACTTTTAGGTTAGCCTTTATCCATCGTGCGTGCTTTGCGGTAGCGTCTTTTGTCTATAGAGCCTCAATACTCGAATTCATGGTAGTATTGCTAAATTCTCCTGTAATATTTAGAAACGTCATTACAGCCACTTCTTGTCTTCTATTAACTGTGAAACTGCCGGGGAGGAACCTGTAACCCCTACCGAGCGTGTCCTCCGGGTGGCAGATAGGAGAGTGCTCTTTGGCCATCTGGCCGGAGGGTAGGAGAGATAAGCTACCTCCCGTGGACCAACAGGAGATAGGGTCGTTTTTGTGGGTACCATAGGAGTGCTCGCGGACTGTTTTGGCTATTCTCGACCGGGTAGCTTTCGGGCTGATGTGAGTTGCCTCTGCTGAGGAGTGCCTGTGGGACGTAATCAGAAGCCAGCCCCTTCGGGCCTTGATCAGGAAGTGCCCGACGGATGCAGAAGTCGGAATCTGCATTGCGCTGGGCGAGTTCCAGTCCGTCCGTGCAAGCCGGGACTGATAAAGTGAAGGTCGGGCCTCAGGGAACTGGGATAGGAGGAAAAATCTCCGAGGTTACACCCGTTCCTGATTTCATTATTTTCAGGCCGTCCCTTCGCGTACGATGTGCTGGTGAACAAACAACAATTGAAAACGCACAGAACGTACAGAGAACACCCCCAATGGGACCACAGTAGAGACCTGATACTCCTCAGGTTTTGGCGAATCCTGTTCTTCCGGCTATCAGTGGGACAGGAACCGTGAGAAGAATTACGCCTAAGCTCTTAGCATCCAAAAGCAAAGCAAGAGTAGTTGATCTCGAGTTCCAACCTTGAGTTCATCTTGAAGATGAGAGCCAAGGAGGACCGAGAACATGCGAAATGCAAGAATACTCTAGCAAAGATGAAGGCGGCGACGGAACGCCAGAAAAATATATCTATGGATATCAAGAACGGGCTCAAAGAACTAACGGAGGCAATAGATTTCATAACCTTCTGCAAAGCCAGCTGAAATAAGGCGGAACAAGACGTCAAGGCTCCGGAGGAACCACGGGTCGTCCAAACTGTCCCTAGAAAACGCACGGCAACGTCACCTGCGAAAACGGAAACGGACAGAAGGAAGAAGGGTGCCTTGGATGTGGCAACATCTCAAGTTGAGGTCCGAAATAAGAACGAAGTTGAGCAGAAAAACGATGAGCGACCCGACGAGCATTGGAGGGAAGGCCGCCATAAGAGGAGAAAGATGTGGCAGAAAGAGAGAGCGGCATGGAAGAAAACCGAAGCCACTGCTAAAGCAACCGCAATCATATCCCTGGATCCGGCAGGTGTGAGGCCCTTAGGAGGGCGCTGGAAGCCGCCAGAAGAACCTTAAGATCGCCATCGTTAAGCTCCTTCAGGCTAACATGCATCGAAGCAGGACGGCCGACGACCTTCTTACGTTCTACGTTTAGAGCTAGCAGTCGACGCCGTCATCATCAGTGGGCAATACCGAACAGAGAGGAGGCTGGGTGGTATAGGGACACCACCGACACGGCCACTATATGGGTCCCGGCGGACAGCAGCATCTTCGTCGAGATTTATGACGCGGGAAGATAGTACGTCTGGGCGGGGTGGGGTGACATACGTTAGTTGCTACCTGAGGCCGAAAGAGCCGATTGCCGATTTTCGGGAAAAGTTATACGGTCTAGAGGATACTCCTCGAAATATGGACGGGGATTTGGTACTGGCCGGCGATTTTAACGCCAAGGCTGTGGAATGGGGCATGCCAGAAACGGACATGCGCGGAAGAAACGTCCTGGAAGTGGCGTCGAGGCTACTGCTGGACGTCATCAACACAGGCAGTACCACAACCTTCCGAAGACCAGGGTATGATGAGACCATTCCTGACGTAACTTTTACATCGGAGGCTCTGGTCCGTGAAAACTGGAGAGTCATCGAGGACTGCACTGGTAGCGATCACCAATATATAGTCTTCGACATATATTGACAATATTCGACAAAAGGACAGGCCGGAAGGCTGATCAACGAACGGTCGCCTTCGGAAGCGAGGTGGAATCCTGCCAGGCTGGACGAGGGGTTTCTAGTCGTGACAGCTGCGGTCGGCCAGAATAACATCTTCAGCAGCACCGATTCCGCTGAAGCGGATGCGGAGGCTGCGATTTCCTTGTTGCGAAAAGCCTGCCATGCGTCGATGCCGCGGGTGCGTCGTTCCGGTGGAAGGCGGAAAGGCACCTACTGGTGGAAGGAAGAAATCGCTGAGCTCAAGAGAAGGTGCCTGCGTTTGGGGCGGAGAGCCACCAGATTAAGGAGACGATACCCAGACCTGGCAATGACCGAAGACGACGGGTACAAAACCACCCAGAAACATTGAGAAAACACGATAAATGTCAGCAAGATGACCAAATGGGAGGAGTTGCGACAGGAAGTCAACAATGACCTCTGGGGACTCGGCTACAAGATCGCCACCAAGAAAATGAACATGAAGTCTGCGCGCCCCAGCCTGGGGCCTGCACAGATGGATCGCATCGTCGAGGAGCTTTTCCCAAAGCGCCCGGAAAGAGAACCCGATGCCGATGAGGTGGAATCGGGCGACACCGCGCCGTTTACAGAGGACGAGCTGACCGAGGCCGCATTGTCTTCTGCAGAGCGGGAAAGCACTAGGCCCTGGTGCTTTCCCGGCCCGGACGGAATCCCCGTCGAGGCTGTAAAGAGTGTTGCAAACAGGTGTGCACAGCACCTTTTGCACCAGTACCTGAACGAAGGAGTGTTCCACGGGTATGGAAAACCCATCGCTTCGTGCTTATTAGCAAGGACAAGGATAACCCAAACACAACATCGGCGTAGAGACCAATCTGCATGCTGGATGAAAAGGATTGAAAGGCTTCTGAACACGTGGCTCTTGGCCAGCGTCGATGGTGCCGGAGGACTATCTCTCAGGCAGCATGGCTTCAGGAAGGGTCATTCTACAATTAGCGTCTTCGGGAAATAGTGGACATTCATCTCACACATCTCAGGGAACAGCACAAGAACAAACACATCAGGGGAATATTGACACATCTGAAAATCTCCTACGATGGCATTCTCCGTATGAAGATGCCATGGGCGGCAATCAAAGCGGCCCAGAAAGTCACTCTACTAAGCCGACTAATGGCCAATGTGGGTCATCGGCAACTAAACGCCGGCTTCTGATGTCGGTATCGGAGTCCATATAGATCCTATAGATCTTCTAGCCAGGAAGAGAAGGCAAATCTACCTGGACAAGCTGGAAGGCGGATCAACAAGCAGGCGGGGGCTAAGAGACCGTACCATGCGGCTCTGGTAGGAACGATGGAACGCGGACACGAAAGGCAGATGGATGGCCGAATTGATTACGGATCTTTCAATCTGGATGGACAGAGATCACGAAGAGGTTGACTATTACCTCACTCAGATGCTGACGGGGCACGGGTACTTCAACGATTGCTTATACAAAATGGGGAAAGTGAATAGTGCTTCCTGTCGGTACCAGGACAGCGACTGTGACGCTGCTTGCCATATATTCTTCGAATGCGTAAGGTGGAAGTCGCACACAGACCAGCTGGAACGAGATGTCGGAGTACTTACACCTGCTGCGAGGCCGGGATGCATAGTACGGGGTCTCTGCCTTGGCGAAGACGATTTTGATCGCTAAAAGGCAGGAGTTGAAGGGACGCTAAATAGGGGCACCACCACGACGGAGTGTGAAAAACGATACCGAGGGGGAGATTTTTTAGTGGGTGCGAGTCCTACACTCCAGGCTAACAGCCTGAAGAAGCATAAAGCATTTTTCTTCCTACAAGAAAAAGGCAACTTGCTGGTTACTGAGAGTTTCTTAGCGTGGTATCTCATTGTACCTATCCGAGAAACCTTTCAAATGTGCACCTCCTGAGGCGCGCCTGGCGGGTGTTTCCAACTCCCCTGCTTCTCTCCATAGTACAAATTATCAGGCTGTTGTTTATTTTCTTTTTTTTTTTAGTTAAGAGGAGGTAGTTCTACATATTTGTAGGTATCGTCCCACTCAATCATTAAACAAATTTAACACTGCAGTTAGACCCTAGATATTCAATGTACAACATCGTTTTCTGTTTCAAAGGTCTTTTAAGCTCTTGTTCAGGGAATGCGCTGGATCGGATTGTTGTATGTGTGCATTGTATGGAATATAAGCTAGATTAATCAACATTTAGAGTTTCATAAAGTAGCGATTTATTTATCTACTTGCTCTCGCGTTTTTTTCAATAATTTTTGTGATGCTTTATCTCCCTCCAAGCTGTTATTTGGCGGCAGCTTCGAAATAAACGCACAATAGATTCCATTCACGACGTGAATTACTTCAAGACCGAGGGAGCTTTTAGCGTTGAAGCAACTGAGTGAAAGGTTTGGACATTACCTTTAGCACGAAACTAACGCTTGGAAGTTAGTTTGAATTGTGTTCAAGTTAATTATTGCACGTCATCGTCAGTTTAATTCAAGAGTTGTGTCAATATAAATTAACACGTAGACTTCCGCCATCGTTCTCCATCTGCCGGACTGGAACACTTCCTGGATCTTCTTCTGGCCGACATTTCGTCCACACTCGCTGTAGACATCTTCAGGGTTGCTGCTACTACTGTTGACCTAAAACTGAAAGACCAACACAAGGACACGGATTTATATAGCGGTAACGGTTACGGAGTAGTGAGTTACGGTTGCGGTTCAGAAGAGCTCATCCGTTTGGAGGTTGGAAGATAGGATTTCACGGATTAAATAGTTAGTACCTATATAGGAACGTTGGTAAATAAGAATTCGACATCGAAATTAGCAAGTAAATCCTGGAGATCTAAACTCAGTCTGAATGAATGAATGAAATGTCTGGTGTTTTGGATAAAGGAATCACTGTTGCAAGTATAAGGTTTGGGGATCTTGCATAGGTATTTGGAGAGCTTGTAGGTGGGACTGTTTATGATACTAACAATGGGACGTAAAGGAACATTGGGTTTGTGGATTTTGGAGTGACCGTACAGTTTAGGTGCATTGCAATCGCTAAGTAGTAAGGATTTATGAAATTCAGGAGGAATCGATGAGGATTTTATGGATGTGGTAATGAAACATTCAATATGTGATGTAGTATCATGTTTTAGGAGTCCATTGGAGCCATCTTGAAATAAGTGTAGGATCTTCTGTTCATGCTCATTACTGTAAGTATCACCATAGTGTTTGTCTTATCACCAACGGTTTGAGGAGAGGTGTTTTTGTTAATAACAAAAATATAATACAACAGCCTCGCAATTATGTGAATACTACTTTATGTGAAAAGCTGAAATATGATTAGTTTACATTTGCGTCCATGGAACGACTTTAGTTATCTCCCAACATTCGCCAAGGAGTAAGGAAAAACCATGGCGAGAGCCTTACTCTGGGAGGAGGATCTGGGAAGAAAGTCCCAGATCTTGTTATTTGTAGCAGGAAAATTATTATTATCCTTCTGAATGCTGAAGAAACAGCTTTAATTCCGACAGCCGTCTTCACGTAGCCAGCACATTCACAATGCGATTCATTAACCCTCCCAATTCTACATAAATGTAATTAAAATTACCGTGACGTTTGGACAGAATAGGAGTCTCATCAGAAGATAGGGGTCGCTTGGAAACGACAGTGTGGGTCATGGAATGAGGACTTTGGGATGGTTTAGGAGGATTTGACGGCTTGTTAGAAGGTTATCCAGTATAGATGATTCCTGTTGGTTTTGGAAACAGTAGTAGAAAGCTCTAAATGCAAAGACTAATAGTTCTTTGGGACATTCTGTTTACCACAAACTAGCACAAACCAATCGCTACCTAAATCTCTTTTCACATCACCATCCTGCCAGAGGAACGGTGTCGTAAATTCCTTAATCCAAAAAGCTTTACCATTTCCGAACTTAATTCTTTATCCATCTTTCCTTTAATTCCATAATCATCTTTAAACTTAACTCTAAACCATCAGACTCCATTCCCGTTAAAGATCTGTCCGAAACCTATCCCGTAATCCTCATTACTACAGCTGTAAATCCCGAAAATTCATTGAAATCGTGAAGACGGTTATCTCCTACATAAAACATGGAAGTCCCTCCTCTTTTCCAAACAACCCAATCATACTTCTCTGAGCCGTAACCGTTACGACATGCTGATACGTAACCGTTACCCCTATATAAACCCGTCCCTGTGTGTAAGTCTCTTAGTTTCAGGTCAACAGCAATACCAGCAGCCCTGAAGATGCCCCTTGCGAGTGTGGACGAAACGTCGGCCAGAAGAGGATTAGGACGCAGTTCCAGCTTGAAAACCCAGCAGATTATAGCAATGTCAATATAGTTTGTATTTGCATGATTGAAACCCAAGGACACTCCATTCACTTGGTCTTCTTTCTATCGACGCTATTTGTAATCCTCAGAGCACGGCCGGCGTTTATGTTTAAGTATCGACGATTAACAGTCGGCTAATTCTTATAACTAGTCGTAATTCAGTGGAGAGATTATTAGATTAGCGCAGCTGGCAGACTGAAGCTATTACTCAATATATTTTTTAACATTCAATTAAAAATTCAACCGCCTCTAGTCTGTCAATATAAATCAATTATTTAATTCCAGGCAATCAAATATATACATCGAAAACAAACAATTTGGTTAAAAGTGGTTTTAAAGTAGATATGTGTTCCAAATTATCTGCAGAGTTAACTTTGTGCACAGAGGTTTGCTCACTCATCTATAATTAATGATTTATTGCGCTCTTTTTTTTTCCGGCTACAGTCTTTATCTTTCCTTAAATGTTGATTATATACTAGTCCAAATAATTTTTATAGAATACATTCTATTATATGCATCTAATTATTTTTTTGTATTTTTTACACATGTTTATTTTCAATTATTTTGTTCTTTTTACAGATAAAATTATAAATCTGGCGAATAAAGTTAATCACGATGAAGAAGACGTATTTACAAATGGCAGTTTACCCCGTTTGATTGAAACTTTGAGATTAATAATTAAGACGTATGAGTCAAGGACAAACATTTAACATTAAATCATTTCGCCCTGTTACAACAATTTCTTTATACTTAAAATTATAATTGTATCTTATTTTTGCACAACAGAGAAAACCAAAAACATTGATTTCGTATGAAAGTCACATACCTATTCTACTTTTGTTGTCGCATAAATAATAAAAGTGGTTTTAAAATATTTCTATCTTAAATTATATATGTACAACACCACCACATTTTAATAAAGTATATATTTTTAAGGAAGTACTTCTCAAATGGTTTTCTTGGTATTAAACGCCATATCAGTGACCTTAAAGCAAAAGCAAACATTAGTGTACGTATAATTTCAGGTAAGATTTAATCTATCTAATTTGAGCAGAAGCATTTGTTTGATTTTCACCAGATTTGTGTGCGAACGCAGCGCATTGAGGAAGTAATTTACACCCTCGCGTGTTTAAAACCCCTGAATCTCGCACTACTTCCATACTCTGAATCCCTTGAAGCTAATTGAAGTATATTTAGATCTTATCTCCCCATTAATCGAGTGAGCACCCTACAAAATTGCATTTGCTTTTCGAATGACTAGCGTTTAGTATAATTATTACACCATGTTGATTAAGTGGTGGGCATCCAACGTTCTCACGCAGGAGTAGCATTTTTTTCTCTAGAAATCTGTGATACAGTTCTTGGGGCATAGATTAAATTCATGTAAATTCTGAATGTTGTTACCACCTATTTTACGTTACGTAAGGGAGTGCACAGAAATGAATTAAAATGAGATTTATCTTACTGTCTTAGCTTTCGCAATTATTTATTGCTTCATCGGAGACATGTATATAATAATGTAGACAAACAATAATACAAAACAAGACATAGTGGCAATTATTCAACAATTCATATAAACGACTCGAACTAAATTGAAATTAGTCTTAACAAGACAACCGCATATCGAAAGTGCGAGGTTGAAACTTAACTATAGGTTAAACCGTTTAGCTGGCAAATAATGTAATGCAAACATTGCAAGCTTTTTACAGTAAGAAATAATTAACTAATTAATGTATTTCCGCTAATAACTGTAACAATTAAGAGGAATTTTCCCCAAGAAAAATGTTCTCCTCACGCGGGATTCGAACCTACACACTCTCGTTTACCGGACGAAGGCTCTACCATGTGAGCTAGCGAGTAATATTCGTGCGACAAATCGACATATGTCGACATCAAATCTTGAAAAACCGGCAGGACGGCGAAATGCAAAGATTGCAAGCTTTTTACAGTATGAAAAAATTAACGAATTAATGTATTTTAGCTTCGTCCGGTAAAGGAGAGTGTGTAAGTTCGAATCCTTTTTCTTGAAAAAAAATCCGAAATTAGCCGAAATACATTAATTCCATAATAATGTAATATTTATTTTTCTTCGCGTTTGGTGATTTGTAAAGAGATAGGTAATTCTGTGTGTGTGTGTGACGAACATATCAACTTTGACGTAAAACGGAAATTAATTTCTTGAAATTTATTTATTAGCCAATTATTCTGTTTAGCAACCAAAATTTTTTGGTGGAATTATGGCTTAAATGAATACAGTTTTTCTTAATTAAACAACGTTTCGACAATTTTTTATTGTATTTTTCAAGTTTTTATAAAGTAAAATTAATTAAAGGTATGTTGTAGGTGACTTCTTTTGTTTACAACCATCTGTTCTTGGTCAATGACACAAAATATTTTAAAATAGTATAAGCCGTTAGCACTATTTTATTTTATTTACAAACAAACATATAAGCGAAATACTAACATTTAAAATATTTTAAGTATTAGTATTTCGGAAATAACAGAAGAGGACAAGAATAAAATATTTCAAGAAGCGTTTATTTTTAAAGGAGCGGTTTTAAATAATATCGAGTAAATATAGGTAATCATAAAACCTTAAGAATTGTTTATTTAACTATCCGTACTAAAAGTAAGTAAAGTAAGTAGTAGTAAGTAAGTAAGTGATCAAAATCTAGCAGTCAATCCGATTCAGCACAATTCTCCTTCTTGTAGCCTTGTTGTGGTGGATAATGCGGTCAGACTAGCGGAGATAAGACAAGAAAGATCACTTTCTGTCGGCGCTTTTGGTGTGTTGCCGAATAGTGCGCCAGAGCCCTTTTCTTTATACCAATCATAAAGAACGTATATCAGAGAGGAAAGTACAATTTCGATTTAAAATGGCGGCTATTTATGATCTATTGTATTAAGCGTACATAAGTACTATATAAGACAAAAGTAAGATTGAGAGAGGCATATATGAAGAGAAGCAGGTATAGACTATCTATGAACTGTGCGAGCGTAATATAATAAACACATGTGGTCTGGATGGCGGCGCGTGTCTTTTAATGATAAGAAAATAGCAAAAAAAGATAATAATGGCGCGGAATAGACGACTCACATTTAGAAATACATATTCGCCTTATTTGAAGTTTTTTTTTTATGAGAATGTATTGTAAAATAATGTTAACATTATTATTATTTTCATCCTAATAATGCATTTAGTACCTACTTCGTATTTTACTAAATATATAAATGAATTAAGTAGATAGATTTTTGTTATATTTAGTAAAGGATAATCCCAATAACGGAAGGAACTCGCGAACATGGCCGTGCCTTGGTGCGTCGAAGTTGCCCAAGCTTAGTCGCGACAAAGTGTGGCAAGTAGATAGGCATTCCCACGAGGTGTTTGAGTTCATAGTATGAATTCGTGTTGGCTTGGCAAATCATGGTTTTAGTTTCTCCAGTGACAGCGGAGAGTTTGGTTAAAAAGTAATTAATATTAACGATCGGCAGAGACGTGTTGCAGTTTCTGTTTTTGTGACTTGGATCTCGCGGATTCCAAATAGCCGGCTTTCTTTCGTATGCTGACAAAAATTCAAGAACTATGTCGTTTGAACATTCCATTTTTAAAATAAATAGCTCTTACCTCCACAGCTACAAGCCGCTACTGAAATTTAATTGCACCATACTCGCCGATGGCCGTTGGATCGGGTCGAAATTATACAGCCGAGGCCGGAGATGCGCGCGTTCCTTTGACTCGCGTTAAATTTACCGACAAAAATCGGGAAAACACAAACTTCTTCAAGCCGAGCTATAAATGACGAACCCGGCAATTCACATGGCTCGTGGATCGGCGAATCTAGCTCGTAATTCGCCGAGTCACGCGCCATAGGATTCCGCTTAATACAAAGAAATATGAATAGCATCGTGCCTAATTTATTCATTTATAGGTGCCAACAAATACTTCATGTTGTGCTACAACCCGTTGTGTAATTGATGCTGTCCTATAAATACTAGAGATGAGCTTAAGCAGACACAATTATCTATTGGATATTATCCTTAGTTACTAAAAAAAAAATACCCATATATCTAACAAGTCACATCAACTTTAAACAGAAGCGTGCACTTTATGCATATGACAACGTATCTAGCTGTTTGGAGTTCGAATAGCTCCTGCGGTATAAAGAAACATATATGTATTTGGAATCAATAGCATACATGGAATCTTAGAAAGTAAGTTGGGGTATTTTTTTTTTACAATTATGGAGGAAAAAAGTGATATATGGATAAAAGAAAACTTGATAATTTGATTTTGTAGCCATGACTTGGTAATTAATTACTTTACTGAAGTTTTGGCTTGGATTAATTAAAAGTATTTTATATTTAAAACGATTCGACTTAACGATGTCGGTATGAGCAATGAAATATTATTACAACAATAATGTTATTATAAGCAATTAAAAGAAGACGATATAAATAATTAGTTTTAGTTAGTTCAAGCCAAAATAACAGTAAATTTAAATAATATTGTATACTATGAAACGTAAAATATATTATTGGAAAATAACTAATAATTCTAAATCTTTAAAACCCGAATATATATTCTTTGAAAAAACTTCTGTGCTTAACGTTAAGTAAATAAGAATACGTATACATTTCTAAATGTAAGCCGTCTATAGGGTTTTTTTTTTGCCTAGGGATTTCATTCGCTATCTTATTAGCTATTTTCTTAACATCAAAAGGCATACGACACTTTAGAAAAAGGTGTACCATGATGGGACCATTGTCCTAGCAGACAATTATTGAGTTGTTATGAGTGTACACAAAAAAAAGCAAACTTTAAACGTTAACGGGCGAAGTATAAACCCCAATCGTCTTGCAAGAAAGGAAAAAAAATGGGGATATTCCTATATCAATGAACATCCGAGGAGGCATTGAAGCCTACTCAGTTTAATTCTCGCCCCATCTAAGAAGAACGTGTATTTTTTTACAGTCAGCCTCGGAGGAAGAGCCGGTTATCAAAGACGAAAATCCCGATCAGGAACAGATCGGGAAATCCATGAAACATAGGCGTTTACCAGGCGCTTCACAAAAATGACTGAAATGCCTTCTCAGGAGCAGGGTGTCAAAAATACCGCTTCGAAGCAAGTCCTGGAGGCGATAGAGTATCACCAAGGTGGTGAAGGTGGTGACACCGAGGCAGCAAGCGGAAGCAAATTCCCAAAGAAGTGAGCAGACACTGGAGCAGACGACTAAGAGGCCGAAGCTCAACAGAGGCTAGTCTCATACAGATCTGTTACTTCTGGTAAAGGTGCGAATTATCCACTTCGACTAACCACAGGATCACTTCGTCCAGGATGACTTCTTGTCACCTATACCGATAAAGCAAGCACTTGGTGCTCTTGATAACTAAGTGCTCTTGATAACTTTATCAAACCATGAGGGGATGCAAGAATCAAGGTGGTCCTTGGGCATATATCGGGGACGATATCTAGCTCTGGATGTAGTCTTAGGATTACCAAGAGCCACGAACACTCTTCACTGGAGAGTGGGTGCTATTACATAATGAAGAATCCGGGCCGACACGGACCTAGGCATTCGCTATCGAAGAGAAATCTTTGGAAGCCTTGAGAATGTTGCAATTCCGTCCGCAACTTCGCTTTCAGACGAGTTTTCTTCGGCTTGAAAACCAAGAGCGGAGAAAATCGCCTTGTTTAGTGTGTGTCTGGGAGCGTGAAGGTCAAGTGGATCTTCCACTAAGGGAAAGGTTAATCTGCCCTCAACGGCCTAGACTACATTAAGGGGTAGTAAAGACTCAGCGTATCGTCCAATAGAAGAGATTTACTCCCAAGAGAAAAAGGCATTCTACTGGAACGAAAAGCAGGAAGCCGAACCTTAAATCCCAATTCTCAGAGGCCACATTAAGCGTTCAGCCGAAGCCATCGTGATAGAAAAGTAAGAGCCATGAACAAATGTTTGCGAATTAATTTGCAACATGCAAAGGTTGCAACAGCAGTTTGAGCTAGGCAGAGTAACTGATCTGAGCGAAGTTCTTGGCAAAGTCTTGGCAATGGGTACAAAACTCAAATCCTGCTTAATTATTCGGAGCAACATTTACATGTTCATGCTTTTAGGCTGCACTCGCGACCGCGTTGCTGCACTCCTGAAAGTCGCGACAGAGAGTGGAGAGCTAGAGATAATTGCCTCTTCAGCCTACTTTCCGGGCGAAACAGAGGAGCTGCTGAGCCCTGAACTAGTCGCCTACACCAAAGGAGCAACACTTATCTAATCATGTGCTGCGGTTTGGGGCGGCATCGTCACCAACTTAAGAGATGGGTCACCTTATAATTATATTTCAAGGAAAGGATTTATGTATATGTAAATAATATTGGCTTTAAACCAACCTTCTTAACTTGTAACAGGAGGGAGGTACTAGATATAACTTTCGGCTCAAATTAAATGACCGTGAGAATTAAGAATTGGATAATGGAAGCCTTCGTGCTCCGATCGAATTTCGGCCAGCTTGTACCACAATAAAAGATCGAAATAGCGAAATTTATGTAATTTTTAAGCGGATAATTTAAACGCAAAAGTAAACCCTGGGAAGCAACTTTTCTAACACATCGTTAGCGGCATTCAATTCATCTTGCATATAGACAACACATTGTACTTATTGCATACGTACTCTCCCTGTGGAGAGAGAGACCAAGCTTACTACCCCTTCAAAAGAGAAGTGCACCAATTTTCTTATTTTCAGTTGAACAGGGCGGTCGCTACTAACGAACAATGTCTAGGGTCGCAAAGCAGACATTTTTGATGAATTTTTGAATCATCATTGAAATTAAATATCTGTATTCAATAATTCAAGTTATATAGGGTAAATCACCAAGTTGTTGGACATGCAGGCGATATTAGACAGTTCGCTTTCAATGCAATAATTGAGAGTTATTTATTTGTTTGTTTGGTTTCTCACAGATTACGCCAGTAAATCACATAACAAACAGTCATAACATTGACTCTGCAGTATTGTCTAGAACCGCTTCTTTAAGGAACGGGTACCATAAGAAGGTATAGTATAGAGCAAAATTTCATCATGAGATGATAATCTAATTTTTTTAGTACTCAGAAATTCATAAAGATAATTTGTATTATAGTCATTGTGTTGGCACGCAGTAATGCAAACATGATCAGTCGGCATTAGGTATATGTTATAAGCATATGTATATAAATGGATTCACAGGCTTTGCCTGGGGAGTATGCACTAATATTACATATAAAGGAATTCTTCTAGTCAAAGAAACATTTCTTTGCCGCTATTTAAAGAACTATTTCCTTCAGTTAATACATATTTCTTTCACTAAAATAGCACTATTTTTAATTGAAGAAAATATGTTTCGACTGAAAAAAAAATTGTTTTAAATGGTAATAATTTCTTTGATCTAAAGAATTATTTTCCTGTGTGCACAGATAAAAAGGATTCTTAAATCAAAACAATATTTCTTTGCCGCTAGTTCAAAGAACCATTTCTTTCAGTTGATAGATATTTTTCTAGTCAACACACATTTCTTTCATTGAAATAATAACATTTTAATTGAAAGAAATAGGTAATAACTAAGAAAGTGGTTCTTTTAAATAGTAGCAAAGCAATGCGTCTTTGATTTAAAGAATCTTTTTTTTCTGTGTGTGCGCTACTGCGTGCCAACAAAAAAACACCATCTCTAGTCATGAGTTACTGTAAGAGGTTTGTTATGAATGCGAACGTGCAGTTATTTTCCCGGCCGCGAGTTACACAGATACATACTTAGGCGGGTGTCACATGCTCGTAAAAAACTGATTTATATTAAATTGCAGAAAGGGTGCCCTTTCGGCGTTCAAACGAGCACATTAATTTTGAAATGGAATAAAATATTTCATGAACACGACGTTCTAGACTGAGGGAATGAAAAAAATATATGCAGATAAAGAGATACGAAAAATGAGGTTGTTAATGGAAACGTCGTAGTGGATGACACGAACTCAATTTTAACCTGACCACATAAGTTCACACTAGAGGTGCGCATTTTGGCAATTATCTCGACGCGACCCGGCCCGTTTTTTTTGCTAACTTAGTCCGGCCTAGCCCGCAGTAAATAAAATTTAAAATTTCAATATAATCGAGAAGTATTTTTCTATTCCTTTATCAACTGTTGATTTAAAGACTTAGGGTTTTTTATGTGCAGCTGCTAATAATTATAATAGGAGTTGTAACAACTAGTGCTGGCGAAGATACTGATTTAATAATTAAATAGAATATATAGATAGAATAAAGATATTGTTACACATTGCATGAATCGAAATGACTTATATTTTCAATTAATAATTCCTTTTTCGCTCCCCTTTCGAAAACATTTAACATCAGTGGTATAAACGTTAATTTGACGATAATTATAATTTCATTTTCCTTGCCGTGGTTGTGGCAGTTACAGATGCGATAATTTTACGTCACTCAGATTCAAATTTTAAATTAATTCATTTAGTTTACGCGCCGAAACCCCAAGACGCTCCGTACCGCAGTTTTACGACCTTTTGTGCACAATCTAGCGTCGCTATTGGTTCGTGCCTTTGACCCTTTGACCTACCTAGCGAGGCTTTATACGCGCTTCACGCACTACGCTCAGTCTCTGTTACACTTCCAATTCATCGAAATTCAGTCACTACGACCCGTTGTGATTCGAAAAACACAAAGATCACGTGTTGCCATTCAGCACACACACACTAGCTTCGAAGCCCTTTGCCTTCAAGCTACCGCTAAGTATTTTTCACTTATTTTATTTATAATTTACCACTTTCTTTATTCATTGTTTTGTTTCCTTTTCTATTTTTCTTTACTAATCACCCACCTCGTGCTTTGTATATAAGGCAAAACTCGTAATTGCCAGTAACCCTTTGTTCATTTTTAACCACCGCTATATACCGTTTACCTCTGTAATTTTAAATAAATAATTGCGATCTGGTTTTCAAACCACGTGTCAACATTAAAGTTTTTTTTTTTCTTTTTTTGCTGCCTAATTTTATTTAATTTATTAATAATAAAGCGTTATTGTCACAATTCTTTGAGCCTTTTATTCCCAATATTACTATCGCGATCCCATCAGTACATCCTTCGTGTATTTACCGTTATTTTACCAGGTTACTGCAGGTAAAGCAATGCAGCTCGCTGCAACGTAACAATATGAACCACATTTTATTATAAAATAATATACTTATCTTTAGTTAATGAAATTGTTTTATCAAAAAATCAAAAATTAAAGTTTGGAAAAGAGAATAGGGGAAAAGGAATAGAAGAGAGGAAATAGGAGAAGGGAAATAGAAAAAAGGGAATAGGGGAAAAAGAATATGGAAGAGAGAATAGGGAAAAGGGAATAGGGAAAGGAATAAGGAAAAGGGAATGGGCAAAAGGGAAATAAGAAAGAGGAACCGGGAAAGAATAGAGAAAAGAAAAACAAAAGAGAGAAGAGAAAAAAGGAAAAGGAGAATAGGTAGAAAGAAAAAAGAAGCGGGAAAGGCAGCAAGTATAAAGAAAGAGGGTAAAGGAAACAGAGGAGAGGACGGCGAATAGTAAAAATGATATTTACATACATTACCATTAAAGAAAACTATCGCAAAAAAATAAAAGAAAAATGGCAGCCAAAATAGACGTATTTCACATTCAATTGTGGTACATTCTATATCCAATTTGTTACTGGAAAAACAAAATGGCGGATTCAATATGGCGAAAAAACATTTGAAATATATGGTAATTTAAAGGATTTTTGATAATAATAAGAAATTTAAAACATCAATAAATGTTAAAAGGCGTCTAAAATTTGGAAGAAAATTAAATACTGTTCAGAAACAAGAGAAAGTTACCAAAGATATGGTGCACTCTCTATAAGAGCCGTTTTCAGAGAGAATGGACCGGCTTACTAATCCACCTTCTTCAAGGAATGCGTTCTGGGAGACGCCAGACTTCTAGTTAAACGATATAAATTTCGTAAATTAGTTTATTTGAACAACCTCTCTAACTCGAATCGAGTTGGTGTTACACAATGTGAATCGATTTCCTAGAAGTAAAATAGTTATAACTCATAGAAATTTCGTCAATCTACAATTTATCATATCAAGATAATTTACTTTCGTTTATTAATTAGGAAAGTTATTAATCAAGTTGAAAAAAAAAGCTAAAAACAAATTTATCCTATAAGAAAACAATATTGACTAATCCGAGTTTATCCAAGGTGTCTTTCCAGTACTACACACACAAAAAATCTATTATCAATCTGAATATTTTCATTTATTCAGAAATCGAAACTTAATATATATATTTAAATGAACTAAATCTTATTGGTTGGAACAGAGTAAATTCTGTGAAAACACAATATACTCTTAGAACAAATAGTATAAATATTTGCATTGAAGTATGCTTCCTCCAAATAAACATTGTTATTGTTGTAAGGAATAAATCTATGCAATCCAAGTGAGAAAGTCTGTAGATTCAAAATAAAACCCCTTATAAAATTATTAAATGTTTTGTACTGAAAACATGAAATATCAAATTGAAATGACCATAATATTGAAACATTCGAAACGAATTTTACCCCACCATTTATTGCACTAAAACTTATTTGTCATTGGTTCCCTCTTTTTAGGAGGGTTTAGGGGGTTTTGCATATACATACGCTTTACTTAGCGTCACTTTTTGATTGACCAGCGAACAGCGTTGTTGGTTGTGAGTGTAAGTAAATCTAAATAGATACCCCAGCCGTTTCACAGCTATTTAGAGAATGGGGTGAAATGGGGCTGATGTACAGATGCTATCATTAAAATATTCGAAGGTAAGTACGTACGTGTTATCTAGTATTAAAGGATTACTGGTTTAAAACACTCTGAAATAATACTTAGAGTTAGCGCCGTGTCGATAATTTATGAACATGGTAGGTGTGGATACATTAACAAACATATGTAGCTATTTACTAGTTATTAGTTTTCAGTAGGTAATATCAGCAAATTACTATACTGATTGAAATTATATCAGTAACCAACGCGGACTAGATACCAGGCCAAGGCATTGAGTTGAAAGTATCCCGAGAACACCGGTCGCAACAACGGATACGCATAACATCTGTACCTCCACGCATCAATATCCCATGCGCACTCCAGGAGTCCCCCGACACGCTCCCAAACATGGTAAAACTATAAAGTATGACAGTAAATTTATTTAACTACCTAATATTTCTTTATTTATTAATTTTCACCTACCAAGGTTTTTGGATGCTACAGACACAAAATTAGTAGGTAATTATTACCCTTGAATAGTAGAAATGCTTAGATTAAGCGGGTAAGTATTATCAGTTCAATATACTTATATTTTGGAAGCAAATAATGGCAATACTTCAAATAATACTTTTATATACATCTATCAAATGTACATAAACTACTAAGGCATAAATATGATAGTTTCCAGTTTAGAAAACCAATTTACTCGAATCTAAAATAATTATTTTTGTGGTGAAAATATCATATGTTCATAATGGTTTTAGTATATTGATTACATTTGAACTAAATAATTGTTTCGTCTAACAAATTCTCGGGTTCGGAAAACAGAACAAATTTTATTCTCAATATAAATACATCTTCTTGCTCCTATAGGAAGTTAGGTTATATTCAATGTAGATGCATTTATATTTAAATTGAGTAATTATTTTTGTGTGTGTAACTTCTGTTTTACAGGTATGTTTCCGCCATAGAAATGAAAATGTGATGTAGCCATAATTGAAAACAAACCTATGTTCTTTGCTGCTATAGTTGCAATACATCTAACTGGTATAATTACTAACCACTGATTTACGAGAATTAAACTTTTGTTAGTTACTGTTAATTACATTGTGTTGTATGTATAGTTGTTATTTGTATCCCTTATTGTTATTAGTATTACTATTACTATAAACATTATTATTGATTGGTGGTAATAGGTTTGTCATCATATATATTGCATACTAATATATAAGACAACTTTGCATATTTGTCAACATAGAAAATCAACATAGAACTGCATATCACGCGGCATCCAAATTTTACCTGCATATTCTTAACAAAGAATATGAATGATATTCGGGTTGTAAAGATTGTGATTAAGCGTCAGTAGAAATATAGTTTTTGAGAATAGCAAGTCGTATTTTCTTTTTACAAATCGGAAGGAGGATCTTTCCTGGCTGCTCCGCCCTCGTTAGTTAAAACGTCCTAAATACATTTTTTGTCATGGTTTTCCGGTTTATCTATACCTATTGTCATGGAATGTGTACTTGATATTATGCAAGTGTAAAGTTACTAGTTCTACTTATATATATTTTAAAAATAATTTGATATAACAAGGAAAGGATATAAAATGTAGCAGCAGACAGCTAGACGATGTCCAAGGTGATGTAGGATTGTAGGACATTTGGCAAGTCCTTCAAGGCATTTTCCTTCAGAATGTTCCCTTCAGGAAGTAAAGATCATCAGCAGTGATATAACTACACATCGAAATTGAATATTAGAATTTGAATAGTATATTTGTACAATAAATATTGATAGAGTTAGAGAGAGAGAAAGTTGGATCCAAGTTCAATTCAAATGAACGTTCTTATTTTTTTGTTACAGTGTACTTATTTTATTTAAACTTAATCTAATAATGTTTTTATATGCATTGACAATCCATTTGCATGGATATGTCTACAGAAAGACAAGGAAAATTGCTGTAAATTCGGTTTCGTCACAATGTCGTGTGTTGAAATGGTTGCCTACTCTTTGTATGGTAGTTAATTTTAAGATTGTTAATTTTACATAGTAATAAGTGTTGAAATTTTTTAAATGTATTTTTCTCTTGATCTAGAGACATTCATCTTCTTCCTATATTTTAATTGTAAGGTGTACCAGAATTTTGCAATAATTATTTATTTTAGTTTTGTATAAAATTCGACAGTTCATTCGGTCACATAGGCATTCTCATGTATTAATCAAATTATACTCCCCTCACTTCGATGAATTTAACGGACTCTCTGAGACAGTTGTTGAACAGTTTGCAATCACTGGTGAAAATTTGTAGAAGTTGGTACTTTTCTTGGTTAATATTTGATATGTATTTACGGTACGAACCGATATCCAGTAATTTTACCATCAAGGTTGCCCATGCTGATTCACCCGTCTCTTAAGCATAGAATAACGCAGATTCAACGTTCAGTAAACGCGGGAATTTTGAAATTTAATTTTAAACGTATTCATGTTTCCGTGATAAATTTTTATTGCAAAAAGTGGAATTGTTAAGCGAATTGTTATTGAATAAGCGAATTCGCGTAACTTACCTAAGATAAGAATATCCTTATTTTTATGTCGCTCCTACACGGTTTCACATTTCGAAGTTTGTTATTAAATAAAATCACTTTTATTTACACTTAAATGTTTTCTTTATCATACAAAATTGATCATAATCGAGGTACAAGACTATCGTGCGTACGATTTCCGGGAAACTGGTAATTAAACATGCAAATTGAAAGCGAGGACGTGTTGGAACAGGCAACAGTCTTCCATACTACCTCCCCACGTACTAAAGGAAAATAAGAGGGGCTTTTTTGTTATTTTTTTTATGCGAACGTGTTTCAATCAGAAATTCTCACCCTGCATGCCATCTGGCATGGGAGAGATCACACTTATGATTTAAAACTGATGAATATAGATGACACTGGGATGTTAAAAATTTGATTTTTGCTAATTTAATTAAAGTATCATTTTTATTTTTTTTATACCACACTGTATGCTACTCTGTAGCGTTACACTACATACTAATTGTTCTATCTCATATTTGTTTATTCTGACAAGTTATCCCTTAGGAATAAAGTAGAGTTAGGACGTTTTAACTAAGGAAGGCAGTACTACGCGCGATTAATTCGTAATCCAATAGAACTATTAAACATAATGAGTTAATGGGTGATGCAGAGCATGAGAAAAGTGAAAGTTATAAAAGGTGCAGTGTAAAACGCAAAATTCAAAAAAGAAAAATGTGGAAAGCGGAAGAAGAGAATAGTGATTCGGAGACGACAGAATTCACCAGCATGAGACGTGAACGAAAAGACGAAGATGGGATAGAAGGGTTAGACAACGAGAAAGTAAGAGAATTTTTATTTATTTATTTATATCAAAGAAGGAGAGTTTACTTCCAGCAACTCGTTTTATCAAAATGAACAGCTTATAGGAATAATGTTCAGAAGAATTATTTTAGGTAATTCTGAGTAAAGAGAGAGTCATTCAAATCAAGAAAATTTGATCTAAATACGATAACGCGTCCCTACGTCCAAATGGTTAAGTAGAACGGTAAAAACTTACCCTAATTAATGACATAAATACGATTATTGTAGACGTTTAACAAACTCCCTAAAGCCGCGCTGTGCATCAACAATTCCATTAATAGCAGCACAGGATGTTTGGGTTTAGAAAAAAATATATTTTAGGCTTTCTGGGAGAAGACGATATACAATAAATAAATAGGGAAGTAGATGCAGAAGCCACTACCAACACAACAAGCAGAGCAAAGAAATGAAAAAATACTTTGATTAAAAAAGAAAACAGTAAATACTGTAAAATCGAAAGTGAAGAAGCTACGATTTCTTTGTTAAAACGTATTTTTTTTACTAAGATAATGAGTGATAGCTAGCGGTGACTGAACATAAATAGCAGAAACTTGAACAGTCTGAACCAGAACAACCTGAACTCGAACGATTTTATTCCGAACAGACCAGTCCTGTAAAATGTTTGCATGAAACCGTATGCTGTGTATAGTGACCGGCGTAAATATTGAAAACAACAACAAAAATTATTTGAAAAAGTTGCTTGGAATTCAGTTCTGAAGCCGTATGCAAATTTTTATAAAGATATAGATACTTTAAAAAATTAAAAATCACGATTTTTCCAAATATTGTTTCATTGAATTACATATTTAATTTTTTTTCGTTTTTAGCAGCTCAACTGCAGAATTATTTCTAAATTTGGTTGATACTCAAACAGTTTTGTACAATTTTGCATAATTAACACAGCGAAGACCAAAAATTACGATTTCAGTGTGGCAGTTGCTATTGCAAAGGACCGTATCTAGTAGTAATAAATAAAATTTTACAAACATTTCCTCTCTAAACCATTTAGCAAACTTTACTTTTATTGAAAATAATATATTTTTTGTTTACTGCATTAAAAAAGCTTTAATATATTTTAGTAATAGAAAAATTTTCCACATGTTGCAATATTTATCTCAGTCACTGTATAAGGGAAAATGCCAGAGAAACATAAAAAATAATAAAATGCAAGGTATAACAAGTTCCTCTATTGCGTACATCACTTTTATGTAAACTAAATGTTTTGTCTTTAGCTTTTTTAAGATTTTTCGAATGCTACGTTATAACCTGTAATTATAAAATTATAAGTTTGATAACAACAATATGTGTTGGACAATTCCGTCAGTATGCTGTTGCATTATTGAAGGGAGACGTTGTAATATCAACGTTAACATAATTATAAATTAATAAACTTTCCAGTAGATAAGCTGTGTTGTGTTAGAGGGAGAGAGTTTACGGATGTCGGGATCAGAAGGGAAGGCAGGACGAACGTGTATGTGGTAACTGCTCAGTCGAGCGGCTTTAAGCAGAACCGGATATTACACTTGACCAGAAACGGATGAAATCTCCCAACCTTTAGCGTAGGGAACATATGTTCTAAATAACAAAAAATATTCAAATACTGCACGAATAATTTATGTAGCCTAACATGCCTATCAATATTTAGCATAATACACGTTCGTAGTATCAAATTTATGCATAAACAAATAAATTTTTAGTGAAAACTATTGATAAAATTTGCTTCTTCGTTTTCTCTGTAGTTTATAGTTGCTCTGTAGAGAGGATTTAATAGCACTGGAAGCTAGAGTTAATAGATCATGACGTATCAATTTTTGAATTTCTACCTAGTCATAATACCATGACAAAACAATACAGTTGTTACTTAGAAGCTTGAAATATAATCAACATGGGGCCACCATTGCAAATTACATCATCATACAATCATATTTTTTTTTAACATTGGTAGGGGTGAGAAGGAGGGAGGGATGTTTTTTTAATCATATTTTTTTTTAAACATCGGGCATCGGGAGTCTGAGAAATGTTTTAAATCATATTTTCTTAACATGGGAGGGGGAATAAATCATCCCCTTCCCCCTCTCACCTCTTCCAATTTTAAAAAATAATGATTTGAATGATCAATGCGTCTTCTCTCCCGATGTTAAGAAAACTAACCCTCTTCAATTAAAAAAAAAAATGATTTGAAACATTTTAGTGCATCCTGTTTGTCGATGAAAAAAAAATATTATTGATCAAAACATCTTTCCCCTCTCACCTCTTCCGATGTTAAAAAAGAAGTATCATTTGAAATATTTTCACATCCTCTCTGCCAATGTTTAAAAGAAAGAAAAAAAAAAACATCCCGTCCCCAGCTCTAACCCCTTCTATTATTGTCTCGTGGAAGCGATGTGAAAGATATACTTTATGCACAACGCACCATTCACGCAGATAGGGAATCAAATATACTGCTTGAAGCTGTATGATACGAATGATCTATCGCGAATGACGATGAAGGCATCGCCACCTACACTATACATTCACGCCGTGAAGGCAACCTCGAGAATAGACTTCACTTCATTCGTTAGCTTCACGTTGCAATATTCACGCAGTTATACATGTAAATGAAAGCTACGTTCATCACAACACTACTCTACACGGAAAAAAAAACTCTTGGAAAAATATACAACAATATTGCAGAGAAAATATTGTGGCAGTAATTAGCATAACTATGTAACCTTATCACAGATTTTTGTTAATTATTACATGTTGTTTTCGCAAATAATACTTTAAAATTGTAGGTAAACTTTTGTTGTATAATTTCACACAACTGTGACATTTTTTCAACAATGTTTGTGTCGAGACGTACGCGACAAGATTGTGGCAATTTTTGACACAAAACTTCCAATTTTTTCGATATTTTTATTTCTAAATAAGTGGTCTAATTCAAACACACCAATGGCGAATTAGAATAAGAAAGGCTAACAATGAGATACAGCAGTCGTCAGAGGGCGTTATTAGAGTACAGCGCCATAAATTTTTTAACGGATAGTCAGTTTATATCATAGTTTACACGGCCATTTGAGCATTTTGAGCTGTTGACGTGGTTTATGCACCTATTAGATATACCTAATTTCGGAGCGATGGAGGAGTTTGTTGTAATCAAAGTGTAACAGTGGGACCTGGAAAAACTACTGGATGTGTTTAAAAGTAAGACAAATTGAAAGTTTAATATTATATTATGGCATAAGTAGGCACATATATCGGCAATATATGTAAACATATTTGTCTTAACTGAAAACGACATAAATTTAATTTAATCCAACAATAAGTAAATATTTCTACTAGTGGCTGTATCTTGCTGAGTGTGTAACTTACAGTGGGTGATGGTTCAAATTTTACTAACAATACTTCTTAAGAATATCTAAGAATATAATTTCTACGCTATTTCGAATTGCTTATGATAGAGAACACATTTGTGTTATCTAATTTTAACTCATTTTTGTTTTAGATAACGAAGTAAATGAAGAATGCTTCAAGAATTTAATTTCAGATGACATTAAGGAGCTTCTCTTGTATTGGGTGTTCGAAAACTAATCGAGGCCAAGTTCAAGGAGTACTTTTCAATTGTTCCTTCTGAACTCTATAACTAAACACAGTTTGGGTCACCAAATCAGAGTCATGTAATATGCGCCTGCACATCATACCAACGAGTTATTGCTGATTTGCTGATTGCTAAATGGTGTGTTGTTGAATTTTTTTTTTCGCATAATGTATAAAAAGTATATTTGCATATCATATGTTTATCACGCTGTTATATTTTAATATTATTCATATATGAATAAAATTTTGCATTTAAATGCGTTATTATTGGTACAACACCTCTTTGCTACAAAATTGTAGTGTTATCTGAAACAATACTGTTGTATATTTTCACACAGAAGGGTAGTAAATAGTAAGAAAATTTATATTAAATTTTACTTCCTAATAAGGTGATTTTTCGTACAATATCTGTAACTACAATCGTGTGATAGAAATTTAGATAAGTTGTAGCCAGTCGTATTCCCACAACAAATTGTAGTTAACTGTTCTACAATTGTTAGTTTTTTGACAACATTTTTTTCTGTGTATTTACGGGTAAAAATTGTACTGTAATTCATTCTTCTCCTTCAATATGACTTGTCTGCATTCTTGTCTTATTGAAAAAAAACTATTTCCATTTTGTTTACACTTGCAAGTTGCATTTTATGATTTCGCACTATTCATTAAAACGTTTAAGAAAGCGTATATCACTCAAATAAATGTTTCAACTACACATTAATTCTAAGTAATACTAACTAAACTAAAATAGGTACGTTAAAGGAACTGAGCGCACTGAAAAACGTAGTATGAGTCCGCAATACATAAACCGAGCAAATCATTAATATTATAGTGTGTGATATATGATACTTCATTTGTCAATATTCTTTTTTTGTTAAGTTTTGTTAAGACTCGAGTTTAAAATGCGGTAGCTGGAATTGTTGAAATATCAGTCAACTTTGTACAAGCGTGATTTATTATAAAAATCTTAGCAAGATAGTGTAAGAGTCTGCTTTTCGAGGAAAAGATATTAAAGCTACCTTATCTTTGCTAGAAATTAAGGAAGTACGTCAATTAAGCGGTGGAAAGCAGTTGTATGATTTGATAAAAACAGAGGTAATAGAAAAGTGTACTTCTAAGGTTTGTAAAATGATAATGATATATGCAGAATAATATGGCGTTCTATGACAGTATGTGATTGACAATACAATCAAAACTGTGCTATATCCCAACATGACATTGCCTACGGGAAGCGAGTGGATAAGATTGAACATGAAGTCAATGGAATTGAGCAAAACATTTACCTGCGTCAACATACTGCGACTCACTCATTCATAGGTACACATTGCAAATAAAAATCCTATACAGTATCCTATCAGAGAGATGGGAACTAAGATGGCCGCTAGTAAACAAAGACAATGATTGTTAGTAATCAGCATATTAATCCTTGAGTTTACGACATCCCGCGACAAAAAGGTATTGCAATTCTGCGTTCTTTTTGTACTATGATCGCTAGATTGAGTATTGAGCATAGAGTTTTTCCCACTGGAACTAAGTCGTTGTTTGAATCATGAATCGCGGCGGTGTACATTGTTCCAAAATTTAACAAAATTTCATGCATCACAACCTACAGAGGCACACTACCCGAAAGTATAATAACGTCGAGATATACTCCAAAATTTAGCAATTTATCAGCGAATGTAATATCCGAATTTCTTTCCAATTAAAGATTCAGTGGCTAATGGACTAAGATTAAGATTAATGAAAAAAAGAACGAATACCCCGAAGGTATTTGAAGTTTTGTGGTGGAAACATCAGAAATACTAACATGATTTTCCTAAAGCCAATCTCGTTTACGCTCATAACGTTGTTGGCCATCAGCAAAGCTAACTACTTCTACCATAATAAATTCAAATCCAGACCGATAAAAGAAACAAATTATAAGTCGACTTTATAGCTTCCAAGCATCAATGTGCCTGGAAGGTATAAATAAACTCGAAATCGTAGGATTTTTATAGCGGCTGCTATTTCAGGTACTAAGCCTTAAGCAATAAACGCCCTCTCAAGGAATATTTTGTCAGTTTTTTGATTAGATTCTCCACGCAATACAAAATTCCAATACACAATGTGAAGATGTTTAAGAATGTAATTTTTAAAGATGTGTAGAATTGCGATTCAACGTAAAGTTTTTATTTATTGATTTTTTGTAGCAGTGTCTGATATTGACGTGACACTATTCTCAGAGAAGTAAATAAGATGCTGTAAAGGTAAGTTTTGAATGAATTAGGCAATTAAGACCTGTCTGTACGTTTGATTTTTGCCTGAGTATGTTGCTATATGTCCAATGAACATGTAAACAAGCAATCCTGACGGTTTACTTAGACAATGGATGTGATGGTTAGAACGTGTTTAGCATTGAAAATAAACAATCCTAAAGTCCAAAATATACACATAAAGTAATTTACGACCCACTAATTCGAAGCATTCGTCTGAAATTATCATTATTATCCCTCGGTAAATAGAAATTTCGATTGTCCTAAGAACTAGGGAGGTAGGTACCAGCGTGTAAGAAACTGTGCTAGGTGTAGAATCCATTTAATGGGGAATTTATATATTAAAAAATGTCATTTATTCATAGGTGTTTATTTACATGAGCAACATTTACGATCAATTGGGAATTATTCATTCCATGTTCTCTTCATAAATGCCTTGGTCACACTAACACTGCATTATCCATTCTTTTTATTAAGACCAAATATGATGTACTGGTCATACATCACAGTGGTCAGACCTATGATCACTTATGCATCTCTGGCATGATGGAGAAAGATGTAGCAAGAAACTGCTATAACTAAACTTAGTAAGATACAGAGACTTGCGTGTTTAGAAATTACAAGCGCAGTGAGGACTACTCCTACAGCAAATTATAAATCATTTTCAGGCTTACGCAATTTATTAGTATAGAAAACTGTTTCAGCTACTTATATTCGTTTCTGCAAGGATGCCTTGTAGTTCAAAATATTCCATAAAATAAATATTTATTACTTATCAGGGATACTGGATCATCCGTAGCTGATCAAAATGTCAATAATGATCTGATTAATTTCAGTAAAATCCCTATAGTATTTGGATTATACAAATACAGTTTAAATCAGAATATGCACCTGCTTTTACCTTTTTAATTTCTTCATGCAGAGTTTCATGCGACAATTGAATTCATTTTAGTTTTAGATAAAGTACCCACATTTCTGCGACCTAAGCGTCAATACATATGTTTACACTATGTAGAGCTTTTGTCTGTCCTTTCAAAGCTATCACACTAGTTAGGTTCCGTTACCTGACTGACGGGTGATTCCCATCTCATCGTCAGAGTTTTCAGCAAATATTCGCGCTCCACTAACATACTTTAAATAAAGCATTTTTTTCGATATCATCCGTGTTAGTGTCTAAATTAGTTTTCTCTAGTTCATAAATAACTGAGTTTTTTTTTAGCTTATACTTATTGTTCAAGCTTTGTAGATACATCGGCATTTTATAATCAGTAAGTACGGCAGATATAGATTTGATTTGTGTCGCTGTGCATGAAACCATGAGAAATTAGCAAATTATTGCAGAAATTGATATTACAGGTTATAGCAATATGATGTGCATGTATAAACGTATATATACCTATATAGAATCAATAAGATATGTTATTGTTAAATATAGCAATTTTACGTTAACTTTACACATCTCAGTAATTTTAGTACCTACCTAAACATTGTATAAAAAATATAACATAATAGCCGCTATGAAATATTAGTCCTTTTTAGACAAATAAAGCAACTATTAATCAATTTATTCTAAAATGTCTACGGTGTATTGTGTAATAATTAATTAACTGTTATTCTTATACATTTCACAGTTTAGTTATGGCATCTATGGTTATGGTAAAAGTAAATCCAATTAAGTAACAGTACAAACCATAACTGCAAGTAACATGAATATTGGTAGCAATTAGCACCCAGCAGCTACTACCAGCAAGGGAAATATTAACTCCAAATTATATAAAACATTTGGAATAAATAATGTTTTTCATTTACCAAGTAAACTAAAGTTATTTAGTGTTACCCAGCACTCTTAGAAACATTATTTTACGTTAGATTACGTTAAATTCTCTTTTTCCAGGACACTTTCTTCCCTCAAATGACTTTACTTTTCTACTACTCCCTAGGGAGGAAAAGTAAGTGACATTGACATGATGAAACTGTGCATCTTATAATATGTGACATTATTGATAGATGACATTAGTACATCCGACCCAGTCTGAGCCCATTTATGAGATAGTTGCTAAATTATTAGGTATTAAGTTTCAATTAAACTATTATTAACCACTTTGAAAACGACGCTAACTTGACAGTTATCAAAAAATATTTGGCAGATTAAGCCTACTATCTATCATGTCACTCATAGGTATGTCTTTATTATTTTCAGACTTTTAGTTAAAATTGGACTGGTTAGGAAAAAAAATAGTAATCAAACCACGCGAGGAAAGTGCTATTGAAGGCCTTGACCAATTACAAACCTCGCCTTCGGCTCGGTTTGTAATATTTCCCTGCGGCCTGCAAGGGCCTGTTTCCTCCCTTGGTATGAAATGTACTATTCTTCCTTTTAGTTGGCACTGTAAAATAAACAAATATATGAATATTATGTCATTCTTCTATATAGTAAATAAGGAAATATTCTGAGTCGTTATGAAGTTTATGAATATAAAAGTACTATGATAGAAAAAGCAAACATACCAGTCGTTTAAAACTGTTGTTAGGGGAACGCTGGGGTCAAATCCTAAGCGTGAACCAAATATTTGTCGTTTCTTTTCGAGTGTTTATTATTTATCTAAGAATATCGTTGAAATTTGCACAATAAAAACTAAATTAGAAATAGCTTTTGAAGTTTTAATTAAATGCTAAAAATTCTTACTCGCTCAAAATTATTCAATAGCTATGATATTTTAGATTAAAGTCTACCAAAGTTCATAGCTAAAATATCTCTCTACTTTTAATATACGTTTCTTTCAATACAAAATCAACCTCGAGATGTGAGCAACACATTTCCAATTATCTGTTTACCGCAAGCAAGAGAACAGCTCTAAAACCGAAATATTTTCCATAAGTTCTAGTCAAAGTTAGAGCAGTTCAAATAGGTAAAGTTTTCAAGTTCATTTGCATTCTGTGTGTTTTACACGCCGGCACGAGAATAATTTCCTAGAAGCGAAGAAATTAAGAAACAGCCAAGAAGATGTATAATCATTCCATGTACCTTTTTGCGGTATGTGCAATAACGGTTTATTTCAAGAGATCCAAATATACGTAAAAATGGGTAAATTGCCTCCCCAGTGGTAGTAGAAGAAAGAGTCGGACTTAATTGGTCTCATAAATAGGTAAACTGCCTCCCAAATCTTTGTAATCGGAAGCTCCAATCATTATTGTTTTATTATTTATCAACCGGGATATGTATATGTATATCAATAATAGCTAAAAATGGTGGGAGGCAATTTAACGATTCTTAAAAGTTGCTCTTTATCTCGGGAAGCAATTTACCTGTACCCGTAAAAATATTGCTTATAACATGTATTTTTTTGGCTTAAATGTACGTTAGGAATTTGCACTTACAAGCATTAGTTACTGCAGTGTAGAATAAATTAAGATTCGTGTAATTGCGCATTTCACGGTCGGTAAGGATTCATTATGTCCATCTCATTTTACAGCAGCTTACAGTGCGCTGTGAGAACGGCTGGATCCTGACGATACCGCGGTGCCTGCATAAAAAGCCTATTGTTTGCGAGGTATATTAACTGGATGAGAATGTTGGAAAACTTAATTATACAGCGACCGCTCTTCCAAAGGGAGTTTCATCGTACTAATCGGCCATCCTTGCACTTTATTAAGTTTACAAATTGTTACCGGTAAAATTGACACAAAGGTCTTGTTGAATAATAAGATAATAAGTGGTACCATGTAAATTATCCCTTAATTAGGCCCATTCGTAGTTCTAAAAGGGAACAGAAAAACTCAAAATACATTGTCATTCCATAAGACGTACAAAAAGTTAAAGTTAATAAATATACATATCATCTGCATTTAGAGTGCACAAAAGAGAGGGTTACTGTAACTAGGAGCTATGTGCAAAAGAACACAGAAAACAATAACTTTTTTAGTTGAAATACAGCAATTAATACATAGTTTGTATGCGCACAAGGCTGTCACCGTAAAGGCTAGCGGCTAGATCTATTTATTACTTTTATTTCTTATAAGTACATTGAAATTTAGATAAGAATTACAATATCACATTTACTTTTAGGTTCATATGCGCGCAGAGAGAAAACCCGCGCGCATCACTCGACAGGTCTGGAATAGGACATCGAACGGGGCCCCCGGGCACTTCAAATTGCGGGGATTATCTCAGGACAGGAACATTTTCCGGGGAATCGTCGTTGGAGAAAAGTTACCTAACAATTATGTAGGTAAAATGCGCATAAGATATTTATATAATTAAATTGTTTTGAAATACCCATCATTTTTTAGGTTGGAATTTGGAATAAAATAGGATGTTATCAGAAGAACCGTTAAGAAAATTATAAAAATTGCTTGACACGATTCCGTCTCCGAGAGGTTGGCTAGTGAATGATTCGAATTACAAACTCTGTGACAGACATAGCCTGTGGTTGTCCTTGCAGCAGTGCAACTGCCTCGAAAAAGTCCGCTAATTTTACGAATATAAGGAAAGTATTGGATATTTAACAAATCTGTTTCCTACTTTACCTTTGCAAGTGCAGAGTAGAAAACAGTTTTCAATATTTCCGCTCACAATAATATATTTGCCAATAACTAGCCAAGGAGGGCTTTAAGAGACACTTCATTACTAAGGAATTACTAAGGATTCCGGATCTAGGAACATCTGGATCTGGTTAGATAAAGAAAGTACAAAGAAATGGATGTCGATTGAAGGTCAATTCTATACCAAGCGCTGATAGGGGATTAGGATGTTAGTTTCTCTGATAATCTACTCAGGCGCAGTAAGAAAGAAGTTAAAACCATTACTGGATTGGTAACTGGACACTGACCCCTGAAAAAGCATCTATACAACACAGGCCGGGTAAGCGAACCGTGGTGTAGAAGATGCGAACTACAGGAGGAAACGAGTTTACATGTAATCTTCATATGTGAGGAACTGAAGGTATTCAGGCAGAAATATTTCGGGAGAGACCTATTAGAGCTCTCGAAGGTTCTCAAGTTTCCACCGGGCAAGATACTAGGCTTTATAGAGAACACCAAGCTGCTCGAGTGGAAATAAGAGAATTAATAGGGATGGTACAATGAGCACCTAGCTTAAGTACCCGGACATTAAGTGCCCACCCTAACTTTAATGAATGAATGAATATATTTGTTTGTTTATAGTGTTAAAGTACGGTTGTCTGTTACAAAGTATTTATGTTTAAATGTTAATATAAGTAACAAATTTTAAACTTTTTGACAAACACCGTTTAGGTAAACAAAAATAAGAAAATGAAAAAAATTAAAGTAAGTTTATTATAATGTATGTATGTATGTATGTATGTAAAGTATTTATTGGCTGGTAATGATATACAAAACAAAACAATTTAACATCAGACAAAAAGAAACAAACTTGCCAAAAAGACTAAATCGCTTCCCATATTAATGGAATTAGGCGTTCTTCCTTCAGCCTCAATGAATATAAAAAAAATTGTATTTTAATTTAATTAAATTAAGAAAAAAAAACTAAGCTTAAAATATTATGTATTGTAGGATAAAAATAATTTTGAACAAAGACAAAATAAAATTCCCGAAAGGTAAAAGTATCTTAATAATTTTAAAATTAAAAACCGGCATACGCAAATAAAAAAAAAATTAATGATTAAAATAAATAAATATTGCAAAATTATGAAATCACCTTACATTCATTATAAAACAAAGGTAGGTATGTGTACATCATAAAAAAAAGTTTTAACATTAACAATAAAAAAAATTAACTCTACAGTAGGTCTGCAACACTGTATACACGTTCGTTTTGGAATAACCAATAACCTTTAAAGAACATTAGGAGAGGGTAATAAAATAAATAGTTATTGTCGCTAAACCAGCGCACTTCTTATAGGTGTTAATTTGAATCATAAACAATAGTGTTCAGCTGCTTTATTCAAACTATAAAACTCCTCGATTGAAAATTATAGTTTAGACATAAATTTTGAATAATCAAAAGGTTAATAATTAAGCTGCCGTCAGCTCATATTCACCAAAATATTATATCTTTTTATGTTAAGAAAAATCAAAGATTTCCGATAGTGTACTAAAAGAGGTATTATATACTATACATTTTTATGGATGAGATTTTCTAAATATTCAAGGCTATTCAATCATGAGAATAGTTTTTGCACACAATCAAATTGTGTTTTAGTGCAGAACAGGGAAATAGACGTATGAAATTATTTTAAATCAAATGGAATATAAAAACAATATTACAAGTTATTACAAAACAATAAATAACGCATGCCATTGCCTGCAAAAAGGAAAACTGAACCTGTATTGTGTTACCCTATCTTCTTTGGTCCATTATATTGCTGGGCCATTAAAATGTCATTAGGACGCATAGATATAAACTCAGTTTCATACATACGTATTTCACCTTCTCTCGTATCACATAATGGGGATATTCCTATTATTATCAACGAGGAAAAAAATGTATATGTATTTTCCTTTTAAAATAAATATATACCAAGGTGTAATTATTTTGAAATAGAAATGACTGTGAACATTGCATAGATTGAACATACCAGTATTTAAATCTTTTGCTAATTACAATTAATACTTAGCTACTTCCTAATTAATAATAATTTCAAAAATTCAGGAATATCATCACTTTCGAAATTGTTTGCTAGGAGAAAACAGTTATTGCTTATTCTTTGCTCTATGCTTGGTTTTCTCAAGTATATTCTGCAATGACGGTAGTAAACATTTTTATAAATATATATTATAAGCAGAGGGAGGACAATTTCGGGCGAACTGGCATTACATCATCCAAGGCAGAGGCGGACGTCCGTAATGTGCCCGCATCGTGCCGACTAGACTTGCCGGTACGACATGTACATACGTGTGAGCATTACTGCATTTTGTTTTTTGTTGAGAATTGTTTCATATACGTATATACATGCATATAGGTATAATGCGGTTACTGTTAGAAAAACAATTATGCCAAAAGAAGAAATCTTCAGTAACAGAAACTTGAAGTTCCTTCACCAAACTTTAAACTACATGTATGTATGTATGTATGTAAATAGAAGGGTGGTGTTACACTGCGACCTAAAAGATCTACTGTGTCCCCTATTTCGGCTGCTTACAGCTGGCCTTCCAATCCTATTCCTTTTAGAAAGTGTAGGATGTCAGAGGGCCCCAATCTAGGTAAGTCTCCCTCTTCGATTTCACATGCTTCCAGGTACAATGCCCTCGAGTTGCACAGTGCTACCCAGTTTGAGAGGAGGTGGATGGATGTTTCATCCTGTTCCCCACAAAATCTGCATTCAGGGTCTTTTTCCAATCCAAGCTTACTCAGGTGTCCTTTCAGTCTACAATGGCCTGAAAGTATTCCTGTTAATATGCGAACATTGTTCTTACTCAGGTTGATGCATTCTGTAAACCTCTTCTGGTTATAAGTCCCAGAAGAATTTTACTTTGCCTCATTCCTGGAGATTTTCCCAGTGAACTGGATTTTCTCTTGCTCCATTTCCATTTTTAGTTTCTTCAGTATTGTACTGCTACTTAATCTGCAAAAGGGTTCAGGCCCTACGAAAAGCATTCCAGCCCCTTTTTTTGCGAGGTTATCCGTTATTTCGTTTCCTTCCACTCCTGTGTGACCCGGAACCCACAGGAGGGTTTTAAATTACATACATATTACATATAATATTAAAATTACTTTAATATACATAGTTCAGCTTGAAAGAATTTTCTATTATTTTTAAATCAATAGTAAACGACAGTAAACTTTGTAGTGGTCAGTATTATTCTGTGCTCCGTGTAATCTTAGTCTTTTGTTGAGAATCGTTGTACGTATATATTACTTTATATATTTTGCTATAAAAGATTTCCTTTTTCCTTGCGATTTGCGAATAATAATATATAAGAAATATATATAAATAATAAAGCGATTATTATTTATATATATTTCTAGGCCTTTCTTACCTTTTCTACTTCGTAACTTACTTATTCTTTCTGTTGCCATCTGCTTCGGCTTTTCTTGCTAAAGGTTTTAAATTTTCATATTATATTTGGACGTCAACAATAGAAACAAATTCACAAGTAAACTCTTCCCTTTTATTAAAATAACGTCTGTAATTACACACGCATGTCTTTAATATTATTTACTTTATTTTAAATTGCAGTAGTGGGTAGTGTTAATGAAAATACAGCTTTTGCAGTAAATTAACTATTTTAGAAAACCGAAAATTACTAAAAGTATCACATTACTGCAGCTAGAAATTAAATAAACTGCGTATTGTACGATATATAATTTAATAACAACTTCTTTTATTTTTAATATACAACAACGCTAACAAGGACCTAAGGATGCCACTGTCTTTTGCATGTAATTGTATTTCACCGTTTATCGTGCGATAGAATGTTCTAAGTACGTTGTGCTGCTATTGGAGATATCGCCCCTGATGTTCTTCCCCTTCTACCAATTAGCAGTACAAATAGTCAAGTGCCTGTTTATATATACTTTTATTAAGAAAGAAACATGTTTCCCTTGGATGTCGCCGCCTGAAATCATCCTCGCTCTGATTATAAGCGCTATTTGCATAATAATAAGTAAGTAATAGGCGTAATAGGTACATGATCAAATTATTCTCGATTCAAATATTTAAATGTAAATATTAAATATTTAATATTGCATTAATTGCACGTTTTATGCTTTAGAGGAAGTCCTACAACGTTTTCAATCTCCATTATGGAGTAGATATTTGGATGAATGCAATTTAGATGTCGGAGAAAGATATCTTGCCGTGATTCCAAATGATGAAATTGTCATCTACGTAGCGAATTCAAGTTTCAGAGGTGATATATTGAGAAATGGGATCTTCAAACGTTTCCATGTATGCAATATTTCCAGATATTGGCTACTTTCAGACTCGGCGATCTATCTAGAGCTATGCCATCTATGCGTGTTTTTGTCATTGAAACAGCGTGTGTGAATAGGTAGCCTGTTCCATATATTTTCAAATAGGGCTGAATGACAACTACTATCTCTGAATCTCCTATCTTGCTCAGGATGGAGTC